>CM060870.1:27295723-27741350 GCA_030737845.1 Acorus calamus
AATAGCCGCAACTCGGGTAGGACTAACGCAGTACACATACTGCGATACCCGGGAAGGGGATATGGGAGCTGGAATCGATGCTCGAGGACTCCTCTCGGCTGTAGGGAATTCTCGTGGGGGATCGGCGGGCCTCTCTTCCCGGGAAAAATGTCCCAAAGGGGCTACAGAAGGAGGAAAGGAGAACACTGGTCCAGGAAGGGGAGAGCTGCCACTGGTAAACTCTCCTGCATCCTCCATGGGAACCCAGGAAGCCAGAGCAGAGACAAGTTGAGGACTGCCCGACCTCTCTCTCTCGACTCCTTCCCGCCGCATAGAAGTCGACGCCGGAGCTGGCAGTTGGGTTCAAGATGACGGGGCCAAAGCGGGAGTCCGGGGACGATCGCCTCCAAGGAAAATTTCCTCCTCGTCATCCTCTTCGTCTTCGGCGATGTCGATCGGGCGGCTGTAGGGCACAGTCGATCTGACCGCGACCCTAGACCAGCGACCTGATCGCCTCAACGCTCCTCCAAGACCAGAGGACGAACCAGGGGTGCCGCCAGGAAAGGAGGAGGTCGAAGGACGTCGACCAGAGGTCCGGCTTGAAGAAGGAACGAGAGCGGCTGGAGAAGGAGGAGCATCAAGGCTCGAGGACACCGTGCCCAACAAAGTCCTCCAGCTTCTACCTTCAAAAGCTAAGGCCATGTTCACATCTTCTGATCGAAGAATCTCTGGAGGAGGACATGCATTGAGAGACGATGCACCTGAAACAAACAGAAGAATGTCGCAAGCAAGGAATCACATTCCATGGTCAAGTAAGGAAGAAGAACTTAAAATAACAGACACTAGAACGAAGTGACTAACCCGAGCCCAAGTACGAGCCCCTCATCTCAGTAGGAATACGGAAGGGGCAGTTTTCTGGCATCCAGGCGCCCCGGATCCGAAGGACCTTCGAGCGCCAATCGTAGATGAAGTCCTGAGCTTCCAGGATCAGCGTTATCGAAGCCGGTCTTTGGGCCAGGTAGAAAGTAGAGCTTCCTCCAGCCATGGGCTTCAAGACGTAGAAGCTCCTCACCTTGTTCAACCTGAGGTTGATGCCGAGGGCATGGTTGAGGGCTGTGACAGCCGCCAAAATACGAAAGGCGCTCGGGACTAGTTGAAGGGGGTGCAAACTGAAGAAGCTCAAGAACTCCATTATCAACATTGATAATGGAAAAAGAATCCTGCCAGCCTCCACTTGGCCGGAATAGACCCAGAACGACGTAGGGTTTGGTGGGGGAGGCATCTCTCCCCTATACTCTCCCACGGTCACAGTGTCTGAGGAGTGGGCCATTAAATCAAAGGGGAGAAGAGAAAGGTCAAAGAGGGCAACAAAGGATTGCAGGAAGCACGACTCAGCACGAAGGGTGAGAGGAGACGCACGAACAGTCCGCGTATATAGTGAAAATCCGGTTGAGTAGCCCAATCGTCGCGACGGTTCAAAGCGAGACGAAGCGGCAAAAGCTGAGAAATTTTCAAAAAAAAACCGCCTAAATGGTATTAATGGGGGAGACATACAGTCAAACGACAGATGGCATGAACATGGGCCATCAGGATCGGACATCGAGGCATGGTCAGTCAAGAAAGACTTGAGAGACACGTCTTCCCACTAAATGGGTCTCCCAGAGTCAGTTCTTTCAGACTCACAAGTGATTGAGAGGCCAAAAGAAGGGGGCAATTGTAGGAGACCAATCCGACTGAGACATCGAATAAGGAATAGAGTGGATTAAACACGAGGATTGACCAAAAAATAGCGCATTCTCTGATTAATCGGGAATGGGCCCAAGAGCAAAGAGGGCCCATCGACTCAGGGCGCAACGGTTGCCAGGGTAAAGTCTCTTTACTCCCGAAACAGACAATTAGTTAACCCTGACTTAGTTAGGTCGAGAAAAAGAGGAAGACAGGACAAGTCGAGAAGCTCATATGTCCGACCACGGTACGCCAGACGGGGACAGTTTAACCACGTGGCGAAAGCATAAGAACGGATGAGCCTACGGAGACCAGCCTGAACCATGGAATGTAGCGAAGCCCGAGCTAAAGAACAAGTTGGTCACAAAGCCATTCCGTGAGGCGAAAAACCCCTGACTCTCTCCCTCCTTGAAATCTCAAGTGTTTTGAGTTCTTTTTCCCCTCTCAAAAAAGAGAAGGATTACTGATTTGAGCGTCGGAGGGGCGTTAGCCGACACCACACTGGTGTGAGTGGCAGGTACGCGAAGACCGGAGCCGGTGGGAAGCGGAGGATCCTAACGGAGATAACGAGGAACGGAAGGATTAGCGGGATCAACACAAAGAAGAGTCCAAGCCCACACATCCTCCCGGATTCACTTCAAAAGCCCGGATCGAAGCGGATCCGGCCCAAGAGGGGATTACCGGAAAATCAACCCCCCACAGAACAAAAAGTGTTCTCCTTGTAACATTATCATAGAATAATAGTTATACAATTTTATTTTATTTTCAGCTCTCATTAAGCTTTTCTACAAATTATTTCATTTAAAGAATTTTTTTTTTGTTGGGTTTTTTTTAAACAGGTTCTTGTAAGAAACTGAAATGATGTGTATTAGCATTTTTTTTTTCCACTGCAGGAAACAAGAGCAATTCATCAAGAACAGTTATTTTTATCGTTGTTGCAACCTTGGTTGCTGTATTGGCATTTACATCCACCATTTATTTCTGTTATTGGAGGAAGAAGCCAAACAATAAAGCACCTCTTAGTAAGAAGTTAATCAATTCTGTTCCAATTCATACTTTTTTTTTATCTTGATTTATTTTCTATTCTTCTATCAAGTTGGAATTCATGAAAATTATACCTATAATAACTTGTTCATGATAACTGGTTACTTCAGGTGGTGGGGATGAACAACAGATCCAAAGCACAGACTCTCTTCTATTCGATTTTGCTATACTCAGGATCGCGACAGAGAACTTTTCTGAGACTAATAAGCTTGGAGAAGGAGGGTTTGGTCCTGTTTATAAGGTTTCACAATCCCAATATTTTGATTTTTTTTTTCTCTCTTTTAGGAGAAATGGGTATCAATTTGAAAAATTAAGAACATCAATTGACTCTTCTCAAAATCTGTGTTGAGAAAGATGCACAACAAAGAAGACGAGAACACACAATATAATGAAGAAAACCCTTTCAAGATAAAAGAAAAAAAACCACGGGCCAACTTCCACTATGAAAAATGGGATTACAACATCTCTCTAAAACACACGAGAGGAAAGACTCTCAAGAGAACAAAACTAAGGCATCAACTGATTCTTCCCAAAATCTCTGCAGGGAGAGCTCTCCGATGGGCGGCAAATAGCAGTGAAAAGGCTCTCTCGAAACTCAGGCCAAGGAATTGTAGAACTGAGAAATGAAGTGGTGTTGGTTGTCAAACTTCAACACAGGAACCTTGTGAGGCTGTTGGGTTGGTGCTTGGAAGAAGAGGAGAAACTACTTGTGTACGAATACATGCCCAACACTAGTCTTGACAAGTTTTTATTTGGTATGAACTCCTCTCTCATATATAACAAATGATCAAATACATATGCAGTACATTTTGAGTATCATTTGATGAAATGATATATTGGATTGGAGAAGATCCTATCAAATGTGCACAGCTGGACTGGAGAAAGCGATACAAGATCATCGAAGGGATTGCCCGGGGGCTTCTCTACCTTCATGAGGATTCTCGTCTCAAGATCATCCACCGTGATCTAAAAGCAAGCAACATCTTGTTAGATAGAGATATGAACGCCAAGATTTCAGACTTTGGACTCGCAAAGATCTTCAATGTAGAGCAGACCCAAGGCAATACAATGCGAATTGCAGGGACTTAGTAAGTTAATTTCATATTTCATCATTAGTACTTTATTTAGATCCATATTGATCCGAATGCTTTTTTGTCTGTGTTTATGTCGTGAAGTGGGTACATGGCACCAGAATATGCCATCAGAGGGCAGTTTTCAATCAAGTCAGA
This sequence comes from Acorus calamus, assembly GCA_030737845.1. Classification (NCBI taxonomy): domain Eukaryota; kingdom Viridiplantae; phylum Streptophyta; class Magnoliopsida; order Acorales; family Acoraceae; genus Acorus; species Acorus calamus. The sequence continues at coordinate 27,299,701 of CM060870.1, forward strand.
TATTTTTAGCTTCGGTGTGTTAGTGCTGGAAATCTTGACTGGTCGAAAGAACAGTGCATTTCATGAGTCTGAACAAGCTATAGACCTTCTAACATATGTGGGTATTAAAATCGGATTTTGAACAAATTTTGGAAATCAGAATTGACTGATTATGTGCATGATACAACAGGTATGGAGACACTGGACCGCAGGAACTACACAACAATTGATCGATAGAGCTCTTCCGGAGCAATTCCCGAGCATAGAATTTCAAAGATGCATTCACCTTGGACTACTCTGTGTTCAGGACAATCCTGCCAAGAGGCCCACCATGTCCTCAGTGCTTCTCATGTTAAGTAGCAACTCAATGTCTGTTCCTGCTCCCTCCCCACCTGCATATTTGTTGAGTGATGAATCATCAGAATCAATTGCTCTTCTGAGAGATTTGGAAAATGCAACTGGGCTTTCAAATCAACATGTGAGCACCACCCATTCTAAGAACATAGTTTCAATTACTGAATTGGAACCTCGGTAGCTCTTGCACATGCATATATATGATGAACTTTTATTGAATGAATGATGTGACTTCACATTTGTAAATGTTGAGAATCCAAAAATCAGATTGGGACTTATCTAATCACACACACAGGCATGCATGATGTTAGTGTTAATTAACAAATTAAAGCTTCATATTTCGTATTGATTTTTTATCTACCCTTACCACCGTTGTTTTATAATACAACAATCTTTCTAAGCATAAACATACAGGGAGTCATAAAAATACTACAAACCAGTGGGTGTAAACAATTACCAAGGATGGAATAGAAAAAATTTAATCAAGACTCAAACATAGTTAAAAGTCTAATATAATTCTCATGGACTGATTTGGCAAAGGGATAAAGTGTGGGATAAAGGATAATTGTGGAGATAAGTGGAGGAGTACAACTTATCTCGTTTCCAAACTCACAAACCAAAAAATATTTAGGTGGTAAGTTTGGAGATTTAGTTGGGGGGAATAGTTTCTCCTTTTTCAAATATGTCCCTAAGAGGAGGGATATCTGTGTTGGGAACCTGATGTTCCTACTAACCATATCACAATCCCCATCACCAATAAATTCTCATCACCATATCTCCATCCCCACCACTCAAAAACTATTTTGCGTGGTAGGATCAGTAGAGGGAGGGGGAGCAACGAACGGAAGAGATTGGCCCCTCTATGGCCACTCTCTTTCCCTACCTCCCTCCCCATCCACGGCCTCCTCCAACCCCTTTCCCCTCCGCCCTTAGCCCTCCTCTGCCCCCCCCCCCCCCCCCCACCCTCCTCTCTCTTTCTCTCTCTAATAATGGTTTCAACTCTTTTAGCTTTCTACATTGATGCCATGGAATTGTATTAAAGTGGATAATCTTAATTATAGATTAAAGTGAAATCTTGTGCACTCAAAAATCGATTTTAGATTTGAAGATCCGGGTATGATCCACATCTATGGACATATGGTATATATTCCATTCAAACTTCGAAGTTCTCATATTTGTATGGATAAACCAGAGAAATAATCAGGCAGCTTACATGGTTACACTCTTATCAAGCCCATCATAACTTCAAACAGTCAAAAATATCTTGGGATGGAAAATGATATGTTCAACCCTCGTTGCAGTCCTAATTACAGTCCACATTATTTTTATAAAAAAAAATTATATTGTTTTCCATTGACATACGTGTTATATTGAAATGTAATATATATTGAGATACAATAATATATTTTTTTCAATTTAAAAAAATAAAAAAAAATAGTCCATACACTATGATAGAAATCAATATGTTATGTTAACGCAACATATATTATGCTATTATATCGTATAAGGCTATAAAACAGATTGTAAAACAGACTGGGTATATCAACTCTAAATATCCAGACACCTTTCCGTAGTCCTTTCTCTAGATAACTCCTTGAAGGTTGGGTGTCATCTGTTTTCCTTTTGAAGAGCTTGACTTCTCATGAATTAATTGATTTGTTTCATGTAAGGCTCTATTTGGAAGCAACTGTTGAAATACATTTGTTCTTGAGAACTTTAATTTTTAGATAATTTTTTTCAAATCAATATTTTTAAACTTTAATTTTATATTTTATATTTTAATTTTTACGCTTTTAATGTCAAAAAAAAGTTTTTTTTATGAAAATGTCGGATGAGATTAGCTTTTCCAGAAATTAATTATTTTAATCAAATAAAATATAATCTGTTTTTGAAATAAAATATAATCTGTTTTTGAAATCAAACAGTGTTCCTTTGATAAAAGAAAAAAGAACTAGTCATGCATTGAAAAATCACATCAGGAATGATCTTCTCAAAGCTTCTTTTCATCAGACATATAGTTGTCATACAGCACATTTTGCCATGAAGATTCTAGTAAACATTATAAAATTACAAAAACAACTAGATTATTTTGAATTGTATCACAATCATCAGTAACAATGTATACATAGCTGTTAGACTCAGTATTTTTACAGTCTAACAGAATATTTTATATATCTAATTATATGATGAGTTTAATCAATTCAAAATAAAGCGACAATACACATTTTATTAAAAACATATACCTTATTAAATGATATTATTTTTAAAAAATTAAAAACATGTATAGTCTAAGTTATAGTTAGTAAAAATGACTAAATCTAACATTTTTATAAAAAAAAATATCATTTACAAAGGAAATGGAGCTTTAAAGGGCAGGGGAGTATAATTAACCACTCTAATAAGAATCATAATGCCTGAAGTAGGTCTGTTAACGGGTCGGGTCGGGTCGGGGTGGACCCGGACCCTACCCGTGGCAAGATCCGACAGGTCCGGGTCCAATCTAGGACCCGTCGGACCCGGATCGGGTTCGGGTCTGACCCAACCCGGATGGTTGGCAAAAAAAAAAAGAAAAAAAAGAAAGAGCTCATGTATTTGTTTGCTTTATCATTCTATTTGAAAATTTTTGTAATAAAACATTATTATTAATGAGACAATGTTTGAATATAATTTTATACAATTCAAAAGAAGTAAATGAATTATTAAACAATATCCAAAACAATAACCACTAACATAAAAAAAACATATTAACCTAAAGAATAAACATAACTAATTATACAAACATTCAAAACAATATTAACCTAAACAACATTCAAAACAATAAACATTAACATATTAACTAAAATAATAAACATAAATCATGCAATAAACTAATTAATTATACAAATTCAAAAGCTAATAAGTTAATTGTTCAAAACAAATCGACGACAATACATTATTAAGTTTATTACATATTAAACAATCAAGTTCTTGCAAGTTGCAACAACAACACAACGAAAAAAATGTTATGATTATGATTTATGAACTTATGGATACAAACATAAGTTAAATAAGAAATAAAATTATGTATCAACTAATATTAATAGTCTTATAATATATGAGCATATATTAATAAAACAATCGGGTCTCGGGTCCAACGGGTCAGGGCGGGGTAAACTCCGACCCGACCCGTTTTACTCAATGCCTAACAATGGTGGGTCATAAAAACTCAAGGGTTGGTTATGTCATGAATGTTGGGCATCTTCTCGTCCTTCTTTTCCGCGCTCTGTCGGAGGTAGTATCTCTTGGCATGGCTTACTATCTAAATTACGTCCTTAATAGATTTGTTTTATATAAGGCATTGAGACTCTATTTAGAAGCAACTGCAAAATAAATTTATTTTCAAAAAACTAAATTTTTAGATAATCTATTTCAAACAAGTATTCATGAATTTTAGCTTTTAGTTTTAGGTTGTAATTTTCTTGTTTTTAATGTCAACAAAAAAAAATTAATGAAAATGTCGGTTGAGATTAGCTTTTTTTAAAAATTAAACAGTGGTACAAATTACATCAACAACACAATCCAAACTACAGTGTTTCCTTGATAAAAGAAAAAAAATTAGGGAAAAATCGATATAACTCCCTGTAAACTTGTCAAAATCGGTTTAGGTCCTCGTAAAATCACAAAATCATCACAGGTCCTTGTTTTATTAAGAAAGTATTGATTTGGTCCCTACTGTTACACCCATTAACCCATGGTTAGGTCCTTGTTTTATTAAGAAAGTATTGATTTGGTCCCTACTGTTACACCCATTAACCCATGGTTTGGTTAACTTTAACCACACTTGTAAAATAACGATAATACCCTTTATACCTTTCTCAAAACATTCCCCGTCTCTCTTGAAAACCTACTCTCTCTCTTGACGGACGAACACATGAAATCGGTGCTCTCTCGACGGCAGAACACATGGAATCTCGATCTTTATTTCTCTTGACGTAAGAACACATGAAATTGGCATCTCTTGACAGAAGAAGTCGTCTCCTTCAGTGATCCAATTGTGAGCCCTCGATATCTCAACGACATTTGATCCATCATCTATTTTGAGCTTGATTCATCAACAAAGGTGAGTCTCCCAACAACATCAACTCTTCCCAACACTTGATTGGTCGTTATTATTGATTTTTATTGTTCGATTAAGTCTCCTCCTTAGGGTTTTGAGGGTCTGATTGAGATTTTTTAGGGTTTATAGATTACATATTGTAGTTTGGGTTTTGGGTTTATATATCCCTGTTTTAGTTTAGGTTTTTTTATGTGCATTTGAATAAGCAATTTATTGATTTTCTTTGTTGGATTTTATGTTTGGCTTTCTCTGTTTGATGTGTACATATATGATGTTTGTGATTATATTTCATTGGATTTCTTTATTATCTATGCATGATGTCTATTATAGTGCAATGGGAGAGATCTATTTCGGGTTACCTTTGTATATGGTGGATATTGGAAGTCAAATCACGAAATGGCCAGAATTATGTGGAAGGGAAGCAGATTACAAAGATATTAGATCGGGAGAAGATTGCTATGATTGATTTATGGGATGATTTTCCTGAATGAAGTAATTAGAAGAGGAAGAATTTTGGGGGTCAGACAGAAATGTATTACTAAAAGAGGTGGAAATAATTCCACAAAAAACTAAAAGGTTTGTTCATTTGTACACATAGCAATATCAACGTTTTCCTTTTTATGATCTAATTAAGGTACAGAACATGATCTAATCTGCTCAATATTGGAGTTGCAGCAGTTATGGAAACAGAGCAGGTGCAGTTTAAATGTATCCTTGTAGGTGCCCATACAATTCAACAAGAATCTGGCGTACAGTGATGGAATGAGAGTTGTGGAGCCTGCAAAGTTAGCCATGCAAATTCCAACAGATGGATTGTTGTTCACAGGAATGGACAAGTAGAGCTGGAAAACGTTATGTGTGACGCAATTTCATTTGTATATTTATAGGTGTTGCAAACCTTAAACAACAATACACAACTTGCTCTATTTGTTAGCAACAAAATTAGTTAAGATCTATTCACATAATTGACTTTTAACTTTAAGCGACTTCTTGAGAGGCCTTCCGTTTATGGATTGGATTTTCAGCTTGTTGTAGGAAGAGGGATTGTACTTCTAGTTTTTTTTTCCATTAATATTCAGCGAATATGTTCTAATGTAGGGCTGTGTTATTTACAGGCCTGATGGTCAGCCTATGTACAATGATGACATGATATACGATGCAGTGCTTTTTCCATTGTGTGTGGTTGTTTTTTCTAGATTCTTGGTAGATTGAATTTTTTGGCTTCAAATATGTAGAATGGTATGGATGTGGAGTGTATGCATCCTTTTAGGCCTATACAACTCAAATATCATATCCTCTAAATGAATTTAATTGCAAGTATGATGCATGTTTTTTATTTTTTTGGCATAATGTTAAGTCTTTCTAAAAGTTTATTCAAATACGTTTCCTGTCATGGATTTGATTCTATGTGATGATAGTGTAATATGATTACAAATGTACAATGATGGCAATGGAGTACCACTTCCATTATTTGGTGGATTGTTTTTCCCCTTTAAACTCTTGTCGGATAGTGGTAGGAAACATGTTTAATTATATGGAGCAGGTCTGGATGGAAAGCAGCTGTTGTGGAATTGAAGCAGGTCTGGATGTAGAGCAGATGCAGTTCTACATTTTCAAAGAAGTTGTGGAAGTGTTTTTTTAGTAGTTATGTATGTTTGCTGTTATGAGGTCCAATAGTTGTTTAAAAGTACATTTAAAGTAGGAAAGTAATGTGTTATGTCATGTAAGAACATATTAAGCATGTAGAACAAGCTGTTATGTCAAACAGTGGTTGTTTTAGCAGTTTCAACTGTTAAAGTTGTGTTATGTCAAACAGTCTTTTTATGATCTAATTAAGGTACTGTGTTGCTACTGTTGTTGGTATTAAGTATGTATGATTGATGGTGTTTTTGTTTGTCTTTGAACAATGTCTGTTGTTGGTATTAATTATGCATGTATTATTTAGAGATGTAATATGTTTACGAGTGTTCAAGTCTCAATTGTATGTTGTTTATACTTTCAAATAATTCAGGTGTTGTCACATAAATAGCTAGAAATCAGAGGTTCATTTTTTTACTGTTGTAATTGTCTCAAAACAACCCACAAAAAAATTCCTGAAAAACAAAGCTTCCCGTTGGAGGAGATAAGGGCAATATCAAAATTTTAATGTCCCAAGGGCATTTTAGGCATAGAAAAGGGCTTATATTGATTTTTTTTCATTTTTATAAGGACTTTTTCAAACTTCTGGTTCTGTTGGTCTAACGGAATATTCTTAGTATATACCCTTTTTTTTAACTGGTTTTTAACCCAAGGACTTAAATCATTAATCACAGAAAAATGTAGAGACTTAAGAGGATTTTCTAACTTTTCAAATATCTAAACTGATTTTGACAAGTTTAGAGGGTGTTATATCAATTTTCCCAAAAAAAATATCACACCAGAAATGTCCTGTCAAAGCTTCTTTTAATCAGATATTATATCAAAGTTCTCATACATGTGGCACATATTCCCAAAAACAAAAAAATTCTCATACGGCACAGTTCTCGATGAAGATTCTGGTAAACATTATAAAAGTACATAAACAACTAGATTACTTTGTATCACCTGATCTTCTCATTGGTATAAAAAATAACTATAAAATAACTATGTATACATCGATTTTTAGGATAACAAGGACAAAGAAAATGATATAATATGTCACATTCACCGATTAAAATTCAAATCTCAGGTGTATTTTCATTTTTTAAAAAAAATAAACATCATCTAATAATGTATATGTTTTAATAAAAAAATTATATCGCTTCATTTCTAATTAAATGAACTTATTTTTAACAAGTATAAGAAAAAATTTAATGAGGTGTATACCAAGGTTTTAAATCGCGATCGATTTATCGATATATCGATCGATATATCGGTTTTGCCGACGAAAACGCGATAAATCGGTGATTTCGCGAGGTTTTATCGAAAAACCCGCTGACGTCAACAAAACGTCAGCGATATAATATATCAAAAAAAACCCCTGACGTCAGCAAAATGTGATGTGTTAGGAATGTTAGTGTAGGTTAGGTTAAGTTAGGGTAGAGCGCAATAACACTTTATATTTTTTATTTTTATTTTTATATTTTTTATTTTTTTATTTATAACAGTTTATATTGTATTATTATTTCAATGTGTATGTATTATTAGTTATAAATACGTATATATTAAAATATAAAGGGTTGCATCTGTTTGTTTTTTTTTTTTTTGAGATGTCCGTCCGAAGTGGTGGCGGAACTTTAAACTTGTCGGATGATAGGGATGTGTAAGATGTGTAATCACTGTCCCATTTGTAATTAGTGTAGGTTAGGTTAAGTTAGAGTATAGCGCAATAACAGTTTATATTTTATATTTTATTTTAATTTTTTTATTTTTTTTATTTATAACAATTTATATTGTATTATTTTTTCAATGTGTATTATTATTTTTTCAATGTGTATGTATTATTAGCAATTATAAATACGTATATATTTAATAAATTTGACCAATCGATATATCGGTCGATATTTCGATATATCGATCGATATATTGATTGGACCCCCTAATCGATATATCGATTATATCGATATTTAAAACATTGGTGTATACATCATCTAACGAGGTATATAGGCTATATTTTGAACTGAGAAAAAAAAATTGAGTATAGCATCACTCCAGTTACAAAGGAACTACAGCTTAAGTGTCAATGAATAGATACATAAACTATTATAAAGTTTATGATTATTATATGAATATATAAATATACTGATTTGTTGTTTGGTTGTTTTTTTTACTTATTTACATTGAGAAACGTAATAATAAAGTTTTTGTTGTTAGAATAAAATGTGAATAAGGTATTGATAAGAATTTATAAAACATGAAAAAATAATTTGACATATGAATACCGTCTTATTTATAACATGTGATGATAGTAGATTTGACAGTGAGGTCCATTTATACCAATGGAATGAATTAAATGGAATAACACAATTATAAGGGGCTTGAAATTCAAATATCAGTTTATTCTCACATATTCTGTCATATCCATACTCATCTATTCATTTTAAACAAACAGCTTTTAAGCTTATTATTCCCATATTCCCTCCTATCTTCCAATTCCTCTACCCAAACAGCTTCTTAAAGGGCAAGGGAGTATAATTAACCCCGTTTGATTCGTGTCATTTTTGGGTAAAATTACTTTACCAAGAATCAGTTTACCAATAATTATTTTTCAGGAATCCTGATTCCATTAGACTGTTTGGTTCGCTAGTAGATTTCTCCAAATAATCATTTTCAAGTGTTTGGTTCATACATGAAAAATGATAAGAAATTTGATTTAAATGTCTAAACTACCCTTACCATTATATATGCACTTGAGAAAAAAAATTTACTCATATCACAATAATAAAAAATAGTAAATTTTTTATAAATATTTAATGAATGCAAATAAATAAAATAACCAATTATGTAATTAAACATAGAATAATAGTAATTTTTCTAAATCAGTTGAATATTATGAACTCCCCTAAAAACTATATAACCAATTTTATTAGTATTGTTGTAAGCCTAAACTCAATCACAAATCACATATTATATTAATTATAATAATATCTAAACCCATCTATAAAAATAAAAAATAAATTTAAAAACATAAATTAATATCTAATACACAATTAAAAATTTTCACATCACATATAAAAATTATAACATAATTTTTAGTTAAAAAAAATCAAAATGATTATATAAACCCATTATATGGATGGTGGGAAAAAAAAAAAGAGGTGGCTATTTATTTTAAAAGGGATGTACATAGTAATTTCATTAATCTGTAAAATGTATAATAACAATATAATTTAGGATTTCTGATGGAATTTGAGATTACTACCACATATGGTGGAATTTAGATTCCACCCTATTTTTCCACATTGATGGATTTTAATTTCAGTGAGGCCCACAATTACCATCAAGATTAACATCAATCAAACATTAGATTTTATACATTTTTCTGGTAATCTTAGATGGAATCAAATTACATCCCAGAATGACACTAACCAAACGGGCCAATAAGAATCATAATGCCTGAAGTGTCCTAATCCACCATATATTTTTTTCTTTTTGGGATCACAGTTACAGCACTACATATTATATGTGGTATTTACAGCTGACAAAAAAATATTTAACAATCAATTATGCCTAACAATGGTGGGTCATAAAAACAATCAAGGGGGTCCAATTCAAGGGTTGGTTATGTCATGGATGCTGGACCTCTTCTTGTCTTTCTTTTCCGCGCTCTGTCTAAGGAAGTATTTTTGGGCATGGCTTGCCACCTGCGTCGGCGTCCTCGAAACCACTGAATTTCTCGAAATGCTCCTCCAATCCCCCTTCCCATACTTCTCCAACCCCTCCAAAAATCTCCTGAGATTTTTCAAAATCATTATATGGATAAATGACATGTGTTTGTTGCTTATTGAATTCTCATGTCCTATGCTAGGTGATACGTGTCATTATCCATCAATGATTGTACTTAATAATTATAAATTTTCAAAGGACAACCACCACGTGCTAATATTAAAAATATTATACAACACAAAAATGACAAAGTTAGATCTTCTGTACGAAGAACACAAGGAACTCATGGTGTTTATAATATAAAAAAAACAAATCACTAGAGTGAAAAAATAAAAAAACTACTTTGGATTGAAATGCCATTATAAAAAAAAACCCCAGCATGCAGGACTTAAACGTGATATTTTATAATTGAGCCACACAAAAGATTTTTCTTAACTTTAAAGTCCTATTCAGCAGTGGCATGTGTCCACCCAGATATATATACAGCAAATTTAGGTAGGTGTGAGAGACAAGACATCATGTCTCTGGCAGGTAAAGACCCCATCCAACTGTAAAACCCCATCTGGTTTAAGACTAGAATAACAGAAGAAACCTATTAATTCAATGAAAATAAACCCGAGAATAAGTTAGTATACATAATCAATTAATAGAGCTCATATATATCTCATTAGTCACAATAAAGGCATATATTTTTTTAAATGATGTATATACATAGATTAAAATAATTACATTAGTTAAAAACATGTCCATTCAATTAAAAATATGAACTTTTCATTAAAGCTCACACAAGGTTAACTATTTTTAAAAAAGAAATACATGTGCAAACTGTTATAAGACTGTGTTTGAAATTGTATCTACTATTATCCTAGTATAAATCTTAATAATAATTCTAAGTGAGGTAATATACGTATAAATCACTAAAGATAAGAAAAATGAATGGCTGAATAAAAAAATATAATTAAACTAAAATTATCTTGATAACATCTATCTTGAATAAAGAAAATGATATATCCAACAACTCTCAGTACAACAGTCTTTAAATTTCACAATATTTTTAAAAAAATATATATATACACACCTATTTGAAATATATGAGATGTAATAATGTATTAGCATATATTATCACAAAATCTCATACATTATAATACATTATACACATTTTTCTAATATAAAGTATATACCAAGATACAATAATAATGTATTATTTTTAAATAACAAAAAATATTTTGCTCCATATACACATCCATCCACTATAATAACACAGTATATACTACGCTATCAATTATAAAATAGGTCACGGGATTAACCAAGGGACATTTTAGGAACAAAAATTTTAAAAAAAAACCGAAAAAAACCAACCTGTGCTCCTCCTCCGTCCACGGCGTCCCCTTCTTCCGCTCCTCCGCCTGCGCCACCCCCCTCGAATTCCTCCCCCTCATCGGCACCACCCCCATCGCCATCGCCGCCGCCTCACACGACTCCTCCTCATCCGAGTACCTCGGCCCATCGACCCGACCCGATTCGATCGCCTCCACCTCCCTCACCAGCGACTCATACCTCTCCAACACCTCCTCCACCGACCTCCCCGGAACCCCCGCCGCGATCATCCTCCACCCGTCCGCCGTCCCGTCCAGGTACATCGCGAGCCCTCCCTCGAACATCTTCTGCTCCATCACCGTCCATTGCTTTCGATGCGGCGGCGGTGATGACGTCTGCGGCGGCGGAAGGGGAGCGTAGTTTCGATACATTTGAGGATTTTGTGAATGAATTTGGGGGTTTTGGTTTTGATGAAGAAGAAGAAGTCTTTGAATTGAATTCGGGTCTGACCAGGATTTTGTGGTGTATTTATAGGCGGGTCGGGTCACTGGTTTTTTTATGGGCACGTGTTTTATTGTTGGTTCTCTTTTTTGGATCCGGATAAGGTTCACAATAGTGTCCAAATCCACGCGTGGACTGTTCGGTGGGTTCTGAAAGGACTTTGTGATAATTATTTTTTTGCTTAACGTTCACTTCTTTTTTTACCTGTGATAGCCGGTCATCGACTGTATCAGTTCGGTACAGCAATGGAATGGATAAGTGGTGGAATAAGAAGTTAATTGTAAGGTTAAGTGGAGGAGTGATTACTTATCTCATTTAGTATAAAAATAATCGGGATAAAATACTCACAGTTATCCTGATTTTGAAATGAAAATAAAAACTTTTTTATTCTACGTAAATACTAAAATAATATTTATCCTCAATTTTTGTCATGATTGTAACAAATGTAATAAAGACAAGATTGATAGATTTTTTATCCCCTATAATAAGACTTGAAAACTAGAGTGTAACTTAGGCAAGTTGAACTAGACATAACCCAAATTAAAGTGTTTAGATCAACTAGCATTTGAACACGAATAACTAAAATTTAATTTAGGTTGGATTTGAGTTGAAGCGTGATACAGTGAGTAATAAAGTGATTGTTTTGATAAAATTAGAACTATTTAATTTAAGAGATGCAATTTGAATTGTTTGGATTATTTTAACTTTGTTAGATTATATGTGTTATGTCATTACATACGTTGTGTATTACACGTGTGATCTCTATGTACTTGTATATATAAATGACATTAATCCTAACTGCAATACAAGGATTCCCATTATTCCATTCTCTCATCGTAACATGGTATCAGAGCAACCACCTCAAAACCCCTAATTTTTCGTTTTGAAATCCTTCATTGCCGTCGTCGACGTCGTCGTCACCGTCATCGTCGTCGTCATCGTCGTCGTGCCCTCCGCCGCCGAGCGCCGCCCCTACCATGCCCAAGCGCGGCCTCCACCACTGAGTGCCGCCCCTGCCACGCCCGAGCGTCTGCCCTGCTGCGCCCGGGATCCTACCCGGGATCCTGCCCGAGCGCCTACTCGAGCGCCTGGCCCTGCCACGCCCGAGAATCTGCACGAGCGCCTGGCCCTGCCGCGCCCAAGCGCCTGCCCTGCCGCACCCGGGATCCTGCCGGAGCACCTAGCCCTGCCACGCCCGAGCACCTGGCCCTGCAACGCCCGAGCGCCAGCCCTGCCGCGCCTGGGATTTTACCCGGGATCCTGCCCGGGTTGCCCGGGATCCTGTCCGGAAGTTGCCAGCATGTTCGCCCAGCACGCGCACCGGATTGTTCGGACCGGATTGTCTGGGATTTTGTCCGCGCCAGCCTGTTCGGCCAGCTCGGATCATCACCCGGATCCGTCCGAGAGCACTCCCGCATCTGTCCGAGAGCCTCCCGGGAGCGACCTGGACCAACTCCCGGATCCGTCCGAGAGCCTCCCGGGAGCGACCCGGACCAACTCCCAGATCTGTCCGAGAGTGACCCTGCCCGAAACCCGGCCCAACCCGGCCAGATCGAGCCCGGTCACCCGATCTGGATTTCACCTCAGGTCACCTCCGATCGCCCTACGACACCCTCTGCCGCCCTCCGGCCGCCCTTTGCCCCCCCCCCCCCCTCCGACCTCGAGACTTCGAATCACTAAATCGGTCATAACTTCCTCTCTGGAAGTCCGATTAAGATGTTCGCGGAGTCCATTTTGATCAATTTTTCATCCCCGACATCATCATCTAGTCTTTAGAAGAAAAAAAAGGCCACTATTCTATGGCGTCTCCTCAGTCCTCTTCGTCGTTCATCTATGAGGGCATCTTGGGGGCCGCTCCTACTATGGATCACCATAAACCGCGTAAACGAAGACGTACTAAGAAGTGTCACAGACCGAGAAGACATGGACATCGTCTTCCTCCTATTTCCGCTGCGACTGCTACTCCGCTTGACTCCATTCAGCCACAATTGGGTCAGCCTGATCAGATCAGTCAGTGTCTCGACCACCTGATTCTGCAGCAGCCTATTTCTGGTTCTTCTACTCCTTTTGCATTGTCTTCTACACGGTTTCTCCTGTTTATTGGATCTTTGATTCGGGTGCCTCACATCACATGACACCTGATAGTTCTGTCCTCACTGCATGCTCCCCTGCACCCTCTCACCTACCTTCGATTCATACTGCTAATGGCTCTCCTTTGGCCATCACGCAGTGTGGATCGATTACCACCACCTCTGACCCTACTGGCCGACTTTCCTTGCCATTTGTTTTGCATGCTCCTGGCCGTTGCATGAATCTTGTATCTATTAGTCACCTGTGTGATTCTAGATTCACTGTTACCTTTACCTCTTCTGGGTGTTTTGTGCAGGATCCACGTTCAGGGCAGAGGATTGGTGTTGGTCGTAGGATTGGCGGACTATATTATGTGGAGTATCTTCTTCTTCCTGTCCCCGATCCCTCAGCTTTCTCTGGCATTGTCACCTCTGATACTGACTTGTGGCATAAAAGGTTAGGTCATGTTTCTGAGTCTCGTCTTAAAGACCTAATTCAGTCTGGTGATTTAGGTCGTGTTTCTTTTTCTCCTCTTTCTGTTTATGAGGGCTGTAAATTGGCCAAACCTGTTGCTCTTCATTCCATTCTAGTAATCATCAGTCCTCTAGTCCATTTGAGCTTGTTCATTCTGATATCTGGGGTCCTTCTCATATCACATCAAAGAGTGATTTTTCGTATTATATCAGTTTTATTAATGACTATTCTCGTTTTACTTGGATTTATTTATTTCGTCATCGATCTGAGGTCCCAAAGATGTATGAGGTCTTTACCACTATGATTCATACCTAGTTTCAGACTCGTATCAAAATCTTTAGGTCTGATTGTGCTTGAGAATATATCTCTTCCACGATGCATTCTCTTCTTCAATCTCATGGCACTCTCTTTCAGCAATCATGCCCTTATACTCATGAGCAGAATGGTGTTGCTGAAAGAAAACGTCGTCATATTCTTGAGACCGCTCGTTCCCTCTTACTTTCGTCTTCAGTCCCCGGCACATTCTGGGCTAAGGCTGCTCTTCTATCTGTTCATCTTATCAATATCACTCCATCTTCTATCCTCTCTGGTATGACTCCTCATGAGAGCATTTACTCATCCAAACCTGATTATAGTAGACTTCGCACTTTTGGATGTGCTTGTTTCGTGCTTCTCCCACCTCATCAACGCACTAAGTTGGCCGCTCGGTCAGTCAAGTGTGTATTCTTGGGGATTAGTTTCGAACACAAGGGATATTGCTCCTACGATCCTATTGGAGATCATTTTTGGATCGCTCATCATGTGTCATTTGTCGAGGATGTCCCCTATTTTTCTTCTACACCCACTGTCTCCTCTCCCCCAGTGCCTTCTCCTGTTCACGCATCTCCTCCTGTGCCTTCCCCTGTTCAGGCATCTCCCCCTGTACCTTCCCCTGTTCAGGCCTCCCCTATTGAGTATCTACCTCTTCTCAGGCCGTCTGTTGTGCTTGAGCCCACTCCTAGTTCTACTCTCTCTGAGTCTCCTCTTAGCCCTCCTGCAGCCAACTCCTATGGTCCTCCTAGTTCTCTTCCTATTGTGTTTACTCTTGCTCCTCCCACAGATGACTCTGTTGGTACTCCGCCTTCCACGACTGACGCACCTCCCTCTGATGTGGATCCTCGTTCCTCGACTCGCTACCCTCAGCGTGAGCGGCATCCACCTGTTCGGTTTAGTTTTGACTCTGGAGCACCTGACCGATTTGGTTTTGCTTCATTGAGTACCTATTCTCCACAGTTCCAGGCTTATCTCATCGCTATCCATGTCCATCGTGAGCCCCGATCCTATCGAGAGGCAGTTGAGTACCCTGAGTGGTAGCAGGCCATGACTGAGGAGTTTCAGGCTTTTGAGCAGACACAGACCTGGGATGTTGTTCCCCTTCCGGATGGCGTTACACCTATCAGTTGCAAATGGATCTTCAAGATCAATCATCGCCCTGATGGATCCATTGAACGACATAAGGCTCGTCTTGTTGCTAGAGGTTTCACACAGGAGTATGGCATTGACTATGAGGAGATCTTCGCTCCCGTTGCTCAGATGACCACTGTCCGCACCCTTCTTGCAATTGCTGCTGCTCGTCACTGGTCTCTCTTTCAGATGGACGTGAAGAATGGCTTTCTTCATGGTGATTTATCTGAGGTTTTTATATGCAGCCTCCTCCAGGTCTCAGCACTCCTCCTCAGCATGTCTATCGTCTTCGGCGGGCTATATATGGTCTCAAACAGGCTCCTCGTGCCTGGTTTGAGCATTTTCGCAGCGTTATTCTGGCAGCTGATTTTGTTGAGAGCTTTCAGGACCACTCTATTTGTGCGATCCTCATCGCAGGGTCGGGTTAACCTTCTTTTATATGTTGATGACATGATTATCAATAGCAATGACTCCACCGGTATTACTCTGGTCAAGAATCACCTCAGTCGACAGTTTCAGATGAAAGATCTCGGCACTCTTCGCTACTTCCTTGATCTTGAGATTGCACATAGTGAACGTGGGATTCTGCTCTCTCAACAAAAGTATACAGCTGACATTCTCGAACGCGCCGCCCTCTCAGATACTCGCAGTGCAGATACTCCTCTTGAGCTTCATGTGAAGCTTCGTCCTACAGATGGTGAGCTCCTTCCAGACCCAACTCGGTACAGACAGATTGTTGGTCAACTTGTATATCTTTGCATCACTAGACCTGACATAGCTCATGCCGTCAGTATTGTTAGCCAGTTTGTCTCGGCTCCTCGATCAGTGCATTATGGTGTCTTTATGCGTATTCTCATATATTTGCGCGGTACTATCACCAGATCGATCTATATGTCATCATCTTCGCCTCTGGTTCTCAACACTTACACTGATGCTGATTGGGCTGGAGATCCAACCACGAGACGCTCTACCACTGGGTTCTGTATATTTCTTGGAGATTTCATCATCTCTTGGCACAGCAAGAAACAGGAAGTTGTTTCCCTGTCCAGCACTGAAGCTAAGTATCGAGTCATGGCTATTACCACCAAGGAGATTGTTCATCTTAGACGTCTATTGGTGGACTTGGGGGTCACAATGACTTATCCTACTCCTCTTTATTGTGCTAACCGGTCTGCTATTCAGATAACAAGCAATCCGGTCTTTCATGAGAGGACCAAACACATTGAGATCGACTGTCACTTCGTTCGTCAGCACTACCTTGCAAAGACAGTATCGCTTCCGCATATTTCCTCTGCAGAGCAGCTTGCTGATTTCTTTACGAAGTCACATCCAGATCCTCGATTCCAGTTCCTTATTCGCAAACTCACTTTGTATGATCCACCGTGAGTTTGAGAGGGGCTGTTAGATTATATGTGTTATGTCATTACATACGTTGTGTATTATACGTGTGATCTCTATGTACTTGTATATATAAAGGGCTTAAACCCTAACTACAATACAAGGATTCTCATTATTCCATTCTCTCATCGTAACAAACTTTAAATATATTATATTTATGGTTATATTTTTTTTTTCTCTATTGTTTCAACAATTTTCAATTTTATTATCTTTTATGCATTGAGCGCCTATGGTTACGACTTACAAAGTTCAAATAGTCTAAAATCACATCACCTTAAAGTAAAATCTGAATCCAATCCGAACTCAATTCAAACATAATCCAATAATCAAACCTAACACGAACCAACCTGACCGGGTTGTGTTTAATTTGTCTTTTCATGTTCTTAGGGTCAAATCAAATTGGATTTAGAATAACCCATATTTGAGCATTCAATCTCAAATATTAAGTATTCCAAATGAATTCATCTTGCAGATTCTTTGAAATATCTTTAATTTACTCCAATTATTATTATGTCATACAATATTATTTGCTAAATAATAATTTTTTTATTATTAATATAAGTTGTTTTTCTATTTTCAAAAGAATAATTAATGGTTTTGATAAAAATACGATGAGATTATATTTAAAAAAAATATATAAAATTTAATTTTTTTAAGTGACCCCTATAGGAGCCGCCACTGCACAAGGAGAAAATGAATAAATATGTGACCGGCTGCTGCGCACCGAAGGGGGCGCGGATATCACAATTCGCTGGGATGGGAATAGAAGGATCGCCGACTTCGAAGTCGGCGAAAGCGGTAGGATTTGATTTTTATCCGGATCTGGCCACGTGGCGTTATGTACGACCATCCTCGAATGTTCGGGCTTTCCATGCTGATACGCGTAGGCTGCGATTCGAATGATTAAAGGCCTTTCGTTTTCACATCTCACGATGTGAACCGTACGATCGACGTAACCATCACGATCCATACGGTGCTTCGCGAATCAAAGTAAGGGAGGAGTGGCGAAATTGGATTTTTGGACGTACGTGGCACGGGTGGACGTGAAGGTGTGGGGTTGGGTGGTTGGGGTCCATTTTGATCAAGATCTTTTATTTTATGGACTCTGGTTAGATATGGACCTTTCGATTTGATATTGCTACGTGGACATCTTAGCTTGGATTTATAGATATTTTTGTTTGGGGTATGGATAAACCCACTAACTAAATCCACCGACCAAAATTATAAATTAGTCTGAAAATCATTAACCCTACAACCTTTTCATCCCCCCCCCCCCCCTCCCCCCAACTCTCCTCTCGCAAGAGGGTCGAGGAGGATGAGGGGAGGGGAAGAGCCAAGGCGGCCAGTGGAGGTGGAAGAGATCAGGGAGGGGGAGAGAGAGAAGGTCATGGTGGCCAATGGCGATATTATTGTGATGGCTGTGATGGTGGTGGCGGTGTGATAGCGGTAGTGACAGTGGTGATGCCGTGGTGGTGGTAGTGGTGTGCAACAACAGGGAGGGGAGGAAAAGAAGAAAGAAGCCAGGAGAGAGAGGTTAAATGGTGGTGGTGGGATTAGACGCATAATAATATTGTATATAGGGCTGCAACTTGGGTCGGGTTGAACCCGAACCCGACGGGTTGAACCCGATTTTTACATGGGTTGGGTTGATCAAATCGGGTTCGGGTTCGGGTTGGCCAAATCGGGTTGGGTCACAAATCGGGTTGGGTTCGGGTTGGCCTCCGACCCAACCCGACCCAACCCGAACCCGTAAATTAATATTTAAAAAAAATCATGGTCATTTATTTTGTAACTTCTAATATGGGTAGTCCAAATTTTAGGTAAACCTAACTAATCTTATGGGTTGGGTGGGGTTGATTTATTTAATTTACACATCATGTTAGAAATTCGGGTTGGGTCGAGTTGGTTCAATTCGGGTTGAAAATCGGGTTGGGGTCGGGTTGGTCCAATTCGGGTTAAGTCGGGTTGGGTCGGGTTGGTTTATTTAATTTCGGGTTGGGTTCGGGTTGGTCCAATTCGGGTTGAAAATCGGGTTGGGTCAGGTTAGGGTTGGGTCGTTTGGAATTCGGGTTGGGTTCGGGTTGGGGTCAACCCGAACCCAACCCGCCCGAGTTGCAGCCCTAATTGTATATATGTCGGAGTGGGATTAAGATTCTCATAAATATTTTAGGTAATAGAATTAATAAGGTGATAGAATCATAAAAATGATTATCATTTCCTTTTCTTTTTTAAAAAAAAATAGATTTTTAAAAAACATGTCTTAATGATTTTTGAAATGGTTTTTTTTTCTGAGAAAGGTAGTCACTGATTTTTGAAAAGTTCTTTTGAATCAACTATCAAAACAAATCAGTTTTTAAAATATCGATTTCAAACAGATGTTTTTAATTTCAGCTTTTTATTTCAATTTTTTTTTTTTTTAAGTGAACAAAAAAAAAATTAAATGCGTGAGTAGCTTTTTGTTGTTGTTGTGTGAAACAAGCATGCACTTTTTCCAACACCGCTTTAATGTGATTCTCAGGGATTATTGCAACTTATCTAAAAGCTAAATCTAAAGTTTTCAGATTTTATTCTTCCTAACCAAATGGGTGTTTTTTTACTATTGGCATCCTATCCAAACCTTATTCAACACCCGAGATGGGCTTAGCCCCATTTGGAACAGGAATAAACCCCCGGATAAAGTAAAGAATATGTGGACCCACTGCAAAATCAATCGTCATCGCTTCTTATAAATCACATGTCAAATCAACTATCATTATTTTTTCACTTTTTATAAATCATTATTCATATTTTATTCACATTTAACCCAAACAACAAAACATTTATTCTTACGTTTACCGATGAGTTTAATTCAAAACACAATCAAACACAAAATCACTTTATCCTCACTTATACCAGAATAAATACATACCCAAGAATAAGTCATATTCCCGTTCCAAACGGGGGCTATGATATCGACTGGTTTAAATGACATTGGAAGTAAGTACTAGCAATTGACAAAGAAAGTGTTTTGGGTGAAATAACTGATTCAGGCATTCAATAAGTCTGGTTTGAACCTCTTGAACTTCATTTTTTCCAGTTTTAATGAATGTCCTCTATGTTCAGAAAAATCCATAATAGTTCTCAAATGCAACATGGGATGTTCATGTTGCCCCTTTTGAATTTACCAGATGGACACAGACTCAGTAATCTATGATCACCAAAAATCCATTGAAAAAAAAATGAGAGATGCCAAAAACAAATGAATTACTGCAACTACACAGAAAAAAAGGATTGAATTGAGCAGATTGGTAGTATCAGATAAGATGAACCAACTTCTAACTATGCTGGATGAATAATGTTTCAGACTTTCAATGATGCATTTCAGTTCAAAACACCATCAATAGTGACATGCAGAAACTTCATTACATATTTTTGTTTTTGTAGAATCTTCCAATTCGTATTCGATGAAAATGAAGATATAAGATCAGGAACAGCAATGTCACCTGTAATACAGATTGCTTGAGAACAAGATCTGGAAGAACAACTGTGGCTTCACTGCGTCAATCCTTGACAGAGGCTCGCAGTATCTTCACATCATGGATGGGTCTAATCCAGAAAAAAAAAAGACATAAAACAATTAGAATACTAAACTGTTTGTTCATTTAATTTTCAAGCCCCATGTCTTGTTTGCAACTGAGCATTAAGCCCTATGGTTGTTGGGTTCAAGCCCCATCACATACATGTAAAAAAAATTAAGCCCTGTGGAGGTGCCATCTCTGAAACCAAAACAAATAATTCAAACCACTTGAAAGGCCGGGCATACGTACATGCCCGCATGTCAATATTATTTGAATTTTGAAAATGTTATGCTCAATCTTTTTTGCAACCCCACTTACAGTCCGCATATGATTTGATTTTTTTTTAAGTATTACTTGGCTAATGAATTACATTCTTTCATAAAAATAATGTAGATACTCATGAATTAAATGCATATTTCACACTTTTCGTAATACCATATATACTGACATGGTGGAGTATATACTACTATGTTAGCCAATTTCATATACTGCATTAAAGACATGACGACTGCAAATGGGACTGCCAAAAGGATTGGGTATATCAGCACCCTTTGAATTTTCAGATACGGTAGGTGTGGCCCACCTAAAATGTTTATTAACAATATCTATTCATACCCAAGAATCAGAATAAATAAAACGCATATCTATCAGTGTCAATATCTGTTCATAACCAAGAATCAGAATAAATAAAAGGCATACCTATCAGTGTTATCTGTCTGCACACTTCCAAGTCGTCTAACAACTTCCATTCCTTGGCATACTCGCCCAAATATTGTATGTTTTCCTGCATGGAAGGAAATTTATAGGCGTTTACATCATTCTAGATTCAGTTCCATACAAATGTATCCATTTCAATAACAGTACTCTGAAATACATCCTTTACCAAATGCCATGTTAGATGAAGGCTTGGATACACCTTTCATTATAAGGAATTGAATAGACTTTAAATCGAAAAATAAAACACAGCAATCAGAAACAATGTGTAGCGAGCAGTGCAACATGATGAGCTTAACCTGATGTGTTTTCCCACATTTTAACCAGTCACTAGCTCTAGAACGTTGACAAAAATGATGATTTATGATGTGCAGTTGTCGGAACTCGGAAGGAGATAAGCTTCATGCTAAAAAATACCTTGCCTAATTGTCATCCTAAAAAGTAACATTAACCAAACAAAACAACCTGATATAATTTATTCATTAAGTTTTGATTACTCATCAACTTAACAGGCAATTTTGTCACATTATAATGAACAGATAATTACTTCCCATATGAGGATTTAGATGACCCGTGTATTATAGGGAGGGCCTTCAACAATGTAGAACACAGACCTCAGCACATCCACAGGAATCATAGACTTGAACTAAATCAATTAACGATCACAAAATTCTTCCAATGAACATCCAATGGAGTTTAAGTGTAATGTGAATCTGATTAGACTTCCAGCCCCAAGTCTAAGCTATCAAGAGAGGAGACATAGGTTGCACTTGTTTCAACATATTTTGATGGGGTGATTTCTTCTAGATAATATTGAAATATCTAACAAATGGCCATCAATATTCAAGATAAAGGTTACAATATTCAATGCAACAGGGGAACATATGAGCTTTTGAGTGTCATGAAGGTACAGTTAAAGCAATCCAGCTCAAGAACCATAAGTTGATAGCTTGTTGCATGTTTACGATAAATAGTTAAGAATCAGTTTGGCGTTCATTCTCATTTCCAGTTGGAACACCCAAGAAAATTGCATTTGGAATCCTTCATTCTTGTGTTTTTTACTGGACATCTCAAGCAAAATTTTCCTTCCACAAAATCTACTGGAACTAGAGAATTCTACTTCTAGACCAAAGTTACCAAACTGACCCTTATGCTTAAAAACATATTGGCCTTCAATATTGTTCCCATGGTATTTAAATAAGAACCATAAACAATGTATAGGTGAGTTGCATTCAAAAGGAAAACAAGCAAACAATCATTTACTAAGACTGATGGTCTCCTAAGTTGTCTACTAGAAAATCTGTGAGTTGCATGCCTTGTGCTTATTATTTTTTCAAATTTAAGGTTGACAGTAATTACGAAGTTCTTCAATACTCTTAAGAATGCCATCGTTATTCGACACAAAACCCATAAATGACAACTTAAATCTATCAAATATGACTGACAATTTACACAGCCAACCAACTATTCCAATAACCTAATCCCAGTTAACAATCATGGCATGACTTGTAGACAACAAAACATGATGGAAACAACAATACAAGTCATGTAATTCATATGGGTTTGTTTTGACGAAGATGAAATAAATATGGTATGCTTCTAGTTGTATGCTTCTACTTGAATGGAAATATTTCATCTATAGAAAAAAAAAGGGGATATGCATAGAAATTAGAAAATTATTTACCATCCAGAGATTGAGCTGGTGCCAATGTAATAAAGAACTGGCTTCCATTTGTGTTAGGACCAGCATTTGCCATGGAGATGATACCTGCCCCAGTATGCTTTAATTCAGGCCTTATCTCATCCTCAAATTTTGCACTGCTCGGAAGGATAGATAAAATCAATGCCTCAGACAAAGTCCATTGTTCAGACAGAGAGAAAATAAATACAAAAAACTACCAACATTACAAAATAATTGAAATGACACTTCCTTTAGGTGAAATTTTTCTAAAAAAGACTGCTACATTTCACTTATCAAAGTCTTAAGTAACCCACATCGGGTTGGCACTTTGGCCAGAGCTATGAGTTTGCTCCTTATAGGTCTCAAGTTCGATCCTAGGCTTACACAACGCTTAACATTGGAGTTTCTCATCACCAAATGTTTTTTGTTGTGACCAGGTCATAACAAGTCATAGAGTAGTACAAGTTAACAACAAGTAAAATTATGTTACATGCATTATAGTCTTAGAGTAGTACAAGTTAACGACAAGTAAAATTATGTTACATGCATTATGGTCTTATATGCAGTCCTTTTTATTGTTCTCACATGTTTTGAATTTTTTGAAGGTATACATTCTATGTAATGAGTGTATAACTTTACTAAAAAAATGAAGTATCAACTCCAATGAAATGAACGTACTCCTTCAAGCAAAACACAAAGAAATCACATATTTCATCTAACAAAATAAAAAATGGAACTATACTTTAAAGGCCTTATACCCCATGCGGTGGGCTCACACAGAATGAGCACATTTTTTCAAAGGAAACATTTTTTTTTTTGAAGGTTCAAAGGAAACATTTTTTTGAGAGAAGGTAGACTCCTGCTGCCACAATTACATTACTAAATCGAAGTTACAAAGTCTGAATTGGGGGGGTGAGGAGGTAGAGAGTACTAATCAACAATAACAGAAAAAAGAAAAAACCAATCGTCAAGAGCATTTTCAAAGGAAACATACATGTGTTGAAAACCTTTGGACGGCAATTACGGCTTCTCTTCAGGCTTGGGAAATGGTGCTTCTTGGAGAAGAATTGGTTTCTACTATTATGGGAAATAAGTGGAAATGTAGCTAATGCTCTATGTTTAGGGTGTTCATGATGCTTCACAATTTTGTGTGTATGTGTGTGTCGTTATCATTTCTTTACTTCAGGAGATCCCTAATTGGGTTCACATATAAGGACTGTGTGTAACAGCACCCAACAAATAATGTAATTACTTAGATGGAATCATCAAAAGACAAACAACAGAACACATAGAAATACCCAAATTTAAGTGTTTCCAAGATATCCTAATTAGAGCTTAAGTCACATGAATGCTCTTCTCCCTCCCCCCCCCCCCCCCCCCCCCCCAATAATCACAAATCAGCTTCTTTGATCATTCTCACTCAACTCAACCATTCCCAACAATGTGGTTCCTCCAACAAACAGATTGCAATCAGAACCCATTCAATCAATCCACAAAAACTTTTTTTTTCCAAAGATGGCATAACAATCAAGGCAATATTATTATAACCCAAATAAAATCTGACCCGTAAATCGATTCCCCGCCTCTTCCGGTCCCCGTCGGATCTCCACCTTGCACTACAAAATCCTAACCAACAAACCCACAAAAACA
This sequence comes from Acorus calamus, assembly GCA_030737845.1. Lineage (NCBI taxonomy): Eukaryota > Viridiplantae > Streptophyta > Magnoliopsida > Acorales > Acoraceae > Acorus > Acorus calamus. The sequence goes on from CM060870.1 coordinate 27,324,278, forward strand.
TATCAAAATAAAACAAAACCAACAAAAACCCACATTCAGAAACACTGAATCCATTGTAAAAGAGAGAGCTTTGTGAGTAATGGAACCTTGATAATGCGATGGAACTTGACATCGTCGTAGTAACCCCTCCTCGCGAGCTCCACGAAGTTCCTGCAGGTCCTCGGCGCGTGCTTATAGTACATCTGCGGAGCATTTTAACCCACATTCGTTAGAGAGAGATAAATAGAGGTTTTTTTAGAGAGATGTGGATTTACAGAGAGAGAGAGAGAGACCTCTAGAGTGATTGGGCCCATGGAGGTGTCAAGGGTGACCTCCGGCGGTCCTCCGTCTGTGCTTCCCCACATATATATCTCTCTCTCTCAAACCCTCTCTCTCTCTCTTTCTCTCAAACCCTCACTCTCTCTCTCTCTCTCTCTCTCTCTCTCAAACTTGGAGAAGAAAAGCCCTTTGGAGAACAAGAATGGAAGCCCGAGGTTTTCCAACGCATGTAAACGAAATGCAGACGCGGGCCAGCCCGAATATAAATCGTGCTTGTGGCGGGCTGTAGGTCCGTGAGGTTGTGCGGGCTGGGCTGGCAGTTAGCCAACTCGGGTCCAGTCCAGCCCGACCCGAGTTTGTGGATCCATGAATCAGTGGGCCTAAACTAATAATCCAGCTATAATAATACAGTCGGCTTTTCAGAGTATCTTTTTGGTGAATTGCTCCCCTTGGACCGCCTCCCCTATTTTTTCTATGCCCCTAGACTTTTTGAAAAAAAATTTACCTCTCCAGTGTTGTCTTTTTTTTTTTTTACCCTGAGATATAATGTGATACATATAAAAATTATACACATAATTACAAATATTTAATAGTTACCTACAGATAGCATTCAACGTACACAAAGATGTTTAAACACAAATTGTTATAGATACATTACCATTATAATAAATTCATGAATTATAAATCATCTCATTATCATCTGCAAATGGATTCAACGTACACAAAATGGTTAAATATAAAATGATTATAGATACATTATCAAAATGTTATTAAAATAAATACATCAACTCTTTGAATTAGACATTGTTTGCTATCATAATGAAATTAATTGATGTCCCCCTTGATCTTCTTCATGTCCTCCTGGATAAAATTGAACCCACTAAGAAGCCTTCGAACTAGACATTCAACATACATCATAAGAAAGAACGCATTGTTCAAGCTACATTAAAGATGCAACAATCAGTTAAAAACCTAAATAAATTTTCATTTAACAATATGAACAATATTAATAATAAAATGTTTACACTACCAATGAAATTAAACTAATGATTGACATATAAATTTACATAATTGTAATGACCAATTACATGAATATAATATCAATTTACATATATATAAATGACCAATTATAGAAACTTTATAACCAATTACATAATGTATACGGATTGCTTCTGGCAGACCCTCAACATAGGAAGCGGCGATGGGCACTTGTAATCATTGAATCCCTTCTAAAATGCCATCTAAAATATAAAAAGTACAGAAAAATAAAAATAAATGGAAACTTATAAATATCAACAACTGTATTATTTTTATAGAAATATTTATTGATTCATGTGTTTAGCAATCAAAAAAACTATAACATTACATAATCAATTACAAATAATTAAACTAAGTTTTGACATATAACTTTACAAAAATATAATGATGAATTACAGTAATGTAATACCAATTTACAGATATGTAAATGACCAATTACAGAAAGTTGGTAAACAATTACAAAATATATATCAATTGCTTCTGACATACCCTCAATAGAGGCAGTGGTGAGGCGTCATTATAACTATCAAATCCATTATTTTTAAAATACTGTCTAAGTCTTTTCTACACATACTCAAACCTTAAAAGTGAAAAAAAATAGAAGTATATAAATATCAACTATAATATTTTCATAGAAATACTTATTGATCCATGTACTTAGCAATCAAAGAAACTAGAACATTATATAACTAAATATAAAAACACCAATGGAATTAAATTAAGATTTGACATACAACTTTATAAAAATATAAGGGGAAATTAATTAGGGGTCCCTAGAGATACCCTTGTATTAATTATTACTCTGGAATATTTTACCCTAACAATAAATCCCCAAATAGCAAATCTATTATCTTTGGGTCCCTCTGACAAACAGACCACCAAACGGACGTTTAAAGTACCTATTCTACCCTCCCATTTAAAACTATTTTCTCCCCAAAAAGCACTTCCTTAACCCTCTTCCCCATCGTCTCTACCCATCTCACCGACTTTCCCTCTCGCAAAACCCCATCCGTCGAAGCCCTCCTCTCCCGCTCTCATCTCCGTCAAAGCCTTCCTCTCCCCATCCCATTCTCATCTCCATCGAAGAAGCCCTCCTCTCTCCATCCTCGAAGCCCTCCTCGCCGTTGATGTCCTCGGAGATGTCGTACAAATTTGTTCAAAGCTTATTATTTATTAAAAGAGATGTTGCATAAAGACTGATAGTTATAAAGGTTTGCGTTGCCTTCTGCTTTTGAAATTTATCATTCCCCTAAATTGAAGGCACCACTCTACACATGCCACGATTTTATGTTTCATTCATTAGTTATGACAATCAAGAAAAAAAATGCTTATAATCTTACAGTAGCCATGGAATTTGTATTTCATACACAGATTCTTTGAATTATAATCAGCTCATCTTTTCTTTGGGCAACAATTTCTCTCAAATTTGGGAGTCTATGATGGAGAGAGAAAATATAGGGAAAGGAGGGAGGAGGGGAAAGATGAGTGGGTGGTGAGAGAGAGAGAGGGGGGGGTTCTGATTGGCAATAGAAAAATTAGTATGAGTACACTATTATGTTTCATTTGTACACCCTTAACCTCTTGATTGTGTATCTTAACCCTAGGAGAGTTAAATCCAGGTGACATTAAATTGGTTATGAAGGTTTGATTGACAATGGAAAATGTGGATTTTATTTGTTTACATTGTTATTAGTACACTATTATGCTTTATATGTACACTGTTAAATCTTTCTTTTGATTATGTAGTATATCGATATCATTCTAGTGTGTTTTTATTGGTATGGGGGATATTGCTTTCATTCTAGATTTTTCATTATATGTACATATAATGTTAACCTTGTATACTATGTTGTATATGATATTCCAAATATTACATGTATGGAAGTTATAGAGGATTAGTAGCCATTAATACTGCTAGGTAGGAGGTATTTTTTTATGGTTGATTTTTTGCATGTTTATCTGATGGTATGTAAGATATATAAATCTTGAATGCAAATAAAAAATATAGGGAATTTTTAATTAACCATCTGTGTGTTCCTTCACCCTGTCCACATGTGGATAAGTATGCTTAGTAAAATTCTGAAATCATGATATAGATGAAGCATATGACAAGATACTAAAGTTGGACAATAATTTATTAAAGATCCTGAAGTGCAATGTGTATATAAACATAATAGTTCTCATTTTTCCATTTTAGACTATTCTGATGTTCATTGAGAGTGTGCTCTCTCCATGAATAACCAATTGCTTTTAGATGCTCAAATAATACATTACTTATGATTCAAATTTGACATATTACCTATAATAATCTACTATATGACATGAGAATCATAAAATGCTAAGATAAAGAGGGGGTATCCAATATTTGCTTGAAAGAGTACATAGTCGACACAAAAGATATGAATTTATGCAACTAAACAGAGTGACTCATGGACTAGAGATGGTAGACTGTTAGAATCACTACATTATTCGAATCACTAGAAAATTGTGCCCAGTTACAGTTTGAATTTGAAACTCTGATTGAGCATGGAAAGATGTTGGTATATAAGCATAATAGTTCTCATTACGATTTGAATTTGGAACTCTCTCCATCAACAACCCACTTCTTGTTGTTCTGTCTTGGTGGTGGGTCTGTATATATAATTTTGTGTATATGTTTATTTTTATTCAAGTATATATAATTATGCGTATATTTTGGAAGATAGAGAGCGGTCATATCTACAAACAGAACTCAATGTACACTGTTACACTCCTCTTGTACACTGTTATCATTCTTCTGTACACTATTATGTTATCCTTGTATATTGTTATGCTCCTAAAATGATATAGAAGATAGCTTAACATTGGTCATCTTAATACTCAGGACTCTTAAATTACTAGTTTTTCTTGTACTTTTTGTAGTTATAAGGGTATTCACATGAAAAAAGAACTTCAAAATTCACTGTTATACTTGTACATTGTTATGCTCCTTCTGTACACTGTTATATATTTTTTTGTTATGCTCCACTTATACAGATTGTCCAGTATAGTTTATATTTAATATGCAAAATCCTAATATGATATAGAAACTTGGGCTTTTAGGATTGTTTATGGGCTTTTAGGCTTTTAGGCTTTTAAGATTTTTTTGTATTGTTTATTTTGGCATAAATGCTTAATGAGTTACTTAAGCTTTTAGGCACAAGTTCACAATTGGAGCGGTAATCTCCTGGACTCCCAACTTGTAAGTAATGATATGTTTCATTTGTACACCATTAACCTCTTGAAAATATGATTTACATTGTCATCAGTACACTGAAATGCATATGTACACTGATAAATCATTCTTCTTATTATATAGTATATTGATATCATTTAAGATTTTTCATTGGTTTGGGGGATTGTTCACCACTGATTCTAACATACATAGGTTTTTGCACATTGTCAGCTTGAAAACATAATGGTTTATCTATAGAAAATGACAATCTTCCCCTTTATGCATTGTTATAAATTTTTTGTACATTGTTATATTGTCTTTGTGCAATGTTAAATTCTTCATATACACAGTTGTTAGTCTATGTACACTTTTATTTATATCTGAGATATTTTCTTTAGGTCCAATGGTTGAAAATGTATTTTAATTTGCATCATTTCATGCATGATGTTCTTGACTGGTCATTCACAAGGGATGACCAATGCCCACAACAATCCAATGGGTAAGAGTTATTCTTATATTTTCATTAATAGTGTCCCAACGTAAATGATACGATATTAATGAATTTATAATGTTTTTAGGGTTGATTGTGGTATGTTTGTCATCAAATATGGCAAACACCTCATAAAGGGAACAAGCATGGAATGAGGGCAACATGACATACCAAGGTTTCGAGAGGAGTATGTAGCAAGCTATTCGAAGAGCAAAAAGAGTAATGCTCAAGTAATGGGTTTTCAAAAAAGTGTGAAAGTTATAAATAGAATGTAAATATTACTTTGTGGTAATTTTGTAAATCCATGGTGGTGATTTAAACAATAGATGATTTAAATTCATGGTGGTGATTTAAATAGCAGATGTAATTTTAAAATTCACTGTTATGCTGATCTTGTATACTGTTATGATGATTTTGTACACTATTATATTTTATGTTATGTTGGGAGGGGAGGAAACCAAATAAGAGATGTGACTGGGGTTAAAAAGGGAAGAAAAAATTGTAGGGTTAACTGAGGATGGATGGAAGGACCTAAACATAATGGGTGGATGGATGGAGGGACCTAAAGAAAAGTAAAAAAAGTCAAGGGACATATTGTTATTACAGTAATATTCATAGGGACCCCTAATTAATTTCCTCAAAATATAATGACCAATTACAATAATGTAATATCAATTTACATATATGTAATATAATGACTAATTATAAAAAATTTACAACCAATTACAAAATGTATACCAATTGCTTCCGGTAGGCTCTCAATAGGAGCGACGACGACATGGTGTCGTCATAACTGTGGAATCTATTATTTCTAAAACATTATTTAAATCTTTTTTACATGTATCCAAATCTTAAAAATGTCAAAAAACCCAAAAAGAGAGTCATCAAAAACAAAAAATTGAAGGGGCCAAGCGTATCAATATGAGGAGGCTTCACAGCAAGAACAATCACATTAATGTTATCACCACTTGCTCCAAACATCAAACCAAAAACCTTTTATTCACTCTTAAATCATTTCATAAACCCAACACACATGTAGGCAAAAATCCTCCCTTTTTTTATTAATAGATGCAAACACATAAAGAGAGAGATTGATCGATTAATTACATGTGAGTTGGATTCCAAGACAGTGACGCCGAAAGAGGTGAATGCGTCATGGCGGTTGGACCTTGGGTCGGCAGTGCAGATGTTGGAGGGGGAGATGAGGCCCCTCCATATGCTCTCCAATCATCTGTCTTGCCCCTATGAATACCAATTTCAACCTCTCCGACCATGTTGCCACCATTCAACACTTCTCTTATTGCTTCTGGCGGAATCTCAATAGAGGTGGCGAGTGGTGGTGACAAGGTGCTATATAGGTGATTAATTGGGGAAGAGGAAATGATTTGGGAGAGAGGGTTTTAGGGGGGAAGTTATAAAGATTTGGGGGGGGGGGGGAAATAAAGGTGGAGGGGGTAATTTAGGAAAGAAAATGTGATGTGACAGGGATGAGGGGCAAAAAAAAATATGACAGCTCTGCAGGGGTAAAAAAAAATTTTAAAAGTCCAAGGGCATAGAAAAAATAGAGGTGTCGGTCCAGAGGTATTTGGACAATTTACCTTATCTTTTTTACATCTATATACCTTACCTTCTTAGCCTTCTGGACTCACTGAATATGGGTATATACGTTATTGAAAATTTTACACATTTTCTATAAATGACATATTTCAATTCATTGGAGTCAGAAATCCAGTGAATTATATACTTCTTTAGACGATGTATATATATCATTAAAAATTTTCTTGCACTTACTGAAAATAAATTCAATCAATTTGAAATTGAGCAACATATAAATTTTTTAATCACAACATATAATTCGTTAAACAATGTTTCTATTTTTAAAATAAAAAACATAGGTTGGATCGGTTTCGGATGGATTTGGTTTAAAGCACTTCTTATTACAATGACACATGCCAATGAATGCTCCCCAAAACATGCATCAGATAACCACAAAATCTCTGCCAACTACAAGACTTCAGATACAAGGTTCCCTGCCATCCTAACCAAAGGCAGGGGACACTTTGTAACCATATCAACCTTACAACCACTTGATGCCTTCCCAAACAAAGACAAGCCTAGCCAAGCAAGCTCACCAATGGTGAGCCTTGATGACAAAAACCCATGCCATTGCTCCTCCTCAAGCTCAAAGAAAGCCTCAAAGAACCTCCTTGTCCCCTCCAAGTCCAGCTCCAACAAAGTCTCCATCCCAAAACAATAGAACTCCCTTGCCAGCCTCCTCTCCTTGGTCCACAGCCCACCCCACACCCTCTCATGCAGCCGCCTCCCCCGTATCATCCGCGTCGACCCGAGGCACTCCCCGATCGCCTCGGCCACGATTGGCGCCATCGCCAGCGCCCTCGACACCATGTACCCCGTCGACGGGTGTACCAGACCCGCCGACCCGCCGATGCCTGTGGAGATTATACTAATTAATTAGTGCTTAATAATATGATATTAATTAAGAAAGAACTTATCAATTGAGGCTTAGGGTAAAAACTCATGATCCCCAAGTAATTAATACTAATTAGTGCTTATTTCCAAATGATCCCCAAGTAATTAATACTAGTTTCATGAAAACGCGTCCAAAATAATTAGATAGAGAAAATCAAGATAAATTCAGTTTAATTCACATTGAAACTTCAGAAAGCAGGGCATCATAAAAACTTGGAGAAAATAAAAGAAATCTCATTATATATAGGATATGATTATGTATAAAGTAGCTTAATAAAACATGACTCCGAAAAAGATCAATTATTTACTTTTTGAAAAACATATATTTTTTTATTAAAAACTAAAATAAGTCTTATAATTATGCATGTTTTGTAAAATCATTTAGTAACATGTTTGTGTTTTTCACTCTCTTAAAAAATAAAATCACACCCAAATTAATTTCCAAGCGCTTTAATTATAAAAAAAATTAAAAATACCCAAAACGCTCTGCGGCATCCGCGGGAGCGGACCGCCCATGGGGATGAGGCACTTCTCCTCCTCGAGCACGCGCTTCACCCTAATCCCAATGTAACAAAATAATAACAAAAATTAGAAATATCATATTAAGAATAAATAGCATACAAAAAAATAATTAATATATATAATATATAAAGCAGCTTAATAGCTTATAATCAACTAGGAATTGCCTGATCCCCATATGCCTCAGCCGCGCAGCCATCCGCGCCTTCACTTCCTTGTACGCCACCGCAGGCCGGCTAACCAGCGACGTCTCTTCGAGGAAGATCAGCTTCTCATCAAACGGCATCACGTACAAAAACGTCGGGTGCGCGTCGTTGCGCGCGCGCATGTCAGGCTCGCACCCAAGGTGCTCGTCCCTCCAGTCCATCAGCACCATCTCGTCGAGCACGAACGGGTGCGCCTCCACCTCTGCGAGCACGCCGTGCGCGATCTGGTACCCCGCGCGTGGTGTCCTCTGCGGTGCATCGTATCCGATGAACGGGCTGCCGAACCCGCTTGCATCCACCACGAGCCGTGCCCTCACCTTAGTGACAGAGTTCGTGAAAGGGAAATATTCGTAAATTATACGAGATAATCGAACCATTTTCCAAATAGTGTTAGGCTTTTGTCACCACTACTTTCATTTCATAAGGTGTTAGTACAAGTCTGAATAAGATGTGAGATGTGAGAGGAAACAGAGGACGTCAAAAACATAAAGCAAAAACATTGATAGAAAGAGCGCAGAAGACGTAAGAAACATAAAGCAAAAACATGGATAGAAAGAGCGACAAGAGGAAGGTGATCCTAGCGAGAGCACCTGAGACAAGAAACAAAGTCATGTTCAAAGAGGCAAGGGTTTACATTGATAATTTAAGTATTCTGATGCTTTTTTTCTTAAAGAAAATGGTATGTAGTAGCCTTAATATATTAAAACAAAAGCTCAAATTAAAGAGGTACAAAAAAAAAATGCAATGACCCCATCATCCTGGGTACAAGAGGAATCTACCCGGAATCATAACAAAACGGGCCAAAGGCCCAAAGCACTACAAATCTAGTACCCAAATCCCCCCATCAAGAATGAGATCACAAAAAGTATCTATGTGCAGTATTAATAAATCTCATACGCATTATGTTCGATACAGTATTGTACGGAATATATCTAATCAGAGTACTTTGTTACTACACTCACCTCGCGCCCGTCGCTGCACGAGACCGTGGACCGCAACCCCTCCTCATCATGCAACACCTTCCACGCGCGCGCAGCATGGAAGCGCACGCCCTGGGACGCGCAGTTCTCAAGCAAGAGCGCCTTGAGCGCGCCACGGGAGACGCGCGCGTAGGGGCGCGCGAGGCGCTTGGGCGGGGCATCGCGGCCGTCGAAGTAGACGGACGCGTAAGGCCAGGTCACGTCAAGGCAGGACTCGAGGCCGCTGCCGAGGGAGGCGAACTCGTCGACCCATGCGCCGTAGTTGTTGGGCCAGGCGGAGAGCGGGGAGGGGTCGATGCAGAGCGTGCGCGCGGCGGACCAGCGCGCGGAGACTTGCTCGGCGAGGCGGAGGCCCGCGGGGCCACAGCCAATGATGGCGACGTCGTATTCGGCGCGGTCTGAGGGGTCGTGCCAGCGGAGGTCGGCGGTGAGGGGTTCAGGCTTTGTCTCGGGCTTCAGGTCTAGGAAGGTTGAGTGGGTGGTGCTTGCAAGGGCAAGTATGGGTCTTTTATGTGGTGGGGGTTGGGGAATTGTTGAGAGGAGGGGAGAGGCTGGCATTGGGAGAGCACCCATTGTGAGGAAGTTATGTTAGGGAGGAGTGTTTTTGTTATTTGGTGGAGTTAGCAAAGTTTTATTTTTTTTTATTTGGACAAAAGAGAATCAAAGGCAGGTTTGAAAGAGAGGATGCTTTTTGTTTTGTTTTGTTTTGTATTTGGTTATATTATAGTCAGAATTCACCTATCAGTGATGGTGGAAGTGGTGGGACTAATCAGTCACTATAGTGTGCCGACCAAAATGTGATTCATACATGATGAAGACCACAGCACATGTTGGAACATGTGTTTTTTTTTTTTTAAGAACCTACTGTTCCACTGAGAGAAAATGGAAAGTGATGGTCTATCATGCTCTATTATTATACCAAGGGTTAGTTTTGCGTACATTCTCATTTTCCTTCTGCAGAGATTTTTGTTTGCAATCGTTATTAGATATACTGAGCAAAATTTTCTCTTTTTACGGGGAGTCTGATTTTGATAGATTTTGTAAAAATAAAAAAATGTTTGCATTGTTTAAGAATGAATACAGGAATGGAAGATTCTATACACAATTTCTTTTTAGTGTTCCAGCAAAATAAGAATGAAAATGAATATCAAACTGACCTTAAAACATCATTTGGATCCGCATTTAAACAGTTATGTGATTAAATGCAAACGCGGATCTAAATGGTGTTTCCGCTTATGCATTCCACCACACATCCATACAAGGCACCTAAGTCCTAAGTCTAATTGAACCCTGGTTTTTTATGATTTCAGTTTGGATCTAAACTCAAATAAGTCTAGGTGCGTTTGATTGCGCGATTGCGCAGCGTTTGCGATTACAGGAAGCTGCGTTTACAATTGTGCAATCAAACAGTTTTGCAATCGCAATTTTAAATCCAGTGATTGCAGGTAAATAGTGTTCAAAAGTTGTGATTTCAAAAAGCTGAGAAATTGAGATTCCTGCAGAATCAGTTTTACAATCGCAAATTCCTGCAGAATCAATTTTGCAATCGCGCAACCAAACACACTTTAACCCAATTCAGATTGGAGTTGGTTTGAAGGGCCAGATTACTTGGACCTAAAATCAAATGAGGTGGGTGACAATTTTAAATATTTAGGTAGATTAAGATTATTCAACCTGTCAGATGAATCTAAATTCTCCGCTTTGTTTTTACACACAAATAAATTATAAATCACACTCTTGTAATTTCATTTGTATGCTCTTTTTTTTAAAACTCTATTATCTCTTTCACATCTGCCCGACTACTTGATTACTGTTGTTTGTTTGAAAGTTTATCCCATTTGAGAATTAAATTATTCTAATATTTATGACTATTCTAATATAAATAATGATAAAATAATTTTATTTTTTTGTTACATTTTCAATTTTTCTTATTAAAAACGTAATAATAAAATTTTTGTTGTTTAGATAAAATATGAATAAAGTGTAGATAAGGATTTATAAAAAGGTAAAAAAAAAAACAATTGAATTATAAAAGGTGATGACAATTGATTTGATAATGGATCCACATTATTTTGATTTGAATAACCTATAATAATTTAATTCTAATGGGTGGACAGTATACCACTTTATACTAATTAATCATAGTCTCATTTATTCCGGTCATCTACACATCCATAATGAGGTTATATATTCCGATTAATTCCAATTTATTCTGGGCTTATTCAAGAACCAAACATGGGCTAAATTGTTCAGAATGTCGCCGTTTTGAACACGACTCAACCCAAATCCAACTCTAACTCAAGCCATCGACTTCACTGGATTTGAATTGGATTTGAGTTGACCTTCTCCATCTTCATGTTACAACCTACCTTGAGTTGCGGCCTTAACGCTGACAAAAATAAGAAAAGAAATAAGGGGAAATTGTTCAAATGCCCTTTGACCAGGGGTGTAATTTTTTTTTTTGCCCCTGGACTTTTTTTTATTTTTTATTTACCCCTAAAATCTTGTTCTTTTTTTTTTTACCCCTGACCAGTGTCACGATTCTCATCCGTATATTAATATTACATTTCTGTAATTGATTGTTAAATATATGTAATTGGTTATTACATTTCTGTAATTTGTAATTATCTGTAAATGATAGATTATGTCGTTAGGTATTACATTTATAGTTTTTGTTGTAGTTGTTATATAAATGTTAGTTTCTAAATTGTTTAGTACATGGATCAAGAAGTAATTCTACTAAAATATTACAATTGTTCATAAATTTATTTAGGTGTTTGACTGTTTGTTGTATTTTTTATGTTTCTTGGAAAGCCCGTTTTTCGTTATGAAATACATTGAATTTCTAGTTCAATGATATTTCAGTGGGTTTCATTTCATCCAAAAGGAAATGAAGAGGATTAAGGGGGGGACTACAACTGATCATTAAAATATGAAGAAAACATCACAATTCAAACAATTGATGTATCTATTTTAATGAAACTTTAGGATTGTCTATAACAATTTTGCGTACATTGAATGCACTTACAGATGATATTATAATGACATTGAAAATGCATATATGATCATTTTGTGTTTAAACATATTTGCGTATTTTAATATTTTTTCTAGACAACTATTAAATATCTGTAATTATTTGTATAATTTCTGTATGTATCACATTATATTTCTGTATTTATGTAACTGTTTGTAAGGGGTAGTTCGGATATCACATATAAATTACAAAAATATAATAACCAATTACATATATTTAACAATCAATTACAGAAATGTAATATTTATGTAACTGTCAGGGGCAAAAAAAAAAGGACTAGATTTCAAGGGTAAATAAAAAATAAAAAAAAGTCCAGGGGCAAAAAAAAATTACACCCCTCATCAAAGGGCATTTGGACAATTCCCCCAAGAAACAATTGCATTCATCAAGGAATATTTAAGAATACATGGTGAAGTGGAGAACATGACCTTAGGACTGGAAATCACTTGCAGAAGACATGCACCATCAATAAACACTATTAAGCAGTCTTGAATGTCTAAACAATCAGCTACTGAAAGCACAAATCAACTCACAATTGGCAAGAAAGATCAAACCACTGCAAACTTACAGCATTGAATAAATATGATAAACGAAATCCAATCATTTACAGGGGGAAGAAAGGAGGAAATAATGGTTGAACCAACACATGCTCCAACAAATTTGTGACATCGAGTTCAAGCTTATATACAAGAGAAACTGTCAAGTACACGCGATTTATATTGACCTTGGAACACGGAAGAACCCACTGAACAATTGCTGAACTTACAAGATGACGATCTGATCATGATCTGCATGATGGAAGAGTAATACCACCACAAGCTGCAGCAATGATTATATACAGCAATATAACTATTGAGCATGTCAAGAAGGCCCTGCAATCACAAGCAGCAAAAAGATTTTCATGAGTTATCATAAGCTAAACAAGTGTTATTAGTGATGAATGGCTAGAGGACTATATTAAACAAAACAAAAAAAACAATGACCATAACTGTGATAAACAACTAAATTGGGAATATTAAACGAACTTTGGTATAAATTAGTAAGAAAATATTTATAATTTTATGTGGCTATGGGTGGAAATAGATAGCTTGCTGAATAAATATCGGACACACAGAATCACCCAACCATGTGAATCAGGCAAGTCCGGGGGATTCAAGCAAACCCATTGCTCTATTTGTGAAGTCATGAAATGCAGCAATATGATCCTGTTAAAACCTTATGTGTGGCTCATGACTCTTGCAATATGTAAGTTCCATACTTACAAGAGCTTCGCATTTTTCCTCCACAAAGCCTGACGAAGACGCCTAGACTGCTTCTTGAAATGGAAGGAACTATCCTGCATTGTTGCAGTTTTGTCAACAAGGAGTTCTATCCGATCCCCCCTGTCTAAAATTTTCTCGATGTTATCCACCATAATAGTGCGAACCTGAGATAGAGATATTTTTTCCTTTTGATATCAGTTTTACCAAAACAAAAATTATAAAAGAAAAAATAATGTAAAAATGACGCAACTACAGTTCAGCAAGTGTCCAAGATAAGCAAATTTTGCAAAAACAAAAAAGGAAAAAAGCATTTAACACTAAATAAATGATGTAAATGAGAGTAGAAATGCTAGCCATCTCATCTTTGCCTCATCAACATGGATCTTTCATTCTAATACATGATAGCTGATAACATGACCTTTATCCAAATTATTAAGAGTATACTTTCTGAATCCTACCTCACCTGGTATTATAATATCATTTTCCACTACACTTCTATTTCTTTTATATCCTTGCTTATTCCATAATCCATGCAGGTTTTTTTGCCCCCCCCCCCCCCCCCCCGGGTGCTCAAAGCTAAACCAGATGTGCTTTCTCTCTCTTCACCAACATCACCCTCCACCTAAAATGATCTTATTTTGGTAGGTAAGTGTTTTTTTTCTGTTTATTTATATATTCTTCTTTATTAAATCCTCTCTCATATCTAGGAGTAAGACTCGAACTTATGCCCCTACAGTGAAGAGGCAGTACCACTACCAAACTAAAATGATGTTTTCTAGTACAGCTATGAGAGCTACCTCATAATCTTTTCTGCACCTGTTATTCTTACTTCCGCCACGTTTCAAATTTCCATTGAAGGTGAATGAACAAGCCAAAAAATGCCACAAATGTAGGCAGTCAGTAGTCAACAACTTCTAGGGGAAGGGAAGAAGGGAGGAAGAAATCAGCAAGCAATAACTCAATCCTCATCACTGTTGTGAAATATATTCCTTTTCCTGCATCATCAGCAATAAGCCCCTATAGCTCAGTGGTAGAGCGTCAGTCTTGTAAACTGAAGGTCTGTAGTTCGATCCTGCATGGGGGCAACATTTTTTTTTCTCAAAAAAAAAAAAAAAGCCTGCATCATCTAGTATACATTTTTTTTAAAATAATATACATTAAAAAAAAAAAAAAATGAGAATGATGCACAGTTGCAGCACCCTACCTATTGCATGCTACAAGAAAGATTTTGGCTCCACCGGCCTTAATATTTTGTGACATCCATTTTTTATTCAACAAGAAATAAAACAAAAGATAATATTTTCATACAAGATATTCTCCAAAAAGTCACCTCAAATATATGTCATGTCCTCATTAATAAACATTATACAACTGAGTTAAAAATAGAACACTTACTTCACTAATTTCCCCCCGTACACGATTAAGGGTATCCACACTGGGATTACTTGAGAAATATTCCATTTGTTGATGTAATACTCTAGAGAATTCATCGTTCATTGAATAAGCGAGTGCTGACTGGGCAACTTTGCCATAATTTTTCATGAATCTCATGTGGATATCCTCCAAGTAAAAGAAAGGAACTCTCCCTGAAAGGAATCATCAACAAAAATAAGCAAAAAGAATAAAATTGATGAAATGGAAGCAACCTCTCATTCTATATTATACCCTACACAGAGAAAAAAAAATTAATTTTTCAAAAGCAAGTTTAAACATGGAAATATCCTTAATAAAAGGCATCTACTTACAATACTAAGCCTTGGTCAACTCGTTACTTACCCAAAAAAAACAATAGTAAGCTTGGTTAACCAAATGGAGAGAGACAATATATGCATGAAACATACTTCCAAATCATATTAATATATTTGCAATTACTTTGGTTATCTGCACCAGGCCTAATTGGTATGTTACATCTAACTCAAATGGGTGAAATCTCGAGCTCTATGAAATTACTATAAAAATAAGTAATCACGGTCTTGGCAGTCAAATACCATTAAAAAAAACATGTTGGTGGGATCTCATAAGCTGGAATGATATTGAATTTCCTTCTATCTTAGACCTGTCAAAGAGCTATTAAACACCATCCAAACTCAGTATTATCTCCTAGACTGATAGCTTTCATGTGTTGTCCCTAAAGCAGGCATTTTACGTATCAACCACAACCCATATCTTCAAAATGATTAACATCCCCTACTAATACAACTCTTCAACATCATACGAGTAACACATTCGCTCTTCAAACCAAACGATCAACTGTTTTAAAGGTCATTTGGGCCAGAAAAATATAAAACTTAGAAGTCAATGCATTCCTGCCAACTATAAAGCACCTCGGTTTCACTCAAATTTCCTCTCCCTCCGTCCTATTGTCATCCACACATCCATCTTGACATTCTCAATCCCAACCGCATCTACTCTTATTACCGTGCTGAGAATAATCCACAATGCAAACACTAAAAACCATTTATCATCCTATTTCCTCTTTTGACACCAATCACATAAATAAAAAAAGAGGAAGAACAACGTTATGCATACATGTTTTCTACAGAACAATCTAACTCAATATTCATTTAAATGGAATCCCCATCAATAATCAAACAATAAAATGATCTAAAACCATCACTTTTCAGCTCTAACATAGAAAAACATGCATAAATTCACCTTAAACACTCTTTCCACCAAAAGTTAAATCTTGTTCCAAACCCAACCCAACCCAAAAGCCAAAAGCCCCAAAATTTCCATAAAAATCACATCCTGAAAGTGAGAGAGGGAGAAAGAAAATAGAACATTTTCACTCATTTTCTTCAAAGGGTATCTTTATCAATGGTTTAATTCAATGAAAACGACCCAGAACCATCATTTCCAGCTCAACTACACACAAAAAAAGCCTAAATTCACCTAAAACGCTCCATGGAAAAAAAAAATGACATACAAAAAACCCCCAAAACGCAAATCTTGTTCAAAAACCAAACACACCGCTCCCCCCAACCACCCCCCCCCCCCCCCCCCAACCCCCACAAAAAAAAATCCATAAAAATCAGATCTTTTCAGAGAAAAGTAGAGAAGCACAGAGAGAGAGAGAGATGACAGACTTCCGAAAGTGTCGTTGGCCATGCAGAGGAAGGTGATGCCGTCCGCTCTGAGTATGTGGAAGATGTACCGGTCCTGCGAGAAGCAGAGCCTCGGCTCCTCCACCGACGACGACGACGACTCGCCTCCACCGACGGGTCGGATCTTCTCCAGGATCCGCCGCGCCACCGACCCGGCGTTGCCCGTGACGGCGCTGAACTCCGCCAGCACCACCGTCCCCCGCGCCACCACCGCGTACAGGATCGCCATCCCGTTCGCGATCAATCGATCGAGACAGAGAGAGAAAGAGTGAAAATAATTGGGTTTTTTTTTTTTGTTTTTTTTTTTAATTGGACCCGAATCGAATCGGGCGAGGGAGCGGCGTTGGAAGAACCGCCGTTACAAAATTACGGGGTGGTCCACGGTGGGGACGGGGTTCTGTAGCGGGCGGAGCGTTATTATGGGTTCTTTGTTTGGATGTATGGGATAGCATTATACGAGTCCAAATTCAGTCGGGATTGGCTTAGTCAGTCCCACCAGTATCGAATTTCACAGTGCTATAAATCGAATTACACAATCTATAAATTAAATTGTATGGTTAATTATTTGGTAAAGGTCCCACTCTTTTATTGGATCTAGTCATGTCTGAATTTGGTTAGTAGCATTAGTATTCAATAAGAGAGTGAGACATGTAACCAACTATTGACTGTGCAGCTTGATTAATAGGTTGTATAATTCAATTCATATGATTGCGTAGTTCAATACTAATGGACTGACTAGAGCTGAATGAATTTGGACTTCAATTTTACAGTATAGTCCCTTATCATGGGACATTTTCTCCCGTCCCATGTCTCCTTATGATGGGATAATTTTCTCTCATCCAAAAAATAAAGTTTTGGGTGGAGTGAATGGTAAGGAAAAAGGAGAGAAAAATATAAAATAAAGGGTAACCAATTGTGGGTTGAGAACACGATAGTAGACTTGAATCTTTGTACTTGTATTGGCCTAAATGCCTTAACAAAGTTTCGACACAATCAAAAGCAACTAAAGAATAATTAGGCGGTGGATATCGAAGGAGGTCGGAGGGAGGAGGAGGGGAGAGAAAGTAAGAAGAAAGAGGGAGAGGTGAGAGAGTGGCAGGGGCAGACCTAAAGGGGGCAAGCTAAAGCTCGGGCCCTCCCAAGGATTTTGAAAAGGCTGACCCATGCATTCATATGTATAGTTGTAAATCAATTAATGGTTTCATATAATTCATTATTCTGTGTATTGTTACAAATCAATTAATTCTCAGCCCATCATTTAAAAAAATTAATCTCCAACCCAACAAAGAATCAATTAATGATTGTCAGTTTTGTAAAACAAAAGTAACCAAGTGGGACCCATTGAAATGAAAAAAAAACCCTAATACCCCACATCTCCACTCCCCATACAGCCGAAAACTAAAGAAAAAAAATTGTGTGCCCTCGTGGCATGTCTCTTGTGAAATCTCGACCCCATCAAAAGCATCTTCAACACTCCTCCAGGTACTTTTTGTTGTATGTTTAATTTTTTTTTTGAATGAAGCATATTTTGAATGCTTAATTTTAATTTTTTATTCTTTGCATTTGATCTGTGTTTATTTTCTGTTGGTGGATTTGATTTATTTTTGTTGATTGGATTAGGAGATTCGAAAATATTAAATTCATCTTCAATTCTCAAATTTTTGTATAAGTAATATTTATTTATTTATTTCAGCCTCAATTTTAGTCATATATGCATCGATGGATAATTAACGGAGTATATACTCACATTAACGAGTTATATGCTTTGATAAAATATTTTTGTTGGGATTTATAAAATTTCTAGCATAATATAACAAATAATTGGATGAATTTGTTTTAGAAAATGTTTATGAAAATGTTAAGCATATATCCCCTAAAATTCAGAAAGAGCTTTTGTTTATTTTTCAAGTATGATGCAAAATGCAATTCGTGAATATATTGGTTATGCAAAGTATTGCATTATAGTTGATGAATCTAGAGATGAAAAAAAAAAGTCTAAATGGTAATAATAATAAATTTTTTATTTTGTTATAAAAAATTTTATTTTAAGTATAATGTTTGGTCCATAGCCCCCCCCTTTTCTAAATCTTGGGTCCACCCGTGGAGAGTGGGAGGGCGATGGTGAGTGGATGAAGCCAGTGAAAAACAATAATGGGTATGAGGAGAGAGAAAGAGCAAGAGCATGATTGGTCCTACCACCCATCACCTCCACCTACTGTCAGGGCCGGCCCTGAGAAATATTTTTTTTAACGGGGTCCTAGACGAACTTTTAAAGCGGGGCCCCATGTACATTTAAATTTTTTTTAATGCATATCCCTTTAAAAAAAATTATGCACCTAATTAAAAAAACACACATCTGCTACTCTTTAAAAAGATACAATCCTAAATAAAACTTGAAAAGCAACAAAAAAAAGATTTTAATAAAATGAAAAAAAATCTAAAAATATCTTAAAAGATGACTTTATTTGTTCAACCTTTCACTACTACAGCAATAAGAATTTTGGGGCTTTAAGAGGGAGAGAGATGTAGAGAGAGAAAGAGAGATGTCTCTGAGTTTGAGAGAGAACACAAATAATCGTATAAACAAAGAGATTAAGAGAGAGAAAGACATAAAAAATTAAAATTGTGGAAGAGAAAAATGTTGGAGAGATTTGGAAATGTGCAATGGCAGACATTGTTAGAGAGGGTGGGAGGTTTTTTAGGGATTTAATAAGGGATGGGTATCAGGGTTTTTAATGGGGACAGTTAGAAAAAAAATTGGTTGGGATTATGGGGTCTGTTTTGATTATTTGGGGATGTATAACGTATGTTGTTGGGCTTGGACGGATGGGTTTTAGGTTGAGTAAAGACTAATAACCAAATAGCCACTTTCATTTTTTTTTCATGTGCTTAAACTATATGGGCCAGGGCTAAAGGCCCTCCCTGGGTGGGGGGCCCTTGGCAGTGGCCTTGGTGGCCTCTGCCCAGGGCCAAGCCTGCCTACTATCGCCCACCTCCACCGCTCTCCCTGATGGCACTCCCTCCCCCAAAACCCAACAATAATCCAAGGTCAGGTCGGGTAGTTTTAGGTTGGGTCGACCCACTCATAAGCTTGAGTCAAACTAAAAGAGGTCGGACTTAAAGAGGTTGAGAAACTTCTTAAGGGTGACTTCATTTGTTTTTTTTTTCTTTTCTTGCCTTCTTTTTTGGAGGAAGAAAATAAAAGTTTGAGAAAGAGAAGAGGGAGGATGAGAAGAATGTAAGAAGTGTTTTGATTTAGTGAGAGAGAACCGTATATTAGGGTGGTGGAGACCACACTTTTCTTGGTTGAATTTTTTTCATTTCTATTTTTAAATGATGAATTTGAATAAATAGAGTCTGGTGTATTATAAAAGGAAAAATGACTAAAAAGATCTCCTAAAAAGTTAGAAATATTCATATCAGCAATTTTTAAAAATTATACCTAAAAAAATTTCATTTCACCATTTTGGAAATACAAAAGATTAATATACCATTATGTAATTAAATCATTAATATCACTCTAACCCTCTTTCCACACCAAAAATCTATTTTTTCTATAAAACAACAATCTCTCTATATATGACCAAAATCAATTCTATTCAGGGGCGGAGCCAGGATTTAGAACAAGGGGGGGCCACGGGCAAGAAGACTTTAGAGTAAAAAATAAAAAGTATTTATAAAACATATAAAAATAAAAAATGATAATTTAAAAAAAAATAAAAGTTATAGGATAATGATAAAGTCTTTGAATCTAGAATTGTGATTTTTGAATTCCTCAAAATCAGTGATAAAAAAGATTGCTAAAAAACAAAGTCTTTCTTAAACCCGTTGTATTTGCTTCTCCTGATGGTTGGTCAAGTAACAAAAATGTTGTATTTTCCGGTACCTCATTATGGATTGGTCCAAACACTCTCCTCAAAAGAAAGACCGCACGCACCTCGCACCGAACGAATCGCCGATGCAGAAATAGTACTTCAAGATCCATTATGCGTCCAAGGTCTTTTGTTCTTCTTGGCATCTGTTATTTTGGTACAAATCTTTTTGGTTCTTAAAAAAAAAAAAAAAAAACACAAATCCACAACTTCAAATCTTAAAAATTTCAATGGATATTGATACACGATGTCTGTTTTGGAGCCTTATTTGCAGTTATCATGACTAACACGTAATATGAAATTGGTTAACATATACATATTTTCTGTCTCAATGTATACTCTATTATTAAAAAAATAATTATATTCATTTCATATGAGTATGCATTTGATTTTTCATAAATAAATGTACTTCATTAGTTAGGTATACACTTTATGAAATTCAAAACACATGCGGACTGTAAAAGAAATCAAACACAACATTTTTAAATTTCAATATTAACTTCATTACAATATCAACTAATTTTGTTTGAATCATATTCCACACCGTCCACACTAGTTTTCTTTTAAAAAAAAATATATACACTCGTCTGTTGAAGTATATACTGCTATATGATGAAGTATACTAAAATATAACATGATACTTTTTTTTTTACAAATGTAAAAAATTGACCTTCATATAATGTGATATAGCTCATGCACTACGGTATCACATCATATCATAGTATGAGCTCTATTATAATATACTACCTATCATAATGTATGAGATTATAGATGGAGCTACAATATGAACTAAGTTTATTGACTATCTTATTACACACTGTTTTTTTTCAGCCCCGATTTCAGTCTTATATTAGTCGATATAAAATAACTGGAGAATATATTCACATCAAAGAGGTATATGCTTCAATTTAAATTTTTCAATTTTTCTATTAATGAATTCACACAATTCATTAGAGTATATATTTCATTTTTTTTTATAAAAGCAAGTACCTCATTATATGAGGTATACTATTTTTTAAAAATTCTAAACACTTGTGGACTGGAATTAGGATTGAAAATAAAAGGTTGTATGTACCAATATCCATTTTTTAGCATGCTGAACACACCGAATTACTTTATACAACCCATCTTAAGTTTGTAAATGAATGGACTCCAGAGACTTAAGACTTCACTTCTGTGTATATTGATATATAACATGTATGCTTACCAAAACAAATTAAAACAAAGGCATACAACATATGTGAAGACCTTTGTGAGGCTTGGGGGGGCCCGGGCCCCAACCCGCCCCCCCTTGTCTCCGCCCCTGATTCTATTACAGGTTTTGTTATTATATATCATATTGTGTGTTTCTTATATATATCTTACATGATGTTGTTTATCATTTTTCATTGTGTATAATCCTAATATGTAATCTAAATCTTCGTTGTGCCTCAATGCAATAAATAACATTTTAATATTCTAAATCCTTATTTACATTTTTTTTGCTATTCACATATTTTTATGATATCATTAATAAAAATCTATTTTTTTAAAGAAGTATCAACGTTTATTGGAGTTCATAATAAAAAAACTCAAATTATATTGATATATATTTCACAAAATCTACCTAACCAAAAAAAAATTAAAATAAAAACAAGTTGATCTATATAAAAATGTGTGAAATCCATTAACAAAATTAAGAGGGTGAAATATTTAACAAATATAAGGAGGTATAAAATATATTAAATATCTAATTGCATAAGGGTCTTTTGTGTTTTCAAAATTGTGAAATAATATTTTTTTATGTATAATTTTAAAAAGTGGTTGATTTGGGTATTTCTTACTTTAAATTTTTTTTGTCATTTTCCCATTATAAAAAGTTTTTCACTATTTTGATTTTGTAATGTTTTATGAGAGAACATTTGAAATATTGTTTGGAATTATATTGCTTTTACTGTAAAGTCAAAAAGTTATAAAAATATTTCAAATATTTATAATTTTAAATAATTATTTAATATTTAGTTATTAATATTGGATTAGATCATATGTGTTGAATTGGATCATAAAAAAAAAAAAAAAATACATGGTATTTGAGTTGAGTCAATCGGGTCGGGTCACTCGGTGGATCGAGGCCTGACCCATTTCAAGAGAGATCAAACGAAAAAGGCGGTCTTGAAGCAGTCTCTCCTCTCTCTCTCACAAAAAAGGAAATCAAAATCGATTGATCTCTCTCATCCAACCAAACCGTCCGATCGGAGGAACCTGTTGTCGTCCCACCAGATGAGGCCGATCAAGCTCCCGGAGCCACCGAGCGTCTCGGTGGGGATGCCGGAGATCTTCGGAGGAGGGGCCTACAGCGTCGTCCGGCGCGCCGTCGTCATCGGCAACGGATTCGCCGGCGCCGAAAACCAGTCCGTCGGCCTTGTCCGCGCTTTGGGACTCTCCGACCGCCAATCCCTCTACGTGAGAGCCTTCTCAACCTCCCTCTCCATGGATTCATCTTTAATCATCGTTTCCGGTTCGGTTTGTGGTGATTTTCACGTAGAATTGTTGCAGTTGATTTGCTTCCACGAAAGTTGGAGTAAAATTCATGTTAGGTTGAACAGGGAATAGAATAGAGTTCAGTTCGTGGTGATTATCATGTAGAATTGTTGCAGTTGATTGGCTTCCACGAAAATTGGAGTAGAATTCGTGTTCGGTTGAACGGGGGGAATAGAATTAGAGTTCAGTTTGTGTTGTTTATTACGTATAATTGTTGGAGTTGATTTTCTTTCACGAAAATTGGGTGGAAATCATTTTACGTTGAATAGGGAATGGAATAGAGGTTACCCCCCCCCCCCAAAAAAAATGCCATTGTTTGGTTGGGCAGAGTAAGGGTGAATTACCATGCCATTTTTTTGTGGAATAAATTTACACTCACCGAAATTCACTTTAAAGCCTTTCTGTTGAGACAATAATAATGGGCTCATTAAGTCGTCATTATTCTCCTTGAACAAAATATTCCAACCAAACAAAAAAAATATGGGATAACTTACTACTATACTAGGTTGAATGCAATTTTATTCCAACTTGTTAGGCTTCTCAGCGTCGCAATATATCTCCAAAGACAGGTTACATTCAAAATAAGCCTCGTTCTAGCCGCAATAGGGGAGGTCTCTACAGTTTCGACAATGTCTGCAAGTTACAAAACCCGGTTTCCTCCCCTTCATCTTTTCTCTCAGCGTCTCTTCCAATTTGGCATCAGCATTTAGGACACCCGATGATTCCTACTGTCAATAAAATTGTTAAGTGTAATACTTTGCCAGTGTCTGGTAAGTTACCAATTGAAGGTTTGGTGGCTGTACTGAATTAATTGGGGGCGGGCAACCTTTCTTTCCTGGCTTGATGCAGTGATGACATTTTTCTTGTAGTCAACTCAGCTCTTCACTTAAGGTCTGTGAAGATGGAAAGAGATTTCTAGAATGCAATGAGAATTATCTGTTTTGTTGAGCCAAACTTATGTAGTCAGCATTATAATTCTCTCAAAAAAAAATTTAGCATGACGTTGCTTGGATCAGATGTACAAGGAATTCATTTTCCATCAGTGCTAGTTTAGAACCTACTAGAATGAGGATTTCATGTAAAATTATACATGCAAGAACCTTTTCGCTGTTTGTTATTGTGTATTCCATCACTGCTAATCTCTTAATCTTTTGGTGTGAGAGTTTTAATTGTGCAGCCGCATTCGATGATTGTGAACCCATAATCATTTTATCTCACGACAATCTTCTTGTTTTTTTTTTCTCATATCTCCCCTTCCTTCTCCCCGTGCTTGAAATATCTTATTGCAGTTGGGGTTTGGAAAATATAATCTTATTTGTTGAAGGCTTAAAATGGCATCTGATCTGGTAGAATTGAAGAAATCACTCTGAAATAATTGACAATCTGCAGTGGAAAAGAGGGACACGAATAAAGAAGGAAATTTTAAGATGTATACATTGTATATTGCTTTATGCATCTTCCTGGTTTTGATGCTGGGAAAGTTAAGAGCGTGCCATAGTTGTCTAGGCAGCTAGGCGAGCCTAGGCGGTGGCCAAGCACGCCTAGGTGGTGTTTAATTATACATGTATTTTTGAAGATTGCATGTGATTTTACTAATGCTAATTCGCAAACTATTTATGCATTGTTTTTCAGTACAACTGAATTTGAAATGAGAATGTTATATTTATAAATGAAAGTATATCGTTAGAATGCAATGTGTGTTGGAGGATGGGGGACAAACTACTATTGAGCTACCACTTCTATATGATGTTACTTCCTCCTATTTTTTTTGTGATTTGTAACAGTATAAAATGAAAAGAAAAAAAAAATTCTATTTGTCATGAGTCAATAAATGTTCTATAGAAAACGTCAAAACGCTTAGGTTAGCTTTTATAAGTAAACAATCAGATTAGTTATCTATTAATGTTGTTTTGATTAAATCTCAACTCTTTAATCTCAATCATTCGTAAAAGATAAGTCATGTCCATTAAGCGTCCGCCCCAACCCATTTATGACACCTAGATGGGAAAGGTGACACTTGGGCGTGTATACAGGCCCAGGCACTTGCCTAATGTACAGGCTGTCTAGGCGGATGAATGCCTAGGCCCAGATGGAACGCCAAACAACCATGGAACATGCTTAAATGTTTATGGCCTCCGATACTGATTTTATAGGTGAATCTGTTCTTTAAACTGAATAATTCAGGCACCTTTATGGCTGCAGCAATCCCCACAATGAGAATTCGACATTTATCACCTTCTCTGATTATCTGGATTCTGGGGTTCCATGCGCTTCGGAGAAAATATCACCATGTAGTATCTACCTTTTTGAAAAAGAATGGTGTCACCACACTATATAATAACCAGGAAGCTACAGAGGTTACAAGAAGAGTTGGAGAGAACATAAAGAATGTCCTCAGCCAGGCTCTTCAGACATATAATTAGTTTCACTCCCCTACAAGGACTCCCTCCCTATGTATATATTAAATTTTCTATGACACTCAAAATGTATTGAATGGACATAACCGGATGTAGAGAAATTTTATTGAATCTCCCCCCCTACGTATGTAAAGGAAATCTCCCTGTAGTAAAGGACACAAGGAATCTCCCCATATTATCTTCATATCATGACAGTTAAAGTTTCCGGAAAGCTCAAAATTTTATTGAATGGACATAATCAGATTTAGAGCAAATTTGCGAATTTGATCTAAGCATAATAGAGGATAGGCTTAGTTTGTCTGGTTTATGAAGATAATTTGAGATATAGGATTCATGATGTCTTCTGTCTGGCATGCACAATCTTAAGCCCCCGTTTGGGAAACGGAATAAGCGAGTATAAGGGTAATATAAGGGTGGTATAAGAATGGATAGGGAAAATGGTTGTTTGTTTGCAGGATATAACTTGGTATTACTAAACCAGTTTAAATGAATATAAGAGAGTATAACAATTCTAAGTAACCCCTAGGATAAGTTATACTCAGTTTATTTATTCTCATGGGCCCACATGTCAAATCAATTTTTTACATCTTATCACATCAAATCACCTATCAATACCTCTTATATATCAAAGGGTCAACATGTCAAATCAATTTTTTTACATTTTATTTATTTTGTATTCTTTATCAACCAAACAACTCAACTTTATTCTTACGTTTTCCAATGAGAATAAAAAAACACACATCCAAACAGAAAATATTTTATTCTTGTAGATTTGTTATCTATACTAGCATAGTTATCTATCCAGAATAACTCAATTCCGCTATCCAAACGGGGACTAAGGGTTTCTGACACACTGGAATTTAATTTGATGGATGTTGTTATGGATGGATGCTGTTCTTGGGAGTATATGAAATTTGCTGCTCAAGGGAGCCTGGAAAGAAAAGAACAGCAGATGAGGATCTCGAGCTTTTGAATTTCATTGAGATTATGGAGTAGGGGATGAAGTTGTAAAAGAAAATGACTACTTACATGGGAGTCTTCTATTCATATTCACTGGAGGCAATTAATTTTATCTTCAATTTTAATTGATTCCATATCATTACATCAATGTCATGTTGGCTTGATAAAAAGTACATCATTGTTGTTGGGCACCTGTAATGGTTTTATAAGTTACCATTTGCTATGTGAGATATTGCTTTTGTGTTTTACCGAGCGTTGTGGAATATGCCATCCAAGTTCCGTGCACTCATTAAAAAAATAATTTCTTCTTGTTGGTTATATTATATATGTTTACATGGTTTTTTTTTTCTATTCTCATTTGGACGGAATCTGCAGCGTGTCATTAGACCAAGAGGAGGAATTAACGAGTTGCTTCGGTGGCTCCCAGTTTCCCTACATAAAAGATTTGACTATGTTATCCAGCGGATATTTGGTGATTCACATTTTTCTGTGGTATTTAGAGGGCGTAAGTTGGTGCCATTTACTTCCCTGAATGGTTGGAAAACCGGCTTATCATCTATTGTAGAAGCAGATGCAAAACAGATTGCAACTATGGCTCGCGAGACTTTTGAGAAGTATACCTCTCTCTCTCTCTCTCTCTCTCTCTCTCTCTATGTATATGTGTGTTTTATTTTATTTTATTTTATTTTACTATATTTTATTGTGACATGAGGAAAGCAATGACTTAAGAGACTTCTTTTCATAACTGAATAAACATTGGCTTGTGTTGCATATGCATTTCTCTAGCATTATATATACTATTGCTACTAAAAAGGAGACGAAGCTTCTCCCCTCTTCCTTGGTTTTATTTCATCATAATGTTCATAAAAGATTCAGCTTCATGGTGATTGGTTTGAGATGTGATTTTTGTATGTAATTAAAGAAATGGTGCATGGGGATATGGCCATATGGGTGTGCGTGCCATTTCTTTCCTTAATTCCCATTCAATTTAAACCATGGAACTTTGTTGAGCACTTTAGGGGCCATATGTAGTACTTTTATTGCCATTTTTTAATAAACATTTCGTTACATAACCTTAATTTGCTGGGACGAAAATTGTAGCCATGACGTGGTAATTTCTTTAGACGTGCAAGTTTTAGACCTCTACTGCAGCAGTTTTCTCCTCCAAATACTTGTTTTCTTTCTATTTTATCCTACAATGTTCTTTTTTTCCATTGCTATAATTTAATTGGCTTTTATTATTATTATTATCTTGATGAAATTGTAGGCATCCTACGTAAATTATATTAAAGTTGAAAGCCCAAAGTACATCAAAACACAACCAAATAAAAATAAAAATAAAAAGACAGAACCGTCCCTGGACTGTCTCAGTGGTACTATTTTTTGTTGGTTATGTTTTGTTTTAGCCAAAGGTTCATTCCTTCAACCCTCTTAAAAAAACATGACTGTCTCAGTGGTGCATCACTTTAGATTACAAACTTTGTTACTCACCCTATTATGTTATTAATGATGTCATTGGAGAAATTATATTGAAAGTTGGTGCTCGTTATTGAAAGTTGGTACTCTTTTTTATCAGTTATATTTTGTTTTTAGCCAAAGGTTCATTTCTTCAACCTTCTTAAAAATATGACTGTCTCAGTGGTGCATCACTTTAGATTACAAACTTTATTACTCTGCCTATTATGTACTCAATGATGTCATTGGAGAATTTATTTATTTCCTCTCTTGTTTAATATTAATGAAGCAATTTTTGTGAATGGCAATGTATATTTCCAGGGAAGGTCCTTTATTAGTCGTCGCTTCTGGTCGGGATACAATAACTATAGCTAGTTCCATCAGGCGCTTGGCACCCCATAATGTTTTTGTTGTTCAGGTTTGTTGGATTGTACCAGACTGTCATATGATAATTTTTGCTACTAGATGAGGTTTCCAAACACTATTTAATCTTCAGTGTTCCCTTCTTATAGCAAGCCTTAGTTAATGGATGCAGTGGTGGTCAACAGCTAAGATTGACGTTTGCAATCTCTTTCATCTGGGCTTTTGTTTAAATATCTGATCCATTTAATGTTAGTGTTTCTCAGATACAACACCCAAGGATGCAACTTGATAGATTTGATTTAGTGGTTACTCCCCAGCATGATTTCTACTCATTGACACCTAGTGGACAGCAGGAAATCCCTCAGTATTTGAAGAGATGGATTACTCCACGAGAACCACCAAGTAGGAATGTGGTAAATATTCTTTAGAGGTTCTGTTGCATTATTTTTTTAGTGAATTGCTGACTTCTTTGTCTTGAATGATTGCATACCATATTTTGCTTACAGTTTCTGAAATTTGGAATTCAGGGACTCACTGTTGGAGCCTTGCATCAAGCTGATTCAGTTGCTCTACGAGTTGCTGCTGCGAGATGGCATGATGAGTTGGCCCCTTTACCAAAGCCCTTGCTTGTGGTTAACATTGGTGGACCTACATGTAAGTTGCATTGCATGTTTCTGTTCGGAATGTGTATGTGAATGCCATTACAAGTGGTTAGGGGGGTTTGATCATTTCCCTTTTTTTGTTCTTTTGAATATGTGGAAGAGAATACCGTTGGGCTTCTCTTTTCTTTGAGTCAACTCAAGCATAGTACCATGAGAATGGTCCTAGTTTTTTTTATAATAAGGTAGGCAGAAGCTTGGAAGTTTATTCAAACCTAAACCAATGCCTAAAACATAAAAGAGGGAGATCACACCCCCCCCCCCCCCCCCAACTACTCGGCATACATAATCCTTGTTGCCCCTGCACAGAATTGTCCCCACTCCTTGATAGGCCTGACACTAGCTCTCAACATTTTCAACATAGACTCTAGTCCCCCCTAATTCCCTAAATAAGGTGGTTACGCGTGAGCCAAAGTGCCCAAACCATTGTCAGGACAAAAGGACTGTGAGATCTTGCCTTCATGCTCATGTCACCTCTCACCTTCAGCTTCTTCCCTCCTTCCCACATGCCGTGTAAGGAGGAAAAGTCGACGTCCATACCTGTTGCTTCCTTCAGTAGGCACCATGTCTGTTTGTACAGCTACCATAAGGTGATCATAGCTCGCACTTTGCTCTATATGATTTCGTCAAATTTCTTTCTTGATACATCAGCTAAGTAAATACTTTGACCTTAAGGGGGAGCTTTGTTTTCTAAATCTCGCAAAATTCAATTTTCCTATAGTTACACTCCTTTTTTGGAATGGTCCTAGGTTACACTCCTCTTTTTGGAATCTCACCTACGTTAATTCAATTTCCCTATAGTTGTGAGGAAGTTTTTCTCAGACTCCTCATGAAAAAACCTCCTAACTTGTTTCCACCATATGCAATTATTGTTAAGCACTGACTTGATTCACATGCATGAGAAACCTTGCCATTTTCTGTGCATATGAACTATATTTGTAGTTTTAGTGATATCTCCAAATGTTGCACCACGAACTTAGAAACCAGTATTCTAAGTAAGATGATTTTCCCTTTTTCTTTCCTGTCATTACTAAAAGTCTTTCCTGTCATTACTAAAAGTTAGTCACTGCAAATCACGTTACTGCTTTTTCAGGCCATGTTAAGTATGGTACAGATCTTGCCAAAGAATTAGCAGAAAAGCTGCAGAATGTGCTTGCAAGCTGTGGGAGTGTGAGGATATCTTTCTCTAGGCGGACTCCTCTGAAGGTACCATCTTCTTCTTGTAATTGCATTGGTACTTTGATCATTGGAATTCTTTACAATCATATGTTCTTCTGTTAACAACAGGTGTCCAATTTAATATCAAAAGAAATTGGTCATCATCCGAAGGTTTATATATGGAACGGCAAAGGTATTTTAGCTCTAT
Organism: Acorus calamus; assembly: GCA_030737845.1. Classification (NCBI taxonomy): domain Eukaryota; kingdom Viridiplantae; phylum Streptophyta; class Magnoliopsida; order Acorales; family Acoraceae; genus Acorus; species Acorus calamus. Next base: position 27,354,464 of record CM060870.1, read on the forward strand.
TTGTGATAAAGATTTTGGCATTTGAGGTAGAGATGTGCACATTAACTTCTTATTGACTGTTCAGAACCCAATCCACACATGGGGCATTTAGCATGGGCTGATGCTTTCATTGTAACTGCGGATTCAATTAGCATGTTAAGTGAGGCTTGCAGCACTGGGTAAGTCTGGGCCTTGGATAAAATATTTCATGTTATTATTCAGTTAATGATTTTAAAAATTTAAACTAAATCACTTTTGTATTTTGCTTCGCAGAAAGCCAGTATATGTAATTGGGTCTGAGAGATGTAAATGGAAATTCTCAGCTTTCCATAAAGTTTTGCGTGAAAGAGGTGTGGTTCGTGAATTCACAGGGAAAGAGGATGTAAGTAGTGAACCATTGTTTTTTTAACAAGGCTTAATAGAAATGTTGTTCTGTTTAATCATAAAATATAAAATGACTAGTAACATTTAGACATGGATTATACCATATCGAAATTATAAAAGCATTTAAAATGCCAAATAGCCTAACCATGGAAAGCTTCTGAAGGCCATATTTAGATTTCATGACGAGGTCTTCACAGACCCATGAAAAAGATTAAAAAATGGAACAAGTAATTTCTTTTTGTCATTGTTAATATTTATACTGAGTTTTGAGGCCTTCCACCATAGGACACAACTTGATTTCTCTTCCAAAGATTTTCTTTTCTACGACAGAGTATATTGGAAATCTTGGGTGTTCTCTTAATTGCAAGTGGGTTACTTCTGATAATGTAGTGGCTGAGTTACAGATAGACCACTAAATACATGGAATTTGACATTCAAGTTTAGGAGTTGTGTAAGAATTTGTTGGGTTGTCAGAGGTGCATCTAGCAGATGTTTCCTATTGGAATCACCATATTAGTTGGCATTGACCCATGGATATCAGCGAGAATCAGCTCTGCTGTATAGTTGTATAAATCAACAACAAAGCCTTTATCCTCAATATTTAAGGTTGGCTACATGAATCGTTTTCTCACCATTAGACTCCATTACATTATTTTTTGTATGTCAAAAATATTATAGTTTGTGAACTGCATCAAACAGCCCAGCAGATAGGATGTCATCCGGGGCTTGGACCCATAGCTTGATGGGTTTTTTTTTTTGAAGTAAATGGTAGGCAGTTGTCCTCATATATATATATATATATATATATATATATATATATATATATATATATATATATATATATAAGAGAAAGAGCCCAAAGGGAAATACAATGTAAAAGCAAAAGAAACGACGACTCAACACGGCACACCACTAGTGAGAAGAACTCGACCAAAGGTGTAAACATGCCAAGGGCCACAAAAAGGAATTAGCCCTGAATAAAAAAGACCCTCCCACCAATGCCACCACGCTCGCTCCCACACAGAACAAACCCCCCTCCAAAATACATCGAACCGCTAAGTCCCAAATGTTATAAACATATGGAGAGCCTCCCAGAAACACCACATAACTGCGCGATAGCCAAATAGCCCACGGCACTGCGGGGATAAATAGCTTAATGGTTGACAACAAAATTTACAATAATGAGGTTTATTTAACCAAAAAAAGGATGATGTCTAATTATGATTGATCTTGTTTTTCCAACTTTCATCAATTTACAAATATGGATTCATGATATTTGTATGATTGATCACGTCTACCTAGAAGCAAAAGTAAATTTTGGTGAAAAGGAGGGTTCTAAAAAGACATGGATGGAAGTTCTAAGAATTGATATGAAATGTCATAGAATTGTTAGTCTGATCTCTGGCAGGAACTCATGGTAGTATACATAGAGCCAGGCCAGTACTGCAAAAAAGGCCATATTCTTGAGTTGTTGGGTTGATTACGAAGTAGAATCTTGTGATTTAGAATAGCATCAATCAGTGGCTATAAGGTTTTTTCCAAAATCATTGTCTCGTTTGATCTGGATGAAGACTGCATGTCAGTAACGGGTTGAGCAGAGGCAAAATTGCTTTACCCAACAATAGGGAGAGAGTAACACAATTTTTTTAAAAAAATATATAACTCAGAATGGCTCCCTAGGCTTTTTATCAATGTCAAGCACAGATTTTGATTCCTTTGTTTTCCATTAAAACATTCATTCCCCATGTTTATATTGTGAATGATAAAGTGATCTAAGAATTATTTGGTTGGATATCGGATATTTTATTCAATTTTTTTCTGCTTTAATATATCATTTGTGAGTAGGCGTGATATATATAGGAAATTCTTCTTGGTCTGTCATATTTCACTCAGAACTCCCTCGAATAATTCGTTACACATCTTCTATTGTAAAGCAGGTTTCCTAATATATTCAGTTGTTCTAGATCATTAAAGTTGCTTCATTGGGATAAATCAATCATTTGAGACATTTTGCCTGATACGTTCAGTGTGTGATTGCATGATAGAAACTATAGAAACTACAGTTCAATTTTGGGAAAGGAGAATTTCATTCAACTCTAACCTTGCATCTTTGATATTTGGAAAATCAGATCTCAGATAGCTGGAGCTACCCTCCCCTCAATGACACCGTAGAAGCAGCTTCGCGAGTTCGTGAAGCGCTCGCCGAACGGGGATGGACTTTGCGGCATCAATGATTTCACGCCTCCCTATTTTTCGTCCCAGGTCATACTCTCATGTGCCACTGAAATTCATTTATTTAATTTTGTTTACTCCATATAATTCAAATTTCCACAGCTTTGGACGTGTTTGTCAATAATTAATAGTGTACATTAGGTAGATGATTATTTATCAAAATTTTCCTTGTGAATGAATGAGAATCAGAAAAGTCTACAGGACTATATGAACCAGACTTCTCAGGTTAGGGTTTTGTGACACACTATCTTTTTATAGTCTAAAATACAATTTTATATACCTTGTTTGTTCCTCTTACTCACTATTTCGAGGTATATACATTGTTAGAAATTTTTCACATTTTTTTATAAATTATACCTTTCAATTTATTGGAGTATATACATCACATTTTATAAAAGTAAATACTTCATCTGTATATTTAAAAAAAAAAATGAAAATACAGGCAATTTACATTTTGGATGGTAAAATAGTAGGCGTTATTCTATCTGATCTTTTTTTTTAGCCCTATTTTTAATCCATCATATGTTTTAATTTTTTTTTAAATGCATATGAAAGGAGCATTCACCTTCACAGAATTAAGTATACTAATGAATTATGTAGATAAATTTTATAAAGTAAAAATTACATGTTCAATTTAACAATGAAGTTTGGAGGACTGAGAGCTAGGTTTATGCTGTCCTTGATATTCATGTTTTTTGTTTTTTGGTCCTTGTTTGGTGGTGGCAGAATGCATTTCTTTATCCCACTTTTGTTTGTATATTTGATCATCTCTTTGTCCATGTTATTAAAACTAATTAAAAATATACTTTTGTTCTTACTTGGATCACAATGAAAATTTTATTTATGTTTAAGTTATTTATTATTTGTTATTTCTCATTTTGTTACTTATGAATGTATATAATTTATAAGAAAAATGATTCACAAGCCCCATTACATAGACTCCATATAAGCCTCATGAGGTGGCATTGATGACATTATCGATAATACCCTTGAATTCAATTTGGGTAATCTCCACCATATTAATGGGACAGTTAAGCAAATGTAAAATTCCTTTTATACCCTCATAAGTCATCCGCTACTTCAAAAAATCATTTAGGCTTGCTTGTTCATCTCTGGCGACCAATGTCATCACTTCTGGATTCCTCTCGTCGCCCTCTATCATATGAGAGGTGAGAGGTGATTTGACTACCTTTTAAGCCTTCTTCTGGCTTCCACCTCCTTCAACCTATCTCCACCGTTTTTTTGAAATTCAGATATATTTCAAATGTATCTGACAAATCAATTTCATTAGTTTATGTGATATTTTTGCACATGTTTTTGTGATTTTATGTAATGTTATTTTAATTAATGATTATTTTGTTATGTTCAATATATAATTCTAAGTTATATTTTCTGAGTTATCTGATTGTTGGTCCTTTTTTCCGTTTTTTATGTCTTTTTCAAGTAATTCAGTTATATTTTAAAAAAAATTAAGATACAATTAAATTTTAAACCATGTAATGATTTGAGATTGCTATTTTACCTCCCGAAGTAAGTTCCATTGTATGCTTTTTTTATTATTATTTTAAGTTTAGAAAAAATATCAAATATCCTATGCAAGGATGAACTGTACTGAGGGTAATAGTTTTTATCTCTCATCTGTTTTGGTTTTTTCAATCTTCTGGGGTTTGAAATTCAGATACAATGATTTAGATTCAGTTACATTTTATAAAATCTACATGTTATATTATATGAAATTTAGATACATTTTTTGAAATTTGGATATATGTTTCTGAATCCAATTACATTATATGAAATCCTAAATTTGAAAACTTAGTTGCATTGGTTATAATTAAAAACCAGATACATTATTCCAGATTTAGTTACATTATATAAAATCCAGATGCATGTTTAAATTTAAAAATTCAGTTGTATTGTACATTCAATTATAATAAAAATTTAGATACATGGTGTAAGATCAAGTTACATTCTATGAAATGTATATACATATATAATTGGATAAATTAGTTACATTTGAAATTTAGTGATACTTGAAATTTAGATAATTTTTTCAAATCCAGTTATATTCTTTTAAATTAGTTACAAATGTCTGATGAGCATCAAATAATCGATTTGTTAATGTTTTTTTTGAGAATTTGAAGGCACGAGAAATCGCATACGTTGGTTTGCAAGAGAGGAGGTGAGGAGGTGGGACCGATGGAACCAAACATGGTTTTTTTTTTTTTTGTAAGGGTGTTTAGGTAATTTGCTTTTTTAATGTTTTTAAAATTGCTTTTTTAATGTTTTTTAAAAGTCACACTCAACCAATTACATTGTGACACCTATTGGGGCTTATAAATGAGACTTATAAATTGGGGCCTATGTAGCAGGACTCTCAAAAATTGTGAGTCGCCCTGTCTTGTGTCATAGACCCAATGTGATGTGAATCAATTTTGCAAATTTTGCTCATTTGTTTGAGGTCATTTTTAAATTTCTAAGATATGTTCTCGAAAAATAGAAAAAATTTGATTATAGCAGTCACAATTGAGCTAGAGAGAAAATATTACATGTCAGATATATCATTTATTTTTTTATTTTATATTATGTTAAATATGTACACAAAAATCTTAATTTGAATTTGGATATATAATTTTTTTATGCGAAATAAAATACATTTACAATTAATAAAAAAATCAACCTATTGTAAATCTTAAATTTAATTCTAATTATTTTAAAATTAAAATCTTAAACAAAATCAGAGTTAAAAGATATATTCAAAATAAATAAATAAAACAAATTTATGGTACTAAATAACTAAACTATAACTAAGGAGATCCCTCGTCTGTTTTTGGGGGCTTTATTGAAATAAGATTCTCATAAATTATTCTAAAAAATAAAAATAAAAACATAATAATCAATAACTAAATATTTAAATAAACAAACTACACAATCAAAATCAGCGTAAATTCAACTTTTATCAGGTTTCCTCTAATATCTCATTAATAATTCATCCTGAACATATACATTATATTTTTATTTAATAATGTGTAATAATAACTATATGTTCAAAAATTGCTCTTGATGGGATGATAAGCTTAAAATATATAAAATCTGATTATTGCATAAATTTTCTTCAGTGTTAATATAAGATTAATGCCTTCTTTTTATATTAATTCGGAGGCTAGAAAAGCATTGCAAGCTCATGCCATGAACCATGTAAATTTCATCCAAAAAAACTTATTTATAAAAAAAAGTCCAAATATTGATATATGATTCCAAAATAATTTGTAAATAATAATTTCGAGGGGGAAAATCTAATCCATCCATGTAATTAGATATTTTAGTCATTTCTTTAGGTATTGATATAATAACGTCTTTAAGATTAAATCTCAACACTTGAAGAAAAATAAACAAAATAAATCTACACATAGATTTAGGTAGTATAACAAAATTTGCATGCGTCCACATATGAGAGCATAGGAGACCAGGGATCAATTCATCAAATATAGGATTATAAATGTCTCTCAACCTCTCTCTTTTCATCCCAAACCTTTTCTCCCAAAAATTTTCTCTTAACCCTCGACTTTCGTGAAAATGCTAATTCATGTTAGAATACAAGCCATTTTGAAATATTTTAACACATTATTAGACGCACTTAACACTTTGTATGTGCGCATGACGAAAATAATATTTGATTATTTTTTACTAGATTTCATATTTTTTAAATTCCAATTGCTTGACCAACAATCATTTCCCAAAATTGAGCGAAATTATGAGCCACCATATTTAAAAAAAAAATTCAAAACAGACAATATAATTGACCTGAGACCCTACCCGGAGCTAGAAGGCGACTCTAACTATCTTAAGATAGCAAAAATCCTTGTCAAGAGTTTTTAAATAGAACCTTTAATCCTATTTTCATAAGAAAACAAACATATACATCAAATATGAAAATAACACATGAAACCAACTCTCCATAATAACTCAACAAAACCATTCAGAAAGGTGAAGCAACAACTCCTCTCCCGCCCAACCACAACAACAAAAACACAGACAACCACTTCAACTCCCAATCACCCTATAAAACCCCCCCAACCCATCACAACCCCTTCACACACAACCAAAACCAAATTCAAATCCAAAACAAAACCCCAAATCAAAACCATGGCAACAACCAACCCAGAAACCTCTTCCACCACCATCAACATTGGAGATGACAAAGCCAAGTCTCTCCCACCGCCCCCTCCACCTCCTTCGGCCGCCGCCCCGAAAGCGACTTTCTTTCGCATGGCCAGAGCCAGGGGCGGCTCGAGAAGGTGCATGTCTGTGATGGATTTCGCTTTGAGGATCGTCGCGATCGGGGCAACCCTGGCGGCAGCGGTCACGATGGGGACCACCAACGAAACCCTCCCCTTCTTCACGCCGCTCTTCCGGTTCCAAGCGAACTACGATGACATGCCCGCGTTCACGTGCGTTTGTAGTGTCATGATGTGTGTTTGTGTGTGTAATTGATTGATTGATTCTGATGTTTTTTTTGGGTGGGGGGTTTGGTTCAGGTTTTTCTTGATAGGTAACGCCATCGCTGGTGGTTACCTGGTGCTCTCTCTTTGCTACTCCATGGTCTCCATCATCCGGCCGAGGGCGGCCGGGCCTAGGCTTTTGCTCCTCATTTTTGACACTGTAAGTGACAATAAGCCTATAAATGGATCGGATACAAAATACATATTTGATACTTTACTATTTGTATTTAGAATATTTATGTCTTTCGTATTCGGAATGAATGTGGATGTATTTATTGATATATCTAAATATGTATACATATGAGAAATGATGGTTTTTTTAATAGAAAATGATGGTTAAAATTTGGATTTTATGGTTTATTTTCTAAAATTATGGAAAGGAACGTAGAATTATGATTAATTATACAAGATAACTTAATTTAACATTATTAAATGTAAAGATATATAAAATAATAATACATATTGGATTCAAATATTTTTAGGTACTTATTTAGTACGGATATAATTTTTTTTTTTTGATAATTGATAGTCTTATAAGTGAAAAATAAATTATTCTAATTTTATTTAAGCACGAAACCAACTGTGAAACTAATTTGACCTTTCTGAAATCAATCTTAAATAATCGGTTCTAAACGTCTTTTAACTTTATTTTTTTTATCTTGCATATATCTTAATGTGTTAAAAGTCAATAAAAACAGTTTTTAACAAAAAAAAAATCAAAGTAAAAATTGGTTCTAAACGAGACTAAAGACCGGTTATTTTTTTAGGTTTTTTATTTTTAAGTCCCCATAAGCCGTATGATTTAGTGATCGTCACTTCTTCATATTTTGGTTTTAATCCACAGATTCAAATGATATATTCATTTTTAATTCTTTCCACAGATTAAAAAGAAAATTAAATAATTTAAGGATATATCTTTACAAGGACTAAAAACTTTCTTTTTTTTTTCTTTTTTTTTACAATGGAGGGATTCCCAGCCTTAAGATCGAGCTGAGTAGACTGTCTTCGCTTGTGTACCCGAAGGGTTAAGTCAACACTAAAATTCACCATCACGACCTACTCTTAAAACAGAATACGTAAAACTGGATACTTTAGGACTTTGGGACCAATCGGACCCTCACTGTAGGACAGTCTGATTTTGCCATTTGGGCTCTATTGAATTAACAATGGTTCTCTCTGTGTGTTATAGGTGATGGTGGCTTTGACGACGGCGTCAGCATCATCAGCGGCGGCGATAGTGTACCTTGCCCACAATGGAAACTCGAGCGCGAACTGGGTACAGATATGTCAGCAGTTCCAGAACTACTGCCAGCGCACGAGCGGCGCCGTCATCGCCTCCTTCATCGCCGTCGTCATCCTCATCTTGCTCGTCTTCATGTCCGCTCTCGCCCTCCGCCGCCACATCAGGCTGTGATCATGAAAGGATTGATTGATTGATTTGCTCTGTTGTTGATGGCAGTGGTGGTTTGTTGTTTGGGGTTGCTATTGTTTTTGTTTTTTTGCTTTTAAAATTTGGGGTTTGGGTTTGTGTCGGAATGGTTGGATTTGGTTTGGGTTGTAAAGGTGTGGGTCATTGTGATATGCAATTTATATGGACTATGATGGGTCAGTGATTTATTCTCTGTTTGTGTTTGTTTTTATTTGAATGCATCGGAAATCCGAGAATCTGAGTCTGGATTTAGTCGGGTTTAGAAATCATCAATATCATTAGTCTGAATCTAGTCAGATGTAGATATCATCAATATCATTAGTAACGAACTATACGATTTGAAAAGAAGTAAACACACGCTATCAATCGAATTCTTTGAAGAAATGTAGATTATCACATGTCTGAATTGGAGATGAGAAGAAATTGAGAGTTATAAAAGCAAACAGAAAGCAAGGAACTACCAAAAGGATGCAAAGAATTGTCAACCCTTGGAATTAAGTTATTCCAGGTTATTCATTGCAAAATAATATGTAGGTCATTATCAAATTAACTGTCATAATTTTTTCATTTTTTATAAATTATTATCCACACCTTATTCACATATCAAAACAATAAAAATTATTATTACATTTTTCAACGAGAATAATTCAAAACATAACAAAAAAAATCATTTTATCCTTATTTATATTAGAATGGATATAAACCTCGTGATAATTTAATTCTTTTTTTTTTTGTTTTTATGCATGAAGGCTCAAAATCTTATTAGAATGGATATAAATTATTATCCACACTTTATTCACATGTCAAAACAATAAAAATTATTATTACATTTTCCAACGAGAATAATTCAAAACATAACAAAAAAAATCATTTTATTCTTATTTATATTAGAATGGATATAAACCTCGTGATAATTTAATTCTTTTTTTTTTTGTTTTTATGCATGAAGGCTCAAAATCCATTAATTGAATGGTGTGTGATGGATGGATCAATTGTATTTAATGAATTTTGAGCCAATTGAAACATCCCAAAAAAAAAAAGGGTCCATTGAATCTCCAAAATTGAATTTTGAGAGATGACATGGAGAACAATAATGTAACGATTCCTGACATAACATTATCATAGTTGTGTTTATACAGTCAATATAGTATTTCCAGACTTTTTTTTTTTCACGTTTGTGAAGCTCCAGAAATATACTATGCCTCACTTTTACAAATACGGGTGCCCCGCCTCGATCCAAAAATGACCTGAGTGTGTGAAAAGAAATAATGTTAAGTAAAGTGAGTATTTCTTAAAGTTACAACATGCTTTCATTATATATTTTAATGAACTTTATATTTCTATATCAAAAAATGATACGTCTAATCTTGTATGCAGTTTTATTCACAGTTCACATTATACACTCGTCCTTTGAAGTATATGTTGGTGTAAAAATAAAGTATACACTTTTTAATATTTTCAATAAAACTTTCTCACATAAGTATTTTAACAATGTTTTTAGTAAGATTCGTATATACTATTCGAACTATCAATTTTTTTAGTTATTTGAGCATTTCTTATAAAAAATATAACACACTAGTGTAATTTTTTTCATTTAAAGAATTTTAAAAATTAATTTTCATATATTACGATAGTGCAATATATATTGTATTATTATAGCACAGACTGTAGATGAGGCTGTATAACAGACTAAGTGTATCAACACTTTTTTTGAAATTTCACATTCAGTCTATAGTCTATTTTATAGTCTAAAACACAGATCAAACATGTCATAAATAATTTATTTACTTATATAAAAATACATTTTCATTTCTCTCATTGCATAAAATGATAAAAAGGACACCTCTGTGTATATTTATTTTTGGAAAAATTAATTGAAGATCCTGTCATTGCATGTCTATTTATTTTTTCAAAAATAATAATAATAAATTAGTACACAAGGAGCACTGTTGACAGATCAGCACCTACAAATACAAAACCTGGGTTCATTCGTGCTCGTTTGATTCTTCTTCTTTTTGTATCTCCGATTTTTCGAAGATCTCCAGATCAAACCATCTGGGGTTAGGGTTTCTAGGGTTTCCCCATATAGAGAGAGAGAGATGTCACAGAACGGGAAGTTGATGCCGAATCTGGACCAGCAGAGCACGAAAGCTCTGAATCTGACGGTGCTCCAGCGGATCGACCCCTTCGTGGAGGAGATCCTCATCACAGCCGCCCACGTCACTCTCTACGAGTTCAGCATCGACCAGACTCAATGGGTAATACCACTCTATCCGATCGGATCGGATTCGATTTGCCTTCCCTTTGTGTTTTGTTGTTTGGGTTTTGCGAGGTTTCTGATCTGGGTGGGGTTTTTGTCTCTCGCAGAGCCGAAAAGACGTCGAGGGGTCTCTCTTCGTCGTCAAAAGGTGAGGTTTTGGTTTTGGATGGTGTGAGCGGGATCTGAATTTTCGATTGATTGATGGTTTTTTCCTTGAGTGGCTTAAAATTGAGGTCTTTTTAGTGATTGGTGCTTTGTGTGTTGATTCGTGGCAGGAATACTCAACCTAGGTTCCAGTTTATTGTGATGAATCGGCGAAACACAGGTTGGGATTCAGAAATCAATTTGTTTTTTTTTCTTTCTCTCTCTTTCATGTATGATTGGTTTATATTGTGAAGTTGATTGTTTTGTTCAGACCCAATTCAGTTTGACACCTTTAGGTAGTGTTTGGAACCGATTATGGACGGATTTTGTGTTTGAAAGGTGTTTTAGTCGATTCTTTTGAGAAGCCAATGGATCTTTTTTAAAAAATTTGATTTTGATTATTTTTTTCCAAATTAATTGTTTTTTTGATAAGTGGTTCTGAATAGGGCTGTAGTTTTATTAGATTAGTCCTTGTATTGAAGGACAAGGATCACTTTTTAAGTAGACCCAGTAAAACTCTGATACACAAGTATAAACAGGTGTCTTTTTTTCTACGTTAAACAGATAACTTGGTTGAGGATCTGTTGGGAGATTTTGAGTATGAACTACAGATTCCATATTTGTTGTATCGGAACCCATCCCAAGAAGTTAATGGAATTTGGTTCTATAACACCCAAGAATGTGAGGCTGTTGCAGCTCTCTTTAGCAGGTATGGTTGTATGGATTCATATGATGTATCTTCTCTGGCATCTTGTTTCTGTTTTTTTTTAATGATTTAATGTTATTTCTTATGAATTAGAGATTCATTTGTGTTACTGTGTATGCACTGTTTGGCTATTAATTTATTGAAATTTCCTGATGATTTTTTGTCCCATCTTATATGGACAGGATACTTAATGCTTTTTCCAAAGTGCCTCCCAAGCCTAAAGTACCTTCTAAAAGGTAAAATTTACTAATTTAGTTATTTGTTGATAAGAAATGCAGTTAGTCTTTTGCATGTGATAACATGTCTGCTTTAAGATCATTGTGCTGGATCATCTTCATTCAAAATTAATATCCTGTCTTACATAGTCCAAAAATTTCATTGATGTGTTATGTCTAATGCTATAATTTTAGTAACAGAATAACATGTGAATATATTTATTGCAATAATCAGAATCCAGACAGCATAACAAAACTATGTTTAGTTGAGTATGAAATGATGAGGAATTGACAGGGCTTTGTGTGCATTTGCTCACTCCTCGGAAGAAGAATGATCAGATCTTCCATTCTTTGTTAATCATAAGGAGTTTGCTTTGTCCCTCAATCTATTTTGAGTGAACTGAAGGCCATTTTGTTGCCATCCTATTATTGAACTTTACATGACATTGTTTAAGGTTACATATATTCTACTTGTTGTTAGACAGCGTTGCCTTCTATAATGTCTTGCGGATGATGGTTATAGCACTATGTCATGTAGTCAGATAATAGTTAAGTGAATTGATTTAATTATGAGGGGCCTATAACAGTGTATTTGTCTAGGATGTAAATTCTATTGCATAACGTTGCCCCTGTACTTGCCTTGGCAACTTAATCTCAGTCCCTAAATCAACAATTCCTGCAATGCCTATTTCTATCCTTTCCAGGAAAGTTATCAGTTCTTGGGACCATAGGATTTTTCTATGAGAAACCATGGTTGTATTATTGAATATTGGAAGGTTTTAATGGAACTGAAAGTTTTTTTAGTTATTGAGCATTGGTAAATAATAGCATATGGGTTCCCACTTTGTGTTTGAGATGATTTTCAAAAACTGGTTCATCGTTTGGGGAGTGTAAAGGCTTCTTTTCGGTCTTACAAGTGGTTACTCTTCATGCACTGGAGAATTGTTGGAAAATGTAGAAACCATGTTAGTTGTATGATTATATCCCTTCTATTGAAGTCCTTAAATCATGAGCAACATAAGCTTTTTTCCCCTATTTTTTACCATGCTAAGTGGTCCTTTATTTGTCGGCTGCTGAGAAACTTGGTAATCAGAGTGTGAGCTTTCAGTCAATGGTCATCATTCCGAGAAAAGGTGGATGATCTACCACAATTTTATCAATATATTGTAGTACAAGGTCATAAAGCAAACAAAACAAATGGTCATAATGTGTTCTCCAAAATCCGAATCTGATCTCATGTTCTAATCAATATTCAGTTAAATATTTAGCTTCTGTTTCTATGTATCATGCCTCATATATTATTAGGTACATTTGACACTGATTTCTAGCATCCTTCAGAGCACTTCTCTGATCTTATGCTGAATAGCATTTAACCTTTTTTTTCCTTGACTACAATTTTCAACTTTTTTTTAATGTTATGTAAAATTAATAATTTTATTGTCCTTGTCATTTAATATTTCAGTGAATTTGAGGAACTTGAAGCAGTTCCAACTTCCGAAGTGATAGAGGGTCCTCTGGAGCCACCCTCATCATCTACCCCTGCTGTGCAAGAGGTTCCTGATGATTCATTTGCGGCCTTCTTTGGTGTATGTTTTCTTTTTATGTTTCGACATTTATACGTGGGATAGTGCTGTGTATTGTTGAAACCTTCTCCTACATTCTTTTTATCTTTAATGTATAATAGCTTGATGGTAAGTACATTTGAATGATCTTGTTCACTATTACTTTCTGTCATATTGTTGTCCACTAGAATAAATTTTCAAAATACACTTTCTTCAAAAAAAAAAAAAATTGAAATTACACAAATTTGAATTTTTGTTTTCCACTCTGCCTGTTGCTGAGATCTTGAGAGGTCAAGTTGTATTCAAGCCAAATGAATTTCAATTTTTGTCATCTCTATATGTATTCATGATCAGATAGCAGTACAGAACTCGAAACCCCTATAATACATCTACAAAAGTTTACTGCTGCTCCACCTCCAGTGGTTTCCTATGAATTAATCTGTTTATTCGTTATGCAGGCGGCCATGAATATTAAAAATGTTTCAGGTCCACCAGTTTCTGGAGTACCTCATCCAACTCCTCCTCCAGTTTCTTTGTTTTCACATGCACCAAATGTCGTTCCTTCTCCCGCGCCTATCCTTCAACCGTCTCCTCTGCCAGCCCCATCAATCCCTCTAGTTTCCATCACCGACAATCTTGATTCCAGCATCAGTGGCTCTACCAATCGAACTAATTTGGTGAAACCATCTTTTTTTGCATCTTCTTCTTCCCCGTCCCCGGTGATGTTGCCACCAGTCTCGTCTATTCCTTCTGCTCCTCCAGTCCAACCTCCTGTAACTATGCAACGCCCATATGGAACTCCGCTACTCCAGCCATATCCACCTCCGACTCCACCTCCATCACTCACTCCTCCCCCAATGTATGGACCTGTCATTACAAGAGACAAAGTCCGCGATGCGTTGCTGAAGCTTGTGCAGGTATGCTTCTTTGTGTGTTGTTTCATATTCACTCATCTACCATTGATCATTTGAAAGTTGGTGGTGTTAATGTAAAGCATGACCACAAAAATTTCAAAAATCTTCGGCATCCTAATGATTCATTGATTCTACAACTTACTATAAGATGGATGTGCCTTGGTAGATATTATGAGGTGATAGGATTCCATTCAAGTTTGGGAATCCAATCCATTGCATATTAACAAGTCATTCTACGTTGCAGTAGTAATCTGTCTTGGGTCCCTCAATGTTTTGTGTTAATGGTTATGTTTCATATCCTACTGTTTCAGGAGAAAATGTTAATATAGAAACCCAAGGTTGACTTGTGTTCTAAATGAAACGCTCAATTTTGAAAGCTATATTTTATTCTGTAACTCATAAGTTGCCTACATAAAGTGTTCGAATTTTATCTTCTTAAAAAAATGTTCAAATTTTATGCCTTCAACTGCTTTTTCTCTCCCTCTGTTTAGTAGGAGTCAAGGCAATGAGATCATTCTTTGTTCTGATATTAGGCTATATTGTTATTTAATTACCAAGTATCTAATCAGCTATCAACTCTTCTTTTTTTGAGAAAATGGTGGGGTTTTAGCACCATAATTATATTAATACATAAACATCAATAGAGATCCGCAGATGAGAATTCTGCTGACTATAATAGACGCCAAAAGCTGGATCAGTTATCTACTTATCATGGTGTTTCTTGAGAGAGGCCATCAATACTGGTCAGGGGTGCAACTTATATGGATTGAACCTGACCCAACCCTACTTTTGGGTGGTTTGGGGTGGTATGTCAGTGTCTGAACTCGAGTAACCTGAACCCATTTCAGGTTGGGTTTGGGTTTTTTTTAGAAAGAAGGAGTTTGTGCAGACATAATAGGTCGAGTTCTTGACACTTGGGAGATTATTGATTGTCCGTTAGAAGTGTGAATAAAGTGGCAAACAATGTTGCTTGAAAATAGATGTTGGAAGGGGCATCCGCTACCATACTTAGCGAATCCAGTACTCTTGTTATGAATTCGTTTTAATTTTTCTTTACAATATTTCAAGAATTATGTGCCTCGAGCGGCTTAATGCCTAGGACATGGCTGCTTATATGCATATTTTTTTCTATTATAAGCTATCATGGATTATGTTTTACTTATATTTGTTGACACAATAACACAACACTTTGGACTCCCTAAACATAATACTTTCCAAGGGTTGATTTACAAAGTCTCGTTATTGAGCAATGGATTGATGATGCTGATTGATGGTCTGTGTGATGAGTTCCTTTTAATGCTTCTACTCGATGTCGAACATACGTCACAGAGAAGCATTTGTATTCTCTTTTTTAATGCTGTTAAATCTGTAAAACAATTTGATCAACTACTCTGTAAATCATGCTAATGTTACGATCCTAAAACTATAAACCCCTCTTCCATCAATTAATACCTTCACAAGTTTAAAGGGTTCTTATCAAACTAATGCTAATCTTGATGTGCTTCGTGTTTAGCAGAACAATAATTTCATCGACATGGTGTATCGGGAGATGCTGAACTCACACTACTAATGATTTTGCTCTGAAGTTCAGTGTTGCGTGATTGGTGTGATCTTGATCATGTTGTGTTGTTGGTTTCTGAGTGCCTGTGAGAGACTGGGTTCAGGATTCCATTGTATAGCTCCTTTTTTTAATTTTGTTGTCGTTCAAGTCATTGTTGTGTTCAGGAAATGAAAATACTGTCATGCCTAATGTAATATTAGTTCTGTATAATTATTGTTGAGGAATTGATATGTTCATCATGTAGTTGGCTATTGACTAATTTTTGTGTGTTTGTAGGTCCATGAATTATGAAAAATTTTGTTGAATCATGTATGATCCAAGGTTACCAGATAGTGAAAATCAGATATCTAGGTCTATATTGTATTTTAATACCATTTGACCAAAGTTGTTGAAAATATCTCTATAATTGTTTTTTGTGTGGTATGTTTTGCTTGAGAAATGGATTATGATGTGTACCCATTTTTGATCCATTGACAGATACAATTGGTGCGTCTGCTATCTCTATTTTATATTATATATCTTTCAATAAAATTGTTATTATTTCAAAAAAAGGATGTATAGATTGACCAATAAATGTAGTTTAAAACAAGAAACATAAAAATGATTAAATTAATGATATTACAATACTCTATCTGCCCAACGTTGGATCAGTGAATCAATTGTAGTGGAAACATTGCCAACCAGAATCCATTTTCATGCAAGTTTACAAGTTAAAATGAGCATACAATATTCGTGATGTTTGATAAATATATCAAATCAAAGAATTTAAATATGTACAAGAAGAACATGCCTCCCCGTGCAAAGTTCATCAGCTTCCATTCTCTCAGTTTGTTCAAACCATAACTCAAGAGTTTCATCGACTTGTTATATCTCTGGGACGACCATCCCGCGACAAAAATCTACCTATATGAAGCTCTACCATGTTTTTATTTCCCTATGAAAATCCTATCAACCACTTCAACAGGCAATGCATACGCAGGATCAATGGCCTTCAGCCCCGGATACTCCAAAAGGGAGAGCCCTGTGAATCATCAAGCGAACATATATTACAACAAAGTATCAGTGATGATTCATATTTCGTGTGTATGTTGGTGTTAGTGCAGGTGGGGGTACCTGCAACGCCGAAATAAGTATGATAAACATCAACAGCATCATCCGGTCTGTCTGAAATCCCTCCATTTTCCGTGTCCTTGATGACAAGAACAATATCAACATTAACTTTTTTATACAGATTATAAAACTCATGAAAACATTTTGAAGTTAACTATCACGTGCAGTCTCATTTCACCAACTAGGTACGTGCTTCGTCAGATGAAACATGTAATTTTTAATTTTTTTCATAACTAATATACAATTCATTGGAGAATATAATTCATTCTTTTATGAAGATACATGCTTTGAAGTATACACTTCCAAAAAAAACCAAAGCATGTGGAGACTACATGGGGGCTGCACATAAAATTATCACTGTAATATCAGGTTTAAGTTACAGACCTGGCATTCTAAGATGAATTGTGAAAGCTTGTTTTTGTCGATCCAATCCACTCGGTCGATCATGATTAGGCTTGAAAGAACCCACCAAGAGTAGCAGACCTGAAAAAAACACAACATGCCTGGCTTTAACTTATATATTTGCTTTTTGTGTGTGACAGAAAATAAATCGATGGAGTCAAAATCTGGGGAGAACCCACATCGGGAAGCTTTTCGGGTCGTCCATTCAGACCACCAGACTTGACTTGTCTCTCACAAAGCCACCATCCAAGAAGATCCTTGTCAATATAGCTTAGACATCCCGTTATAGCGAGCGCACCTACACAACAGAAAACTACAGTCGCAGGATGCAGACAGTCAAATAGAGTTCTGGTAATATAAGCATTTATACAACAAACAAGAATAAAAATTGTTATGCCTGTGTTTCAGTAGTTTTCAAACTATAAAAGATTATGCAAGTAAATGAATATTTCAATGTACATTAAAGAAATTTGTGTAAATGGAAGCCGCACTTTGTCCGGCGTGTGATTCTGCTCCAGGAGTACATCCAAATCCGCCATCCAAATTTTTGCAGCTGACTATATAACTTACAGCCTTTTCGATATTGATTTTGTCCAAGCGACGTAGTAATGCAAGACAACATATTGCACAATATGAAAACCTGAAAAAAAAACATTAATTTACGATAAACTGATCCAAATGCTTTCAATATATCAAATCTGACAAATGAATATAAAATGATGACATACCGTGTATCAATTTCACCCCACATATCACCTGAGAAAGATCCATCCTCGTTCTGCAGTCCCGCAACATCTGATCTTGATGTCAAGCAAAACAAAAGTCTAAAAACATAGAATTCGTGATCTCTGTGTTAAAGTGAAATGGCATCAAAATGCGGCATGTTTTTTCTATTTTGTGAACAAAAATGTGTTGAATACATCATATCATTCTGATTTACAAAAAAAAAAAAAAAAAAAAGGCTCTACGTTTTACATCCGTCAAAGACACGTGATAAACAAAGTTCCTTAGCTTCCATCTCAAAATTGCATCGAAATGCTAAAACGATCCATGATTTTGAGCCTGAATGAGATTAACACCATAACAGAACATCTAATGTCCATTTCACCCATGATCAATATTACCTTATTTTTCATGACAGGAGACAGAAACCCAGAAAATTATCAAACAATTCACAAATTTGGTGACATGTATCGTCCATCCTATAAATGTGGAAAGTGAGTAAAATATCCAAAGATATCTTGCAATGACATCACTGGCATGCAGCACTGCTACAATGTGCTTCTCTATAAGACAAGCATAACTTTCTTTACAAAAAAGTAACATAAAAATAATAAAAATAAGTGCCCATGCTGACATTGTCCAACACGAAATTTTAAAACAGCAGAATGCCCAGCAGTATTTCCTCAGTCATGCACACAAATTGTTTTTTAAAAATAAAATGGCTCTACTGTGTTTTCATGCTTAATTTAGTAGAATTTCCATGATCATCACCCGCAATTTTTTTACTGATTTTAAAGACTACATGGATCGAATTCCAATTTTCTTAGTTATTTGGGAATAGTAGACCTCTGAGTTGTACAATCTTATGAATTTTCATAAAGTTAATTTGCATAATTACCAACAATTATATATAAACTGTTTAGCATGCTTGCTACAAATGTCATCGTTCTAATATGAATAAGCAAAAGCCTGATATGAAGAAAATAATCAATCTTACAACAAAACAATCAATTATGATAATCAAATGCACGATTCTTAAAGGACCAGATGCATAAGATGTTCATTTTTCACATCCTAGATATCAATTGCTTTTTCAAACTTTCATCTCTACTATTACTACTGCAGTCTGAATTGTTACAAGTGATCTAAAAGACTAAAACTCAGTCCAATATCATTTTGTGTCTCTATAAACCTTAAAATTAAAGATTTTCTTTAAAATAAACAATGGACTGAGCATAACATACTTAAAGAAGACCTGAGCCAGAACCTTCCTATAAAAGGATACAGCTACACAACTTGTCAACGTCAAGAACATCCATCCTGTCAAAAAGCGCCAAAACTTGTACCGCGCTAATTGTGTGCAATATATGGGGATCATGCCCCACATTACCAGCAAATCCACCTACACAACATAAAAACCACAACTCAATATGCTTGTGTTTTATTATTTATTTATTTTTTTGGATATCAGAGGGACCTCCCCATGACTGACCTTACAGTCAAGCTGGGAAGACTACCTCCACTTATTTGCCCTAGTCCTACAAAAAATCGTTTGACCGATCGTCAACAAACAAGTGGGTAAATTAACACCATAACTCGAACCCAAGACAACTCAATATGCTTGTTGCACGACCATTTGAAATTTGGCTAGTTTGGTAAGTCTGGTATAGAAGGAGAACTCCTCCTTACCAAGAGTCCAGCTCTGGTATATTTCGTGGAATAAAAATTTGTGCCTGAGATGTCTAGGAATGAAAATACATGAATGGAAGATTCCAAATGCATTTTTTCTCGGTGGTCTAGAAGGAGAATGACAATGAACGCCAAACTGACCCTTAGCTTCCCAATGTCTTTCTCACTTCTAAAGTCTATCCCAAAAGAATATCAAAGAAAAAAAAATGAATGTAGAAGGTAGTCTTTTAGTTGCATGGCATAGCAAAGCTTGCCTTTGCATAAAATCATCACCCTCTTCTTCAACAATAACAATGCCCACCGCTATAAGCTTACTATTAAAATCATCACGCTCTTCTTCAGCAATAATAATGCTCACCACGATAAGCATACTAATAAAATGTTAACTAAATAATTCCAAAATTTTCACATATGTACCAATTTTCAAAATTAGTTTTTTTTTTTTAACTACTCTTAAATTTAAAAAGCTATTTTGTTGACACTGATTTTTTAAAACAAAAAAAACAAAAAACAAAATCCGAAGCCAAAATCCAAAATTAAAAAACACTGGTTTGTAAACGATTATCTGAAAACTGTTTTTACATGATCAGTTCAACATTGGTTCCAAATGGGGCTTAAAATTTATCCTTCTTCTATCAATAACAAAGGATCAGATAGCTCAAACTATTCCATAATCAAAGCATGGCAAACCCAATGAAAAAACAAAAAAATGGCAATGCTTTCTATCAAGTGGATCATCATTAATTTTTCAAAAAACAAAAAAACAAAAAAAAGTGATCTTGGGCACGAACCCGACTCGTGTTGGCACTTCAAAACCCAATCGATTATGCGATCCTGGTCGACAGAGCTCAGTCTCCCGAGGAGGTGAAGCGTGGTCAGCCCCCAATACGCGCCGCTCAGCTTCAGATGGTCCATCACCAACGATCCCAAATCATTGCTCCTCTGATTTATCGTCACCAATTGAACAAAATGAATCCATCGAAACCCCAATAGACCCAACGAAAGGAAATTCATTATCATCAGACATGACCCAAAGTTCAAAAGACGAACCTTTTCGACGGATAGAATGTATTGGACGTGCTTCTCTTCTTCCAACTTCATCGCTAATGAGGGGGAAACCAAAAAAAAGGTCACAAATTTGGATTTTTACGTCGGAGTCCCTCTGACGGGGGAGTCGACGGTGGACTTGAAGGGGTCGCCGGATTTTAGGTGGTGGTGGTGGTCGTGGCGGCGACTTGATCTGAAGAGGAGAATCTGAAGAAGAGCGAAGAGAGAGGAGACAAAAGAAAAGGGCAAAATGCATATACCCCCCCTGAAAATTTTGCTATTATCCATATTCCCCCAGTTTATTCTGAAAATCCATATAACCCTTTGAAAATTTCTTTGGTTAAGCAAAAAAAACTAGGTTTTTTTTATTTTTTAGTCCTCAAAAACTATATGATTTAGTAATTGGTCTCTCACTTCTTCATATTTCAGTTTAAGCCCCTAAATTTAAAGGATGTGTTTCTTATTAGTCTCTTGGAGGAACCTATCACTAAATGATTTAATTTTCTTTTTAGTCCATAGGAAGAACTTAAAAGGAATATATATTTTAAATATAGGGACTTAAAATAAAATATAAAGAAGTGAGGGATCAATCACTTAATCATATAGTTTATAGAGACTTAAAAATAAAAAACTCAAAAAACTATCAATTAAATTTTCATCAATTTAAAAAGAACATTATTGAAACATTATGAGTTATTTAACGTCACAAAAATGTATATTCGTACACCCCCCTAAAAGATTGCAAATAAATACATTCCCTCATTTTTATAAATATCCATATAACCCTCTAAAATTACGTGTTTAATTTATATCACCCTCTATCATTATCCAATTAATATTTGTGTGCGCTTGTGTGATTTCTAACAATATACAATATTTTTTTATTAACACATTGAAAAAAAATACAATGGAGTAATTTTTTTGATAGAGAACATTTTGTTCATTTAAAGGAATCAAATTGAATTTTTTTGTAGTACTTTTGATTGATAGAAAACATCCAATATATTTCTTAAAATTTAACAGAAAACTAACTCAAGCTTAAATCTTTATCTATGAAAAAACATAGGGGGTATATAGATTTTAGAAAAATGAGGGGTCATTATGATTATTCACAAAATTTAAGAAGGTTATATACATTTTTTACTTTGGTGTGGGTGAAAGTGACAAGATAAAAAAAGATAATTTAGTCATGCATTGTTAAGCTAATCACACCATAGTTTAAATGTGTTAACAACACAAAAATATATCCATATAATCCAAACAATAAGGGGTTATATGGATTTTTAGAAAAAAAATAGGGGGTTATGAATTATTTTTTTTGTGGGTAAATTTTTTTTTTTTTTGGTCAAATCTTCCCCTATCAGCATGCGGCAAGACTCGAATCCAAGACCCTTCACTAAAGAAGGAGTACATCTCCCATCCTACCAAGAGGAGGTTCGGTAGGGTTATGAATATTACTGAACTTGGCTATATGCATTTTTTTTCTTTTAAAAATTAATATATTTTAGAGTTAGGGTGAGAGAGAGAGAGAGAGAGAAAGGTTAGAGAGGGCAACGGTAGTGGGCTGAAGAAGCGGTAAAGGAGGACGGTGGGAGGAGGAGGAGGAGAGAGGAAAAGATAGATAGACGGAGAGGGAGAGAGCAATAGCAGGCATCAAGGGAGGGTATCGACGGTGAGTGGAGGTGGTCGGGATAGGACGACAGTGAGAGAGAGAGAGTGTTAAGAGGAGGATTATGGTGAGCGGCCACCTTCAAATGGTAAGAAGAGAACTATGGTGAGTGGCCACCTCCCCAATGTCTATTGTCATCCCCCATATGCCCATCCCCAGCTTCATTCTTTCCATCTCTCTCTCACTCTCTCCCTTCTATTCACTGCAATTTCATTTGCCCATAGTCGCCCTCCACTGTCCTCCCGCTCTCTTTCTTTCTCTCTTCCTCTCTTTTTTTCTACTCCATCATCCTATGGAAATAAAAATTTAGATATGAGACAGTTAGTAGGTGGTTATATGAATCTTCTCTTAAAAAAAAACCAATAAAAATATCAAAAATTTTAAAAAATGTTAAAGACATTCCAATTGACAGTCTCCGAGCACTTTAATTTAAAAAAATAGTAAAAATCCTCTAATTAAATCAAAAACACAGATTGTGTAGCACTCGAGTCCAGGTCTAGTCAAGAATAGCTTCGATCAATCCTATCAGTACTGAATTGCACAGTTCTTTAATCGAACTATGCAGTTTATGAATCGAATTGCATTAGATATATATTTCATTCTCTTACCCCCTATTTGAATTGAGATGTAAAGGTAGAATAGGTATAGATAAGGGTGGAATAGCCTAAAAAGGTGTTTGTTTACTTAGAATTAGACGGTATTGATATGCCAAATAATGTTAGAATAACCGAGTATAACAATTCGAGGTGACCCCTAAAATGGGCTATTACACCCTTATCTATTCCTCGTGTGTAAGTGGGGCCGGCCGTCCCATCAATTATCTTTTTTTACCCTTGACAGAACCATTTATGGGTGACCTCTTCTCATTATTTATTAATGTGTTTCATTTTTAATTTTTTTCAAATCCATTAAAAACCTGTCTTCTTCGTGCTCCCTCCATCCGCTGACGAACCTCTCCCAAGCGGAAGCACCTTGTGGCCTCTTCACGCGGTTCAAATTTGATAGAACAGAGAAGCAGATGAAGCAGCACCACTCCCTCTTCGTCTTTGCCGCCTCCATCTCCGTTGATGTGCCCGTGACAAGGGAGAACAGTTTCTCCGCAGGACCGTAGCAATAGGGGTCCGTAGAGACGGGGAACAGCGATTGTGAGGTGGGACTCCTTCGTGAAGGATTTCTCCGTCGCCGATTTTATGGAGATGAAGTTGATTGTTCTCCAGGGATAGGGTTACAGAAGATTGCGGTGCCCTCCAATGGCAAGGAAGCACAATGACAATGTTTATGATTTAAATTAAGTATATATGATTTTTAATTAGATTTAAATATATATGGTTTTTAATTAGATGATTAAGAATGTTTAATTAAATGTGTTCAATACATGTGGGGGTAATGTTGTCATTTAAAAAATGATAAAACCTTATCCACAAGCCATTCATATTTTATCTTCAACTTATCAATTGTCAACCAAACAACAAAACTTTTATTATTACATTTCTTAACAAGAATAACAAAAAATACAACCAAACAGAAAATGATATATTCTATTGACATAGTTATCTATCCTAGTATAATAAAATATTTCGAATGACTTAATTCCTCGTCCCAAACGAGGGCTTATTGAATGCCTATGATATTTAGGAAAACATGTTTTTCCCATAAATAAATAAATAAATCAAACCATGATATAAAAAGGTAAAAAAAAAAAAAAAATCAACCAAAACCCCTAACCCCTACCCCTAACCTCTCCTATTGCGACACAGCGAGTTCTTTCAATGGCGGCGATGATGAGAGGTCTCTCTCGTTCCCTCTTCTCCTCCGGTCACCCTAAACCTTATTACCACCTCCCTCTCATCAAACCCTCAAGCCTCCTCTCCTCTAGAGGCATCGCTTCAAAGCTCTTCGTCGGAGGTACTCTCTCTCTCTCTCTCTCTATCTATCTATGAAAGGCAACTTTTTTTTTGCGCGTTTTATTGTTGGGTTGTGTTTTTTGGCTGGAAAAGTTGACAAAACGAAACCCTTTTGGAGAAGTTTGGACGGGTATGTGTTGTTTTTGAGGTTTGTGATGCTTTGGTGGAAGAAAAGATGCAACTTTGATGAGCAGTAATTGAGATTTTAAATTTAGGCTGGAAGAGAAGCTTATGAATATCTATTGTTTTTTGGAGTTCTGTGAAGCTTTGGTGGAAGAAAAGAAGAGATTTTGATGAGCAGAAATTGATGTCTGATTGGTATTTGCTTAAATTTTGGCTGGAAAAGTTGATAAAAATGAAACCCATTTGAAGAAGCTTAGATGGGCACTTGTTGTTTTTGAGGTTTGTGTAGCTTTAATGGACGAAAAGAAGCAATTTTGATGAGCAGAAATTGAGGTCTGATAGACTCTTGTTTGAAATTTTTGTATGAATCAGAGGTGGAAGAGTATAATTAGCCCCAAGTTGTGGAAGGGACGAACATCACAACTCATGGTTGAGCTGTAAGGGAATCAAAAATGACTTGTGCATTCCATTCAATCATCCTCAGAATTACATATAATTTGCTATTTGAGCAGATTCGGAAACACTTAACCCATTATTCATAGTATTTCACCCACTCACATAACTGTAGGTGATGTATTTCACAACTGATAACTCTAATTTAGCACTGATTTCACACTGAATGAAGTACAAAGTTAAGTGTGTCTGTACAATATCAGGTATAAAAGTTGGTTATATTGATGCATTTTTACTCTAATTGAAGAGAGTTGAATCTGCATCACCACTGTATTGATTTATTTTTTTCATGCATCTACTGTTGAGTCAGTTAGTTAAGTTGATCTGTTGGTAGTGTAAATTAACAATTTTTAGTGAGATGGATGGACTAGATAGGGATTGTAAGAAGTTGATATCTTAATTGAGTCACAAAAATTTAATTTCTGGGTTGAAATATGAATTATATAGTTTTGGATATTGTTCAAAACATAAAAGGGAGAGATGCTGAAATATGTGGAGATCCTTTATTAGAGTGAGCAAATAACGCCACAAAGTGAAGTAGAAGTGAAGAAAAGTAAATCCTAAAAATTTTGATTTGCGTTTTGCTGGTTTGGAGGATGAAATGACCTTCCACTGAGAGGAATTTAATGTAGAAATTGGATGGTTTAATAGATGATGCAAACAAATCATGCGTAGATTGATAAATATTCACTAATGGAACAATGAGATCTTGTAAGATGTGCAGTCACAACAGGTGGAGTCTTGTAACATACTGATAAATTCAGTGGTAGGTTGTGATTATATCTCCAAATCCTGACAAAAGTTAATGGTTTTTATATGAGAATTTGTCCATTTTGTTTACTGAGGAGGTGAGCATTATAACGATGAAGGAGAAACTAGTCTCACTGAATTATTCGATTCAGTGATTATTAATTTTCAAACTATACAATCCAGTGTGGAAGTTGAAATAATTAATTTTGTCTCTGTCATTCGATGAGAGCATTGGCTTTCACTATAATCATTACATTTGGAATAATAACTACTGAACTATAGACCTTTCTGTGTGTATGCATTTTGAGAGCTCAGCATTAGCTTGGGTGGTCACTAGTGTCAACTGTAAACATGTTTTTCCCTTAGAATACCTTCTGTACCTGAGATTGTGCAATAATACTTATTTCATAAGGCGATCTCATAAATACCATTCAAATTCAATTTTATAGTAAAATGTGGATTATAGACCTAAGTAATGGTAAGGAAAAATGAATGGCTATTGTCGTCCTCAATGACATCTGTCTTCACTCTTGAGGCCAGTAAAACATAGATGAATTGGAGTGGATTATGGTTTGAATCTCAGACAATCACAAACATACATTGCAAGTTTCCAAGAGTTGGGGCATGAAAAATTTTAGGACTGATGAAACTAAAAACTAACATCTCGGTAAATAGCGCTTAACTAAAATAAGAAGCTTTATCTTTAGACATGCTCAAAGGGTTAGTACATTTTTTTTTTTGAGGAAAAACCAAAAAGTTAGTTTTATTTCGTTAGTTAATCAAAGGGAGGTTATCTAAAAAAAATATTTATGTCATGATTGGCACAAATCTAGAACTGGTCCCATGGAAATTGGGGTGGCTTTGCAAAAGATGCATTGTGCATGCCATTTTCTCACTGATCATTTTGGCTGAGGTCTATGAGTGCCTGATTGGGATTAAATCAAAGTTGACATGGATGGGCTCTTCAGGAGGCATGGATGATGTGGGATATGTTTGAGATTACAAAGGATTTCTACTTGAAGAGAGTGGAACATCAGTTTCTTATAATTTAACTTAGTTGGCAGAATCCTAGGGCTCATCGATGGATACAAAGCTACAATCATTTTTCTTCCGCAAGAAAAGTTGATAATGTGATAATTTTTTAAATATCAGAAAAATCTCGGAAAAAAAAATTGTTCTTCATAAAGTTGTGAAGCATGATCAGTAAATCAATTTTATTTTCAGCTACAGCGCCGACAATTCAAGATGTTTGTGAATCAAGATAAGTAAAACAGTTTTTTTTTTTTTCTATGATCAAATTATGTTGGCATCTATCTAGTTAATCTTTTAAGTTGTTCTCTTTTGCATATGGTGTGTTTCAAAGATGAATGTAAACCTTCAAATATTGTTTATTACCTCCTATCTAGATGTTTCGTAAGTTTTGATGAATCAACTGACATTAAACTATGTATACCAATAAGGTAGGTTTCCTTACCCATCGACTAGTTTCAGCTAAGTATTTCATGACAGGTCCCTCTCATGCCACCAAATGGTCTTTTAAGAATCTGAAATTATTTAAAAAGGGTTACCATATGATTAATAACCAGTCATAAACTATGTCAATCTTGCTGGGATTTTTGTAATTTTTTCAAGATGAGCTCCATAGTCAATCCCAGTTTAAAATCATTAAATTATCCTCTATCGTTGTATAACTATTGTGCCAGAATGAGCTATCCAGAAACCAAATGGAGGGTAGGCCTAGAAGCAATCATGTTGTATACCTTGTTTTTTTTTTAACAGGACCAAAAAAATTCTCCCCTATAGAACAACAGCTACCAACCATCATTTTACATAAAAGAATTGCATGTTGAATAGTAAACAAAACTCCTTTCGCATTATTGACAAATATAGTTCTTACACTATATACATCTTATGGAAATCAAACAGGACTATCTTACTATACAAATGAAGAGGCCCTGGCCGAGGCCTTCTCACATTATGGTCAAGTAATTGAAGGTATATATTTTTTCCCTATTTTCAACTTCAACATGCAAAACCTCTTGGAATTAATTATTTTTTGTACATAATATGAATCAAACATGATTGCCTGACAGCCAAAATAGTAATGAACAAAGAGTACAACAGATCAAAGGGTTTCGGATTCGTTACATTTGCATCCGAAGAAGAAGCAGAGAAGGCGCTTGCAGAGATGAATGGAAAGGTATCCTCTCTTTTACTCTCACATCTCTATCGAAGCTTTAAAGATGATGTTATAAATGATCAAAACAGGTATTGAATGGAAGAGCTATATTTGTCGATAACGCAAAACCCAATTTCGGTTACGCACCACCACCACCGATAGCAAGAGGACCACCTGAATCATCAGGGAAAGAATAACTTATCTGGTGCTTTGTCTGTATGTATTTCCTAGCAAAATCTAAAATAAAACAGTGGGGAACCAAAATTCCAGCATTGTAATTCACTTTATGCTCTAATGAATAATATTTTGTTTTAATCTGCTTGTGAACCAGAATATGATGATGAAATCATCCAGGTCTGAATGTGTGGAGGTTTAAAAGAGAATTCTGAATCACATACACTGTGAAACATTATCAATGAATACACCCACCCATGTTGGTGATGACGTGACAAGGAAACTGAAGAGGATCCCAACACCAGCAGTAACAGAAGGTCATATGTGATTCTTAAATCAATAATGATTTTTGGGCTCCAACTTGTAAACCCATTAGAAGCCCCATGAGGTGGCACACGTATAATTCATTTTTTACCCTTCACTGAGTTTTTTTGAATTTTTGGGTAACCGATCCATAAATGCCTAGGCGGTTATGATTTGTTGGGATTCTTTGTTCCTTCTCTCTTTTCTTTTTTTAAAAAAACCAATCAAATTCAATGGAAGTATAAAAAAACAATCAAAGTCCATTGTTTATCACTAATCAGCAGCTCATTTTATACTTTTCATTGATTTTTTTTAATGACCATAAACATAAACAACGATCCGATTCCATTTCTTGAGAGGTATTTCAATTTTTTTGTTTTGGATCCAAGCAGATTTGTGATATATGATTTCTTTCTTGTTTTCAGATCCAAAAAATTACTAGATTTTGTGATATTTTAATTTTCAAATTCAGATGGATCGGTGAATTTAAAAACAAACATCGAATTTTATTTTTGTTTCAATTCAATCTGTGGAGAAGAGAAGAATTTTGATTCATTTAATTTTTTTGTGACTAATTTGTGGTGCAAACAATGACGATCCATTCAAGATTGTCATTTTTCGATCTGAATACATTATTTTGATTTTTTGTCACTCATTTGAATCATCATATACATGTATTGAATCTGAATTTTATTTTAAATTAAGATATATGGCTTGTATCTTGATTTACATGCATTGTTGTGTACCATGTATGATTTGTATAATTGTTTATGATTGTGTGTTTATGTATAATTATGCATAATGTGTCATTCATCATATTTTTTAGTTTTGTATCAGCATTATTCGACTCATTCATATTCAAGATTTCAAAACAATGCACATTCTCTTGTATGGAATGTGTATTTGTTAATTCAAATTTCAGATACACCTGTATCTAAATTTGAATTCCATCCCATTTTTTCATGGTAGTTATTAATTCAAATTTCAGATACACATGTATCTGAATTTGAATTCCTATTTTTTGAAGGATTTGATTAATATAGCTTATTAATATTTATTTGTTTATTGTTGGCATTTTGAAGACCTTTTATGAATTTTCTATGCAGTTCTCAATAGCATGCAAACCATATTTGTTCATTTGGATTTTCAGATACTGTATCTTAATTGATAACATGTGGTTGATGTTTTAATTCAAATTTTTTTAAAATATGTTAAGTTGGGGAGATGATTTAATCATGCCACTTTTTATGGGATTCAGTTACGATATTTAATGGGGATATTAGTTAGTTGTAACCAATTTTTAAAATTATAAGAAGGGTAGTCTTGTCATTATCATTTTGGTGGTTAGAAAAAATCGAATAGGGAACCAATAGGAGAGTGTCACCTATTGGGGTTCACAAATGGGGCTTAATTTCTGGGGCCCAGGTAGCCACTCCTTCTTAAATAATGGCATTTGGTGAGGTGCTGTGAAATTTGAAAGTAGATCCCAGGAAACAATTTGGCTATGTATTTTTTAAATCATTATAAGCCAATGTGCTTTGAATTTTTCTGTGACAGTATATGCTTGTTTACATTTATGAAAAAAATAAAACATGTACTTAAATGAATCTAATATATAACTTTTTGCATTTTCTTAATATAGTATATACTGGTCTAATATGGTATATACTAGGTTAGAAGAAAATGAGGATTGTAAAAATGATTGACAAGAGTTACACCCAAGTACCCAACACATAGCCCATGAGTAAGAAAAAGTTTATTTTTCTGCTTCTTTTGTTGGTTAAAACAGGTCTCTCTTGTTAAATGTTAGTACATATTCAATTCATTCGAAATATCTATTTTATTTTTGTATTTATAAAGATAAGTATTTTATTTAAAACATGGAACTTGTATGTCACAGGTGGTGAATGAGATGGTGGTGGACTGGGGTGCAAAAAATGATTTGATTTGCATGATTTTTGGAATTTCAATAGTATCAGTCAAAAGATGTGCAACAAGATTCAAGTCGTGCAAATAAATGCGTCCTATGATGTTTTTGGAATGTAAATAGTTGTTCAGTGTCACAACCATAAAATGTACTGTCATTTTAAATCATCTACAAAAATTTCTTTTCACCTTAGTTTGGATGTTGTAACCTATGTTGTAACATCTTTTTATATATATATGAAATTGGGTAGCAATTGTCTACCAATTTCATAAAAAAACAAAATCATCTACAAAAATTATGATTTGAAAATTTTCATTCATATGATTCGTTTTTCTATATAAAAGAAGAAATCTTCCTCCAGAATCCATGGAACTTTTTTTTTTGGAATAAGGGTAGGTGTGTGCAATTAATTATATATTTTTAAAAAAATGGATGTCTAATTAAAGAGCGAGAAAACAACCCATTAAAGAGATATAAGTAGAAGAGATATCTACTCTCTCCTAATCAAAAGAAAAAAAATAACAGCACAATTCTACTCCTCGACAGATAATCTATCCCTATAAAATTAAACTTCTTTACACCAGCTCAAAAGGTATCCCAATATTTGATAAAACGAAAACCGATTCCCAAATGTTTTCTATATACACCAAAACTTAATTATTGAAAATGAGAAAATTTTCTTTTATGGTGCGTTTGAAAATACAGTTTGAAAAACAACTTTTAACTTTTAAATGCTTTATGCACCATCGATTGTTTTATGAAACACATATTTCGATGCACGGTCTATAGATAAAATCTAGTAATAATAATATATTTATGTATTTAAATTGACATATCTGATAATAGTTTTTAATTTTTACAAAGTTTAAAACTACCAGATCTTTGTTGTCAAACGGAGGCTTAGATCGCACCCAGTACTCTATCCAAAGCCCCCACCATACGAAGCCGCCCCCCCCCCCCAAAGGGCCAAGGAACATCAATCAGACGGTGATAATGGCATCGCTCATACAAAAAGCTCCATCAAAAAGGGAAGATCCACAGAAAATCTCGGCCTTTCGATGAACTTGTGATTGGCGGCCTCACCACGTCTTCTCGGATAATATATAAAGTCCTCTCTCTCTCCCTCTCTTTTTCTCTTTAGCTCAATCTCTCTCTCTCATTATTTCTCTCTCTCTCATAACATTTCCCACCTTTTATTTTCATTTCATTTTACAAAAATTGTTTTTTTTTTCGATTTTTATAAACTTTTTGAATTCTCAATAGAAGTCTTGAAACAGTTTGAGACAAATCAATATCTCCCCCTCTTTTTTTTGGGTTTTTTTATGGCGGTGAAGTTACAGCAGCAGAATCTCACTCTTGCGAGGTTCGAATTCATTCAATCTTATTTTAATTTAGATTTTAGAATCTGGGTTCTTGTTTTTTGTTGTTTTACATTGATTTCTTGCTTTGTTTGTACATGTTATTGATAGTGTTTTGTCATGTGGAGGACCTTAAGTTGTTTTTTTTGTTGTTGTTGTTCTATGATTTATTGTGAAAATTGGGATTTGGGTTTTTATATTTGTTGTTAATGTTTCGTATTCTGTCACGATTTTTATCTGAATTTATTAATATTTTGTTGTATGGATTTATTGCAAAAATTGGCATTTGGGTTTTACATTTGTGGCTAGTGTTTCGTATTCTGAATCGAAAGCTCTTTTTTTTTTTACTTATAATTATGTTGTTCTGTGATTTATTGCAAAAATTGGCATCTGGATATCTTACACTTGTTGTCAATTTTTCGCATTCTAGCTCTGCAACTCAATTTTATTATGATTTTGTTGTTACATGATTTGTTGCAAAATTGGGATCTGGGTTTGTTACATTTGTTACTAAAGTTTCATATTCTGGCTTGGCAACCCCTTCTGTACTTATAATTTTGATGAACTCATATCTATTGTTTTGCTGATGCGATCACGAAAGTGTGTTTATTATTGATTCCATTGTGCTATGAATGCTTAGATTTTGTAAAGATCATGATGCACAGAGGTTTGGTGGGATGTAAAAGACAGTGTTGAAGTAGTATTCATGCATTCTATTAATTGCTATATGTTGTTGTGGATTTAGTTTAAAAGTAATGTCCATCTGATCTTCGGTCATTCTTAATTTTTTTATTTGCAGCTCTTTGAATTCATACCCATCACACAATGCCATAGTGAATCACTTGTTCTCCAAAGAAGTAGTTCGTATAAGAAGTATAGTATGTTTTAGAGTAAATTTCATGCAGAGATGCTGTTTGAGGTATTCAAGGTCCTCGAAATTCTATAATGATCATCCATTCATTGGAAAGGCAGAAGGATTTTATATTTGCCATTAGCTTCCACTGATGATGGTGTAACAGTGAATGGAATGCCCCAAGCGAGCTCGAGCAGTGAATTGGAGGAGATGAGAACCAAATTGGATCAGTCTTTGCAGGGTGAGGATCTTAATGGTGCACTCATTCAGTCCTTACATGATGCGGCAAGGGCCATTGAGCTGGCCATTAGGGAACACGGTTCATCATCAAGGATATATTGGTTTTCGAGTGCATGGCTTGGAGTGGACAAGAATGCATGGGTGAAGACCCTTTCTTATCAGGTTTGCCCCACCTCATCTTGCGATTGTTTTTTTCCGTTACATTTTTTAGTGAGAGCTTTGAGTGAAACACTGGGTTTACATGGATTTTGTGTGATTTAACTGTTA
Organism: Acorus calamus; assembly: GCA_030737845.1. Lineage (NCBI taxonomy): Eukaryota > Viridiplantae > Streptophyta > Magnoliopsida > Acorales > Acoraceae > Acorus > Acorus calamus. The sequence continues at coordinate 27,387,520 of CM060870.1, forward strand.
CACCTAAGAACTGAAAGATATAAAATGTATGTCACAACATTTATGGATTACTTTTCTGCTAACAGATTATAGGAGATGCCAGCTAGTGATTTTGTTGAACAACTTTGTGTATTCGAACTTTTTTACTTCTTCTTGTGTCTTAGTTGAAAACAGGTAGTAAACGATTGGAAGCTATGATATGTGGATGTACATGGGCCTAACAATATAAATTGTCTTGGAGTTGCTGTGTCCAACATTGCGTATCTGTGTCTAATACATGCATGTGCCTGTTCTTGTGTTGTATTTCCTGGTTACATTCTGTATGTGTGTGTGTGTGCAGTATCTTTATCCTGGATGTAAAAGGCTCTTTTAAATTATTTAAAAAAAATTCAGTCATTTTTTAGTTATTCAGGTGTAAGTTTAAAAAGAGGGCAATTTGTGTCGAGGGCAATTTGTGTCTGTGTTGGACATGGCCATTTTGAGTTTCTAGTTTGTTTGTTCTTATTCCTTAAGATCTGCCTATCATTTGAATTGCTTGCAGTGAGAAAATTATGAAGCCCTTACGGGGAGTATCTGTTTATTGATAGTTGAAAACTTGGAATTGTTAAGGAAGCAATAGGAAATGTCATATCAAATTGCATCTGGTACATAAGGTTGTCCTTTATAATGATTTTGAACCACATCTGGTGATGATGAACTCCGTTAACTTCCTTTGCTTTGATTGCATGTAAGGCTTGTATTTTATTTGAACTTTCAATATGTTTTGTAGGCTGCTGTAAACTGTTTATTGCAAGCAGCAGTTGAGATTTCATCTCGAGGTGATGGAAGGGATAGAGATACTCATATATTTGTGCAAAGGAGGTTGGTTATGTTTTGTTTAGCATATTTCTTTTTTTATTCTTAACTTTTCATATTCAAAAAGGGTAAATTGACTGATAATATGATTTTTTTTTTTTTTGTGAAGTGATGAAGGATCTGTAAGATATATCCAAGACCAAAAGTATCAAATATAGGCACCATAATCCTAATGACCAAATTTACTTTTTGCATACATTTTTCTTCAGAAGTCTACTGGTTAAACCTTCAGAACATCAGATGCTATGTTATTAAATTTGATGTAATAAAACTCAATTTATCCATTTTTTATCAACTTTTTTTTTTAATTATGTGTTCCAGAGGTTACTAGAAGGAAGCAGCATAAATGGTTATTTTGGCATCTCATAAATAGATAGTGGGTTCACACCAAGAATCCATGTTCGTCTATTTTGGGTCGGCTATATGAATGGAAATATGATCTGTTTGGGTGAATGTACTTTCTACAACAAGCTGTCAACATGTATCTGGAATTTTCAAACTGAATTTGCTAGATATATTTATTTAGTTTGGTCTTAGGTTAATGGATCATAAAATTGTCATGCAGTCCTCTTTTCTTCTCAATTGCAGTTTATTGAAGCAGTCTTCTCCATTGGAGAGCTTGATCAGAGAAGAATTGTCTGCCAAGCAGCCTGGGGCCTATGAGTGGTTCTGGGATCAACAACATCCAATGGTTGTGACCAACTTTATCAATCTTTTAGAGAGAGAGCCTCACTTTAATGCAGCTACTACACTGTATGTATTAGCATTTTGCATTCTTGCATTTATTTGCCTGGGGCCTAAACTTTTTTAGCATATGGAAACACCCCCAAGTTAGTGGTTTTTTTTTCTAGGCCTTTTCATCTCCTTTCTCTTGTTTACCCCATTTGGATTTTTTTTGTACACTACGTTGTTAACTCGTAAACTGTTATCCATCCCTTGTACATTGTTATGTCAACCATGTACATTGGTACGCTTCTGTGTACACTGTTAAATCTCATACATTGTCTTCCATCATTGTATACTAGTACGTAATATGCACATACGAATGATATTTGGACGGAAGGAACTAACAAAAATATAACTGCAAACTTGGGGTTGTTTTCATATGCTAAAAACTTAAGGGATTTTAAAAAATAGGAATTATAAAAAAAATAGTTGGAACTAATTTCCCCTATAATTTATTATTTTAAACAAATTCTAGACTATGAAAATATACCTTTATTTACTCTCAGATTTTCAAGAGGAGTGTCATCCAGTTCAGAGAAGACTGGTGATATTTCTTTAATTATGCTTGCACTGAGCTGTATTGCTGCAATCATGAAGCTTGGACCTGCAAAAGTGTATTGCTCCTCATTCTTCTCGATCATGCCTGAGGTCATCGGTAGATTAATGGACATGCTTATTGACTTTGTTCCAATCAGCCAAGCTTATCATTCTTTAAAGGAAATTGGTCTACGCAGAGAATTTCTTTTACATTTTGGTCCTCGAGCGGCAGCCTGTAAACCAAAAACTGGTCAAAGTGCTGAAGAGCTGGCCTTCTGGGTTGACATCGTGCAGCAAAAACTGCAGCGGGCTATTGATAGGGAAAGGATATGGTCAAGACTGACAACATGTGAAAGTATAGAGGTTGGTGATAGTGAATGGATACTCTGTTGCAAACATTCTGCATGATCTCTAAACTATTTTCCTAATTTTGTTACAGGGATTTTGTATAATAATACATCATTCCATTTGAAATTTGTTATCATTTGTATCTTTGTTTGAAGTTGGTTGTATGATAAAAGAACATCTGTGCTCTTTTCTTCGTTATGCTCTGAAGCCATGGCTGTGATCTTCATAAGCATATCATAAATGTATATCATAAACATTTATTTTTCTTTTCTGATATTCTCTTTCTTAATTTTATATACTTATTCTGTATCAACATATTGCTACATTAGAAATGTCAAATAGCCAATCTGGTTTTTTTGGTGAACAGATGGATCATGTTCTGTTTAGAATTAGAATTCCTTTATTTTGATATTTTCTTCTATAATCTTGTTGTAGATACATCAAGCTAACGTGTAATGATTCACATATCTTGGATTGAGTTGTATTGATTATGTCTTTTCATTTTATCTACAAAGTACCATGCAAGATTTGTAGATTCATAATCAGTCACGGATCTAGAGCTTTCTGTATTTAATATGCAAATGCTAGTTTTTTGCTTGGAAGTATTTGGTTGAAGGTGGTATACACTTGTATGGACTGGAGGACTCTGGGGGTTCTGTAGGAATTTGATCATTTGAAAAGGCCTCTGAGTGGGTTCATGTGTAGTATTGGGTTGGATAAGAAATTTGATCCTTGGAGAATATCCCAGTTGTTCTCTTAGTAATTAAAATAGCTTTGTGTACAAATATTGATAGTTTGATCAGGTAGGAGTTGATATAGTTTGTTTTTCTTTGATGCAGGTATTAGAAAAGGACCTGGCAATATTTGGATTTTTCATTGCATTGGGAAGAAGAACTCAGGCTTTTTTGTCTGCGAATGGCATTGATACAATCGATGACCCGATTGAGAGCATCATAAGGTGTGCCTCAAGTCTACTTGATTCTACTCCCTTAAATTGGGAACTTTATCAGTGGTATTCTTTGCTCCTTTTTAATTTACAGTTTTTCTCATTTATTTCCATCCTTCACTTACCTTTGCTTGTTTGTGATGGTTTCAGATACCTCATTGGGGGGAGTGTACTATACTATCCTCAACTTTCATCAATTAGTTCTTACCAGCTATATGTAGAGGTTAACATTATTATAATTATGGTCAATTAAAGGAGCTTCAGTATCATGTTTGGTTGTTCAATAATGGAGGAAACATCATTTGTTGTATATAATAGGTAGTTTGTGAAGAGTTGGAGTGGCTTCCTTTTTATCCAGGCAATCCAGTCAAATTGAAACAACATCATGAAAGCAAAGGTAAACAGGAATGGCTTCCTCGTGGGGAAGTTATTTTCAAGGTCTTAGATGTGTGCTCCTATTGGATGGAAAGCTTCATCAAGTACAGTGCATGGCTTGAGAACCGATCCAATATCAAAGCTGCAAGATTTCTTTCTAGAGGGTAAACCAGCTGCATATATGTTGCACCAACTCTCTAACTCTCTCTCTCTCTCTCTCTCTCTCTCTCTATATATATATATATATATATATATATATATATATATATATATATATATATATATATATATATAGATATATATATATATATATATATCTTTATATCTATATATCAGTTATTTTACATTGTTGTTCTCATTCTGGTGATGTATCCTTTTATGTATGGTTAGACACATCAAGTTGAAGGAATGTGTGCAAGAGCTGGGTATCTCAGAGTAAGTTTTAAAAGGCTCAACCACTTAAATGTAATGTTTACTATTGTTGGTTTTGTGAATTTTGTTGGTTTCAACTCATTGATTGTCTGATGCAAAGATAACCGATTGCTGCTTGCAAAATTATTTTGAACAATGTACAGGACAGAGCTGAAGGAGGATAGTGAACAAAATTCTAGTAGTACAACTGGCTTTAGAAATCTTCCACTTGCTGAGACCACCGAGCTAGAATCTTTTGATCAGGTATCTTTGGGTTCAAGTTCCTGGGGTTTCACTATGATCAGGACTTGATTTTCATTCCTGTGCTTTGATGATTTGGCGTATGCACGACTTGGCCGTAAACAAACGATAAAAAATTTGCATGCAAGTCAATCAAAATCATTAGCATGTAGCCTTCAAAAACAGAAAAAAATTATTGACAGTTGCTCTGAGATCTACCTATACTTGAGTAATTTATTTTTGAATTTGAGAATAACTGTTGATACATGATGAGTAGCGCTGAATTTAAACTGCATCATATATAAAATGAGTTGTTTTAAGTACTCTAGTATCGACATAGAAACATGTGATTTTTTATGCATATACGCGCAAGTATTTGTTTTTCACGTATAGTCAATACATGATGGTGGTGTATTTTCATATACCATAAATGGCATTCTCCTTTTCTCAGATTAAATGAACAACCATCCTTACTGTATGAATCAGTTCACCAAATCAATTCAGTCTTTGCATAGTCTGTGTTTCTTCTCTGATCCTTCTAATTTCGATCTTCTTTCAACGTTACAGTCCCATCCTCCGAGTGCCCATTATTTTTTTTCCTCACTATGGGTTTACTAATTGCATATTATAAATCTCAGTTGCTGTCATTACATACAACTGATGTTTTCAGGCATTAGAAAGTGTTGAAGAAGCTCTGAAAAGGTTGGAAGACTTGCTGCAAGAGCTACATCTATCAAATGCTGGTTCTGGAAAAGAACATTTGAAAGCCGCATGTTCTGATTTAGAAAGGATAAGAAAACTAAAGAAAGAGGCAGAATTTCTTGAAGCATCATTCAGAGCAAAAGCAGCTTCTCTACAGCAGGTAATTATGTTTTACATTTCTCTTGTATTCGAGGCTACCAATATGAATCATGTCCATGATCCATGATCTGGATATGAATTTTTTCTCCTCTCCATTAATTTTTTTTGGATATCATTTTACAAAAGGTTATAGGGAATGTTTCTTTAATATATGCCAAATCATTTCACAAGAAAAAGAGGCTTGGACCCATAGCTCAATGGTTGACAACAGAATTTGCACCGTGAAGTCTTGGGTTAGAATGCCAGAAAAACGCCGACTACATTTATGGTGTCAGACAGGCATGCTGTGTTAGACAGAGCACCTCTAAAGAGAATGATATTGTGTTATGTAAGAATTTGGACATATTGGTCATGTCCTGCACAGCCATGGAATGTCGTATGCAACTCTAAAACAAGGACTTAGAATGTCCTTGTTACATAGATGTCCAACAATATTTTTGATGGTTCATTGACCAAGAAAAAAATCTACTTTTAATGAAATATAATATCTCCAGCACAGTATATTTTGTATTTAATTCATTGTTGCCTTTTTTGTGGTCAAGAGAAAATGAGACTACAAAATAGAAATCAATTATCATCTTTGTTGACAATTTGGGATCCTTTTGGGTCCACTTTTCTGATTGTACTGGTTTTATTGTAAAATCAGGACCTGCGATGACGTTAAATAAATGCTATTATAGGTCCAGATTTTCATACAAAGGTTTTGTTTACATATAAGGATGCCCTTATATTTTTGGCAAGAATAGTGAAATGCTTTCATTCTTAGTACTTTATATAAAGTAGCAAAATGTAAAAACAATTGGTTTGCCTATATGATTAATCTATTGTGTTTGGTTTTCTATTCACCTTGAATTTTCTGGTTGAGCAATGGACTTATAAAATGTTTCTTCATGCTGTTGCTATACTGACTTGACCTTTTTCTCTGATCAATTAGGAGGATGGTCGTTCAGAGTCTTCGACTAGCAAGCTGGGACGGTACTCAGATAAAAGGGGTGGAAGAGGTTCTGGTCCGAAGAAGAATGTGCGTGATAAAGGCAGAAGGCTTGCTGATAGGTTGGACTCTTTTCTAGTACTCTTAAAGCTTTTCTGGGTTCTTGGTTAAAATTGTTTTTGTTAGCATGCATTAAAACTGGTGGTAGGGCTGCAACTCGGGCTGGTGGGGATTGGGTTGGCTCCAAACCAAACCCAATCTGAAGTTGGAAGTGCCCAACCCAAACCCAATGTTCAACCCAATAATCCCAACTTGAACCTGACCCATTGTAGAAATTTACAACCTGAACCCAACCCGAGGAACCCGAATTTCTAGTCAAGGTTCAGGGTGGAAGTGGGTTTAGGTATGTTAGCATAATACTCATTCAGACATATTCTTTTTGTTAATAATAAATAAGTTCAAACATATATAATATGATGAAATACCAAACAAAAAAGGTTTAAACTTTAAACAAGTTCCAATCAACCACTTTAAACAAATTTCATGTAGATAAACGAATTCGCTTTGGGTCGGGTTGTATGAGACACAAACCTGAACCCAACCTGAAAAATTATCTAACCTGTCACTCTACTCGAACCCGAAGGTCCCGAACCCAGATTTTCTAACTCAAACTGCCTACAATTCTGGTTCAACCTGTCGGGTTTTGTTTGGACCTAGCCCAAGTTGCAGCCCTAACTGGTAGGAGGGTCGGAGGGTAATACTTTGTATGTCATGTGGGGCTGTGAGGGGGAGAATATATGAAATGATGCGTGATTGTATTCTTGCATAAATTTTTATAGTTTTTGTGGAAATTTCTTGTCACAGGAAGTCTACTAAAGGTCGTGGATTGTGGAAATTCTTGGTAAGTCAGTCCACCAAAAAGGCAGGGACTGGATCAGCAGCATATGAAACAGTATGGCATGATTTTTTTTAATGTATCTATTTGTACTGTTATATGTCTAACAAAGCATACAGATTTCCATGTGAGATCCCTGATTGATGAAATTAAGATCATGCTGAAATAATGATTCTATAGAGAAATTTTATTAGTTTGGTCAAGCATCATTGTTCAAGGTTTGTTCGGTTTGAATGAGGAAGATCCAGGACATTGCTATAAAAACTTCATTTGGTGGGTGATGTAGGAAGAAGAATGAATCTCTTTGCATTTTGTGTTCTTGTGATTACCACCATGCTTGTCAGAGCAAATAATATCAACGGTAGAGATGGTTTGAATAGGATGCTAATTCAGCCTTCTGGTCAATTGGAATGGTGGACAATGACATGTTTTTAGAAGTAAAATATGCTTGTAATGAGAGAATCACGAAACACATATTTTGTTCCATGCCTTCCCATTTGAAATTTGAGCTTCATAATGATTTCCAAAAATGTGTGTAACTTCTAATACTGTGATCTTTTTTTGTTCTCTTATAATCTTCTTTCAACTGATTTGAGAAAAAAAAATGTCCGAGATTTCATTTATAAGTGAATCATTCTGAAGCTTGACTAATTGCAAGATGGACAAAACAATCAAAGGATCTCAGCTTCTTTGACTAAGTCTTTGGATATTGGAGGCTTAAAAAAAAAAATCAGATTTTATGTGACAAATAGGTGAAAAGCTTAGAGAAGTTGGATATTCAAAAAAACCAATACAGAGAAAATCTAGCTTCCCAAAATTGGATTCAAACAATACTCAAGTATTTTTGACAAATTTCCATTTCACTTAAAAGATGAAGGTGACCTGGTAATGATTCCATGTACATGGGTTGATGTGAATTATTTTGAGATGTTCCAAATATATTTTGATCTCTTGGTTAATTGGTTTGCCATTTTCTCATTTTTTGACCACATGATTCATAGGAAGATGAAGCTGATGAAAATTTTGTTACGAGTGCAACTATAAGCAATGAGGACACAGAATCAAATGAGATAAGGCGTTTTGAAATTTTGAGGCATGAGCTTATTGAGCTTGAAAAACGAGTTCAAAGAAATGCAGATGGAACTCAGGTTGAAGAGGTACACTGATAATTTCTTACATGATGTCTTTAATCGTAATTAGGATCTTTTATATAGCCTGTTATATGCTCTGGAAGATATCCATCTGGATATTTTCAAATGGACTTGGGGAATTATAGTCCTTCAAATTTTTTTGTGAACATTTCCCCCAAGTATCTGGTTTGGCGCAACGTTGTTTCCTGATTTCAAATGTGCTAATATTCCTGGGCGCGATATTTAACTCTTTCTATGATTGGTATTCTTCATTTGTGTTTTTCGCATGGCCATGGTTCGTTTTCCTATATCTTGTTTCATGAATAGCTTTATGCCATCATAATCCTGATGTAGCCTTTTGTTTTAGGTAGCAGATAATTTGAGCTCTGTATTCAATTAACTGTTTAGTTTCTCACGACATGGTGTTTAATTTTACTGAAATAGACATTATTATACTTTATATCAGGAGGAGAATTTAATAAATGAAAAGGTCAAGCATGCCGCTGAGGCAGGAAGCCATAAATTGGTACAGGTGCAAAAGGAAGATATCATTTCCAAATCCATTGTGAAACTGAAAGAGACTAGCACGGTATGCATATTTCTGCTGTAAAAACTTTGAACTGCTAGAACCATGTAATCCAATTACTTATCAATTATGGCATTAGAAAGTGGTAAGTTTCTGGTACTTGTACTAACTGATATACATTGTTAACATGGTAATCTGTAATGATTTTTAAGTAGTGTATGTGACCCCAAAGAATATACCTTCAGCTATTTTAACTGATGAAAGAACAGGTGACACAGTGGGGTCAGTATTCTGGAGTGTATAATTCAAGTATTGAACACGAGGCTCTTAACTTGATGTATCCATTGAACTCTTCTATTGCTTATAATTATTTCTTTCCAGCTTTGGCCACTCATGACATGATACATTTGTTGCTCTCTTTTTTTCTGGTTGAGTAGGATGTTTGGCAAGGAACACAGCTCTTAGCCATTGATGTGGCAGCGGCTACAGTGTTGCTTAAAAGAGCACTTACTGGAGATGAACTTGCGGAGAAAGAAAAGAAAGCTCTGCGTAGAACTTTAACCGACCTGGCATCAGTTCTTCCCATAGGATTTCTCATGCTACTTCCTGTGAGTTCCTTTCCTTCAAGTTTTCGTTGCTTTTCATCTATTATACTGATTCATGTAGCATGAGTTTTTCAAAAAGTGTATTTAGGAAATGTTTACTTTACAATGCACTATAAATAATCTAATGGTTAAAAGAAATGGTGGGATAGGGGAGTAAGCAAGGGCATAAGTGGTTGGAGAAGAACATATCCTGTTTCCTGTTTGTCATATAAAAAAATTGGAATAAAGTGTGGGCGATTGCCTTGATTTTGAAACGAAAATTGGAATTTTTGTTTTACCTAAAGGCTAGAATGACATTTATCCCCTCTTTTTATCCCGCTTTTGATAAATGTGAATAAGAACAAATTTGACAAGACTTGTTATCCCCTTAAATTAATAAAGCTTGTTTTTAAAATCCTATCTGCTTGCTAAACTAGCACTCAGGGATGGAGGAAATGGATAGTATGATCCTGTTATGGAATCACCGATATGATTCCCAATACTTAGCACACTTGTTGCATTATGACCTTTCAACTGTATGACCACAATTGTTCAGGTGTATTTGAGTACATGAATACTGGGCGCTTCTGGTGATTCATTTTCTGCTAATGTTCTTAATCAACATTAAAAAGTTCTGCATATGTGATCTAATATTGTCTTTGCAATTCTATTAACAAAAGACTGATTAACACACAATAGTAGTATGATTTGATGGAACCCAGAAAGACCAAAATGGTAACCTTTATTGTCAGAACACTAATATGGAAAATGGGGTAAATATATGGATGAGGAATATATCATAGCTACCTCATTTAGTCGTTAACTGTTGTCTTTTCTCGATATTAGTTTCGGAGTATATTGGGGAGATTCGTCTAATATAGCCAAGTATGTGTTTACTGACCATTTTTTATATTATGAATACTATAAAATCACTATTGATCAATGAATTTCATGTTGCTTCTTTTAAATACTTCTTTTGTATAATTTTTGGTTCATATCAACAAATAGGACGCATCCCGCTGTCTTTGTTGCTACAAAATACTATGAAAATCTTGGTTCATATCTTTTAAAACTTAGAAATTCATGTTATCATCTGAATCAAGATAGAATATGCAACTTATATATCCTCTAAACACTAAATAAAGATCACCCCATCATCTGAACTTCTGATTATGACATTGTAGGCCTAAAATTTACCTCATAATATACAGGTTACTGCAGTGGGTCATGCAGCCATGCTAGCCACCATACAAAGATATGTACCCGCCCTGGTGTGTATCATACAATACAAACAACCTTCTATCAAACCTTACATGGCTAAAATTCTGTGACATCGGTATTAAGACTCTAATTATTTATGTCTGCTGCAGATCCCGTCTACCTATGCACCGGAGCGGTTGGATCTCCTGAGGCAGCTCGAGAAGATGAAGGAGTTGGACACCGATGACATGAGCTATGATGAAATCTCCGAATCGAATGGCTTGAGCCGTACTAATCCGGAGAACATACGTCCCTCAAAATAAAAGGTATTTCCTTACCATACTACGCAAGGAGCGTTTGGAAACTTGTTTGGATGGCTTTTGGAGATTCTGCATTTGTAAGAATTATATTATTCCAAACTTGTTTCCAAACGTCACTAGCATTTGATAGAAGCGGAAAACAACTTTTAATTATTAAAAAAAAAAACAGTTTTTCAAAAGTTGTTCAAAAGCTGCTACAATCTCTTTCTAATGTTGTAGCATTTTGATAACAGATGAGCTAGAGGATTTCGTTCCACGTGTCAGGCACGCCAGGGAGGCACCCGTGGCTGCAGTCTTTCTGGAAAGGAATGGGGGTCCATATCTCCCGGTGAACTGAGGGGTACCCGTCGATCCTGAACTCTGTTAGATGGATTATGTTTAAAAACCGTGTTTTCCACTTCAGACCATCATGTTGTCCAACCGCCCGAGACATGTACATGTTGTTCCATGGCTCGCTCTCTAGCTCTGTATAGTTCGATTGGGATGTTGTATTTGAATCGTACCACCCCCCATTGTTCCATTCCCCACTTCTGCAATTTTTTGTTACTTGCTTAACAGGTCATAAAAAATTTGTATCTAAGAAATTCAGGTTTGAAAACTTGCCTGAAATGTACAGGCGAATAGCAGCAAAAGAATATATGGCTTCTTTGGGGTTCCAGAATCTCAACCCCCCATGTCTTCCCATTTTGTAGAAACCTCTGAAAGGTTTCCTCTACCTCCATTGTTGCATTAATCACTTTGCCTCTTGAAAATAGTATCCCCTGTCAAATGAAGTGCTCTTGTAAGCCCAAGTGACTTGTTTTTATCAGAGAATTAAAAATCATTCATCAATAAATAAACAAGTTCAGTCATGGGTTCTCTTCCATATCAAAAAATTATTATTATTATTATTTTTTTAAGTCCCAAGTTTTATGTCCCATCAAAAGCTCAATGAGTTGGCATATGCACGATACTTTCTATCGTGAGATTGTGCGATCCCATTTTTCTTTTCATTTTTTATTGTATTGTATTGACATTAAAGAGCCGGCTTATCAAACATAGTTTCAGTCCAAACTTGAGGCGACCAACCGATGCGAAGCGAGTAAACTGACTGACTTTTAGGGGCTTTTTTTTATAGTAATTTCAGCTGCTGCTTTGTTTTGAGCGATTTGATTTTCGTTTCGTCAATGTTGATCGATTCAGATTTAGCATGTGTGATTTTATGTTTATGTAGTAGTTTTTAAATGATCTGAATTATATATTTATATCGTTGAATATGGTGTTTGATATTAATTTGTTATTTATTCACCTGTATTTTCTTTTTTGATCATTTGAATTAATTAAGTTACATTCTTTTAAATATTTTTTTCTTGAAATACAAATGTATCTGAATATATATGCATTATGTTTTTGATGTTTTGTTTGAACTTGTTTTTGTGAAATCCAATTACATTTTGAAAACTCAGTTAAATTCAGTTTCATTGTTCCTGTTGTAGTTAAATCCCATGAGAGCTACATATTGTTAAATTCGAGGAGTTAAGTATACAATTTTAACATTCAGATACATTTTGTTTAAACCTTTATTTTTTTGAAATTCAGATACATTCAAATGTATCTAAATACTATATGCATTATGTTATCTGATTTTGGTTGAACATGCTTTTGTGAATCCAGTTACATTTTGAAAACTCAATTAAATTCAGCTTCATTGTCCCATATGCAATTAAATCCCATGAGAGCTAGATAATGTTACATTCTTGGAGTTAAGTGTACAATTTTAAGACACATACATTCGTTTAACATTTTTTTTTAAAATTTAGATACATTTCAAGTGTAAATGAATACTATATGCATTATGTTTTTTGTTTTGTTTGTTTGAACGTGTTTTAGTGAAATCTAGTTACATTTTGGAAATAAAATTGTTGGTTGTTTCATATTATTTTTTAATAAAATCTGAGCAGTTTTTTTGAATGATTTCTGAGTTTTGTTTTTCGTTTTTGGTAAATCTTTACCCCCGTTTGGATGGGGGGTTAAGGGTGGTATAAGGTGGGATAAGAATGGATAGGGGGAAATTGTTGTTTGTTTACATAGTATAATTTGGTATTACTATGTCAGTATTAAGCTTGTCAATTATCCGAAAAAATATCTGCATCCGTATCCGAAAATGCAGAAAATATCCGATATCCGAAAAATCCGTATCCGTATCCGAAAATTTTGGATCGGATACGGATATACCCCTATCCAATCTGAAAAATATCCGTATCCGATGACATTAAATAAATGTTAATATTAGTATATAATATCTACCATTGGATTTTGATCAAGTGGCTCACATTCTTTCTAATAGTTGTAAAGTTAGGACCTGTGCTTGTGAATTTTTAATTTTAAGTCAATTTTTGAACTTTAAATGAAAATTTGTTATGTTTAATTATTTATTTATTCTTTCTAATAGTTGTAAAGTTAGGACTTGTGTTTGTGAATTTTTAATTTTAAGTCAATTTTTAAACTTTAAATAAAAATTTGTTATATTTAATTATTTATTTATTTATTTCGGATAATTATCTGAATCCGTATCCGAAATTTCGGATCGGATACGGATACACTTTTTAAATATCCGTCGGATACGGATACGGATACGGATATATAAAAAAAAATTCGGATACGGATACGGATATGACCATATCCGCTCCGTATCTGATCCGTTGACAGGCTTAGTCAGTATAAATGAGTATAAGAGAGTATATCAATTCTAAGTAACCAATGAGATAAGCTTATACCCACCATATCTATTCCTCAGAAGGTGAGGCTCACCATCACATAAAAAAAATCACATCTCATCACATCAAATCATCTATCATCACCTCTTATACATCAATAGGACTCACATATCAAATCAATTTTTTACATCTCATTCACATTTTATAGGTAGTGTTTGGTAGCGTGATTGCAAAACTGATTTTCTGCAATCGCTGGGTTTAAAACTGATTCTACAGGAAGCTACCTCCCCCCAGCTTTCTCAAATCGCAACGTGCCTGAAATCTGTTTGCAGGAAGCTGCGATTGTAAAACTGTTTGATTGCACGATTGTAAAAATCAGCTTTCTTCATGCAATCGCAGACGCTGAGCAATCGCGCAACCAAACACTAATCAACCAAACAACCCAATCTTTATTATTATGTTGTCCAATGAGAATAAAAAAATACAACCAAACGGAAAAATAACTTATTTTATTGATAAAATTATCTGTATCTGAAATAGATATACTCTCTAAAATAGCTTATTCCTCTATCCAAACAAGATATACTCTCTAAAATAGTTTATTCCTCGATCCAAACAAGGGATAAATATGAAAATGATTTGATTTTCTTTATTCCTAAAGAAGTGGGGGAAGCGGTTATACATGAACCAAAAATAAGAGATGGTTTCTCCATAACTAAAACATGAATTTTAAATAAAGGGTAGTATTATATTTTACTTTTTTGTAAACCATGAAAAATAACACTTAGGTGCTATTTGGCAACGGTGGAAAACGGATTTTAAATGTTGATTGTTAAGTGCAGAAAGAGGAAGGATGATAATCTTTAAGAGTTTAGAAAAAAACGTTTGGTTCAATGAAAAATATTAAGCAGTATTTTAAATAAGTATGTTTGGTTAACTAGTTGACTTATGTGATTATTGGAAGGGTATTTTGGTCCATTTTATAAGTGCTGAATGTTTCTTTGATGTTTGGTTTAAATGGAAAAAACATGTTTTTTTAAGATATTAAAGATTATTCTTTTTAACATGTTAAAAATACATCAACCACAATTTCCTTTGAAGAGCCAAAACAATATTGTGTCTCGATACCTACATGTTTAATCCGTTGAAAACTCTGATATTTATATATTTCCACATATCCCATATGACATCAAAGAAAAAATAAATTCACAACAGAAACAACAAATTCACAACAGAAACAACAAAAATCGAAGCATCCACAAACAAAAACACCAAAATTTGTGAAAACCCCTTTAACAAACTTCCGATGCAATCGACATCAGAGGGGATGATGCGGGCGGAGGAGGAAGCCGTGGCCGGGAGGGGTGATGTAGGTGGACCTAGGGTTTGAGAAGATCGTGCTGGAGAGGTTGACAGCACGTATGTTGATCTTGTTCAAGATTCTCCGCTACGATGAGTGGTCCCAATGAGCGCCGATTGGGATTCGTTGAGGAGAGCAAGTGTCTGAGAAGCGGCAGAGAAATCCAGGCCGAAATTGGTGTGATTTC
Organism: Acorus calamus; assembly: GCA_030737845.1. Lineage (NCBI taxonomy): Eukaryota > Viridiplantae > Streptophyta > Magnoliopsida > Acorales > Acoraceae > Acorus > Acorus calamus. Next base: position 27,402,627 of record CM060870.1, read on the forward strand.
TGAGGAGAGGAGGAAGTGATAGGAGGTGACGTTGGAGGATGGGAGGCGGAGGCAGAAGCGGCATCACTTGACGCTGGAGCGGAGGCTAGGCCTCTGTTCGGCTTGGTCTTGGTGAATATTTAGCGAGAGGAGAGAGAGGGGCTGGTAGAGGACTTAAATAATCTAGGTAATATGTGGTGGATTGCAGGGGTATGGTAGTCCTTTCACTAGTCTCTTAGGAGGAAGCGGAAAAAAGTGTCATCTCAGTTGATGAAAAATAAGTTATGATTTTTCACTGAAAGATGATATTTTCAGAACTTATTTTGGGGTCAACCAAACAACCATTTAACAAAAAAAGAGCTGAAATTATGGATTAAGTATGATAAGCGCTGAATTTCTGCCCAACCAAACAGCCCCTTAATGGGGTTTGCTAATGTGACTTAAAAATTGGGGCCCATCATAAACATTTTTTTGATAGACGTGGGTGGGATACCTATAGATATATACTGATGTGAAAAATTTCCAACATGAAATTGAGAAGCAAGGCCGGCCCTGGGTAGAAGCCACCAAGGCAAATTGCCTAGGGCCCCCTCCCCAAAAAGGGCCTTAAACTTTAGGATATGTTTTTTCACATATTAAGCATTTTGATATAAATTTAATATTTTTTTAAATTTAAACATATCTATTCATCTACCTAATTTTTTTTATTTTTTTAAATCTTATTCATATTTTTTATTCGTGTTTTATAGGATTTATTTATCTATTTGTAAAAAAGTAATTTTTTTAACAACAAATCGCTTGATTTAAGGATTTTTTAATTCTTTTTCTGAAAAAAAAAAAGAGTTTTTCTCTTTGAATACGGTCTAGATTTCCAAATTTTGCTTTATTTCTTGTTGTTTTGTTTTTGTTTCTTTTGTTAATTTTTAATTTTTTTTGAAACATAAGTTTTTAAAATTTATTATTATTCATTTTTTATTAGACATTTTTGTTTTAACCCTGTAAAAATTTACATTCAATTTTTTTAATGTAAATACATTGGGGCCCCATTTAATAAGTTGGCCTAGGGCATTATCTAATTTTATTAATCTTAGGGCTGGCCTGTTGAGAAGATCGTGTTCATCAAATTGGATGGAAAGTCGCCCTTGTGTTTGCTTATTGGATTCCTGTTTTCTTTTGATTGAATCTCTAATGAATACATCCAAACACTTATGTAGATGTTATGTTAAAAATGACAAAACTAACATTAATATAATATTTATCATAACAATAATGATTTTTAGGCCCCAATTGATAGATCCTATCCCAAGCCCCATGAGGTGGCAAGTTTGAAATACTTATATTATCCCCTCCCTAATTAATCGTTTAAGTATATCATAACCGCCCCATTAATCTCGAGGTAGTTATGATTTGTGATATCTTTCCGTTTTTGAATATTTGTTTTCAATTTGACATCCAAAATATTCACGATTCTCTATTTCTGATTTGTGCATGATCGGCTGATAAGATAACAAATATGAATTTCATTTTTTATTCAGATCTGGTTGGTGTATACGAGGTGAATCTCATTTATGTGCGATCTCATTCTGGTGCAAAAATAAATTGATACATCCAGGTTAAATTTTTTCGGATCCCAAAATTAACAATATTTTATGATTTTTTAGTTTTCAGATGGATTTGAAACCAAACATCAAATTTTATTTTTGTTTCAGTTCGATCAGTGGAGAAGAGAAGAATTTGATTCATTTAGTTTTATTTGTGACCAGTTTGTGGTGCAAACAATGAATCCATTTATGCTAGTCCCTTTTTTTATCTGAATAAATTATGTTAATTTTAATTTTTCGTCATCCATTTGAATCATGATATACATGTGTTAAACTCGAAATTAATTTTAGATTCAGATACATGGCCTGTATCTTGATTTATATGCATTGTTGTGTACCAGGTATGATCTGTACAATCATTTTATGATTGTATATTTGTGTATAATTATGCATAATGTGTCATTCATGATATTTTTTTGTTGTGTATCAGCATTATTCGACTCATTCAAATTTAATATTTTCAAATACAGTGCACATTCACTTGTTATATTTCCATGGATTTAATTAATATATAGCTGATTAATATCTAATTGCTTATTATATTTTTGGTATTTTGAAAACCTTTTATGCATTTTCTGTACAGTGCTCATTAGCATGTAGATTATAATTGTACATTTGGATTTTCAGATATATTATTGCAGTTAATGTTCTAATTTTTCTCCAGGCAGTGAGCGATTTTATGGAGGAAACATGCGAAGACTCAATTCATTTGGACTACATCAATGATTCATGTTCTGTGGAAACCAGTTTACCGAATGCATTGTTTGTTGTGGCTGGTCAACAAAATGTATACGAGATGCAACTTGTTTTTGAAGTAGTGGAAATCGCGGCAACAAAAGAAGCTACCGTGAAGCTTTAGAAACAAGTTGATGAACATGGTTGATCAGCATATTTTATACAAAACATTCAGATACAGTTGATTTAGATACATAAAGTGTTACAAAAACATTGACATTTTCATCAAGGGATTTAGATGTGTTTTATAGTACATGAGTACAACATTTCAGATACCTTGTGTATTCCAAATTATAGGTTTGAAGATATTAATACACTATACATTTTGATTCGCGGCACATACAACTTCTTCATAGCATGTAATGTGACTAATGAGATCTCTATTTCTACATAATTGCTTCAGATTCAGATATATTTGGCTAACTGGTTTTCAGATACAAATACAGTTAATTCAGATACATACATTGTTTACAAAAACATTACGATATTTTCATCAAATCAATATATTCTAATTATCAAATATAAAATAATAATACTTGATCTAAATTTATATGACATTTCAAACATTTCATTTGGTTATTTTCAATTGCTCATTCAATCAGATTTTGTTTCACTGAATTAAGAAATAATTGCATATTATATACATTTTTAGATACATGTCTCTGACTTACGTATTCGTTCATCATTTTTGTTTTCTCAAAAAATAAACTGTGTAGATGAGAAACTCTAAAACAATTGAAGAATGTCAAAAAAAATTTCTTTAATCTAGATACACTGGTAGACAAAGACAATGCAATAAAAATAATTTCGTTATATTAAGAGATTTAGCACATGCTTTCAAACCTTAAAAAAAAATCAGATTTGTTTGGATTCAGATACATGTATCTGAAACACTGATTTCAAACCAATCATTTTTTGGATTTCAGATGCACGTATCTGAACCACTGATTTTTCAAGTGGATTTCAGATTCAATCAGATTAACAGGAGACAGAAAACGGGAGGGAATCGTTTCATATTTAATTTTGAAAACCAAATATTTCGTCTTATAAGAAATGCAAAAAACTAATCTAAATTAATCTGTTTATATCACCTCAAAAAAAAAAACCCACGACAGTGAAGTTTCGATTGCGGCAAGAAATCTCTTTTTTTCGCCGTTCTTGACGATCTGTCTCTGGAAGAGAATAAGATGATACGAAACTCTTCATAGTCTTTTTTTTTTGTTCGTATGGTTTTGCCCAACTTGGAAACTGTAACACCTGCAAATTCTTACTATTTATATATTGATTTAAATATATAAATAGAGCTATTATATGATTTGGGTCCTCTTAATGTGCATATAGGTTGGCCCATAGAGGTGGGGCCCATATAGGTTCAATTTCATTTATAATTTTTAAAATTATTAAATGGAGTTGAAATATTTATTATATAATTTTCTGGATATCATAATGGTCTCAAGAACCATTGTGTGTGATTGTGTAAAATTTGGAGTTTGAGAAGTTATGTTTTGAGGCCTTTTGGAAAGGAGCATACGGTGATGGATCTTATTGTGAATAGTAAAAGTCTGATATTTTTTTTAAAGTAGAAGTATCCCTCTAAGACCCTGGATAAGTATAATAGGACTCACTTGAAAATAAAGTGTTGGCTTGGGCCTCTTTCAAAAAAAAAAAAAAAAACTTCATCCCATAGCCCACGAAAAATTTGTTGTAGGATTTAAGACATTTTAGGGTACCTATTAATAGATGTTTTAACCTAATCATCCTTATTATCCTGTCAACCTAGAAGAAAAAAAAATTGCCGCCGCTGTGAAGGAGAGGAGAGGGTTCTTCATCCACCATAGGTATTCCTTAATCCTTTCTTTGAATTTCTTTGTAATTATAGGTCTAGATTCTTAAGTCTATTAGATTGGGGTCATGGATTCCTTGCTGTATGGATAACGTACCAATAGAATGAGAGGGAGAGGTGTCTGTGTGTTTTCAAAGATGTTACCGACGCTGGGTGTAGGAAATAAAGAGTCGGGTGTAAATGTTGGTGAGAGGAATGGATGGGTTCATGATTTGAATTAAAGACTTCACGGCTTTTGCACCTTATACAACTTGGTTAATGGCATGATATGTTAATTGAATTTGTCAGATTCAGTGTGTGTTGTTTGGAGTGATAAACGGGTCAAGAAGATGAAGGCCCAGCCCATGTGTTTTGTTTTTTTTTTATGTTGAGGTTTGGTTGGTTAGTGGGCCACATGAGGGTGGATGGATTGGTGGACCCGTGTTGATTTAATCATAGATGTCACTGTAATGTCAAATAGAGTTGTCAATTAATTGTTATTGGAAGCCAGTTATGTAGTCTAAGTCAGTCCAGTTAAAACCATAGGGATGTTTTGGGTTTAGAATAAATGGGTAGTTTATTTTATATGGTTATTCAAGTCTCTTTTATTTATTAGAAATATTATTTTTATTTTCAGGCGATTCTCACATTTGCTTAGACTGATATTTTGTCACGAGTGTTCTTGTTAAAGGTGAGTGGATGTCTCTATATTATTTGAAAATCATAATATATGTATACATTTCGGTATCATGTTATTTTTATGATTTATGGAATATTCTGTATGAAGCGTATGAGCATGTTATCATCATATAAGTTGATATTTTGGATATATCGTATGCATTGGGAATTATAGGATTTATAAAATAATTGTTGCATGCTGTATACTTGAAAGAATAAGTAGTTTTGATTGTGCATGCATTAAATCGTCTAGGTGGCTGCGGTCTAAATTTTGACCCAAGTCTAGGTGGCTATGTCTACGTGGCCCGATTTCCAAAGTGAAATCTCTGCGGCTATGTGTCGTGGAAAGCGGGCATGCGTGTCCGTTGCATTCATATACATCATGTAATTTAAATTCATGGGTAAATTTTATGATATTATATTTTATTTGAAGAAAAATGTTATCATGTCATTGTATATTTTAAATGTCTTCTTCATCATAAGATTTTCATTATATTACAATTGTTTCGTAGACACTTATAACTAATTATTTTAAAGTACAATATATTATTGGGACAACTTGTGTCCATTCACTGAGCGCGTGGTAGCTCACCCCTCTCTTTTCCCAACCTTTCAGATTAGCTGTTGGTGGTTGTCGATCTCGTTAAGGCGTTGGAGGTCGAAGTTCGTATTATCTAATTTTCCGTTGCATCGTAGGTGTTTGAAATAAGTCTTTCCTTTGACATGTAGTTCCTTAGTCCTTTCAGCAAAAACAGATGACGTTTATGTTTAAACTATTATGTGTGTATTTCATCCGCGTTTAGGATGAATTATGTTTAGATCCTGGTTAAGTTTTATGATTTGGATGTTTGACTAAAATATTAGTTGTTTTATTTTATTTTATTTTATTTTAAATTTTTATTTTCATTTATAAAAATTTTTTATAAAAGAAAGGACTTTAAATCGGAAGTTATATATATATATATATATATATATATATATATATATATATATATATATATATATATATATATATATATTTTTAAGGATTTAGAGTAGCGTAACCGAATTCATTGCTTCGAAATGGAGTAGTGAAATTTTGGGGCGTTACAGAAACCCTCAGTTTTAAATTTTTTTTGGAATATATTCAGTCGGGCAGAGGATTCAATAATCCCCCCATTTTTGTGATTCTATTAGGAGGATTAATGATGGGAGAGAGATTCAATGATCCCCTTTTTTGGGATTGAGCATTAATGGTGATATTATTTAGTTAGAGCAAATTATTAAAAATCTTAAAAGGGTAGTCATGTAATTGTCATTTTAATTGTTTGAAAAATCAAACGGAGAACTAATAGGAGAGTGCCACCTATTGGGGCTCACCAATGGGGCCTAATTTCTGAGGCCCAGGTAGCAGCACTGTTATTATAATGTAAATAATTAAATTTAACAATCTAATTAATTCTTTCTTCTTTCCAAATCAACCTTGTGTGTCATTCTTCCTTCTCAACCTTACCCATTTTTTTTTTTTAATCAAAATTTATGTTTTTTTTATAATTTATCATTTTCAAGTATATATGATTATTTTTTTCAAAATAATATTATTTCATACCTACTAATGTAAGTATTAATAATTATTATTTATTTACTAATATATAGTTTTTATGTTTAACCTTTTTTTTTGGATTTTAGATTAAATTTATTAGTTTTATGTTCAAATTAATATTTTTTTATATTTCTATACAAGATTTGATAAGGCAAAATATGAAAAAGGGTACTTTGATTATTTATCCAAGAATTTAATGGCTTAATAATTTTTTTTTATAGAATTTAACTAAGATGGTAAATATACGTAATTTCTAAATATTCTACTTATATAATATGATTAGGTTATTTGGAATGATATAAAAATAAATAGCATGTTTATAGATGTTATACAATATACATGCAAAAATTCCTATAAAATTTTAATAATTCTAATTGATTTCCTTAACCCGTTTGGATAGAGACATAAGCTATTATGGAGTTTATACATATTCTCGGAATTGTTGACTTTATCAATGGAATAAATGATTTTTTGTTTGGTAGTGTTTTTATTTATTTTCGTTGGAAAACGTAACAATAAAGGTTGGAGTGTTTGGTTAATAATAAAATAAAATGTGAATAAGGTGTAAAAAATTGATTTGACATGTGGGTCATATTGATGCATAAGTAGTGATGACAGATGATTTGATGTGATAACATGTGATTTGATAGGTGAGTCCCCTTATACCAGTGGAGGAATAACATTATTATATGGGGAGACTTGGAATACAAATATCAGCTTATTCTCACATAATTCTGCATAGCTATACCCCTGTACACCTCCCACCCAAACAAGTTTTTTACTCCTATTCCCCCCTTTATCCCCCCTATTCCATCCTTTATTCCCCCATCCAAACGGGGTGAGGAATAAACATGTGATCAAAATAATAAAACAAACCCAGCTTGTCGATGGTTCCCTACACTCCATTGCCCTATGTCCCAAACCAAGGCAACGAAAGGAGGATCTTCACCAGGAGCAGATTAGCTAGATGGAATCCGGGGTTAGATGCTTCACGCGCTCTTTGCGGAGCGGAAGTGGAGTCGATAGACCATTTATTACTTCTTGTTGAATGGTGAGTGGGTAGGGCTGGTAAACGAGCCGAGCAGCTCGGGCTCGACTCGGACTCGGCTCGGTTAAAGCTCGTTCAGGCTCGTTCGATTAGATAAACGAGCCGAGCTTGAACAATTTTTAAAGCTCGGTTTGTAAACAAGCCGAGCCCGAGCCGAGCCCGAGCCGAGCAGAGACGAGCCCGAGCCTGGACGAGCTCGTTTACTTAATAGAAAAAAGGGAAACGAGCCGAGCCCGAACCGAGCCCGAGTCGAGCCCGAGCCCGAGCTTATGTTATTTTTACATGTATAAGGTGTTGTGATTTGTGAAATGTGACTTTTAAAATGTTGAACAAGGTTTTTTTTAGCTAAATGAGCCCGAGCCGAGCCTTAATTCGAGCTGCAACTTGACTTGTTTAACAAACGAGCTGAGCCGAGCTTTAACCGAGCTTTTCACGAGCCTAACGAGCCGAGCTTGAACACAAAATGAAGCTCGTTTCCGAGCCAAGCCGAGCCTGCTGCTAAACGAGCCGAGCCTGAGCAGGTCAAAGCTCGGCTCGTTCGGCTCGTTTACCACCCCTATGAGTGGGTGTGGGCTCGTATGAAGGAGGAGTCGGGAATGGATGTGTTGTTCAGGGATTTGGAAGGCATGTGGTTGGCAGGCCAATAACTGAGGAGGGCGGGAGATCGATCGATGAAGGCAAAAATGTCTCAATTATTGGTGCTCACGATGGTATGGTTGATCTGGCTTTGTCGCAATTGTGTCATTTTTAGAAGTCAAAGACTGCATGGGGAAAACATTTGAGAGCTAGTGTCCCATCCTAGACGGGGGGGGGGGGGGGATTTTTGTATGGGGGAAGGGGTATCAGTTTGCAGGCTAATAAACTTGTATTTCTTTAGCGGCCTTTGGTCAACTAACATGCGGAAATAGGTAGATATCTCCTCTACCTAATTTTCATGAGCTTTTCCTGGTTTTTTTTGCTTTGTAATATTTTTCTTTGGACTCTTGTCCTTGGCCCCATTTGGTTCGTATCATTTTTTTGGGTGGAATTACTTTACCATGAATCAGTTTACCAAGAATTATTTTATTAAGAATCTTGATTTCATGAGACTGTTTGGTTCGTTAGTGGATTTCTCTATGGATTCATTTTTCAGTATTTGATGCATATATGAAAAATGATAAGGAATTTGATTTAAATGTTTAAAATATCATTAATATTATATATACTTGTAAAATTTATTTCTTTACCCATATCACAATAATTCAAAAAAATATTTTTTGTATAAATCTTTAATGGATGCAAATAAATAAAATAACAGATTATATAATTGAACATATGATAATAGTGGTCTTCCTAAATCAGTTGAATATTAGACCAATTATAATAATATCTAAACCCATCACATATAAAAATAAAACTGAATTTAAAAACATACATGAATATTTAATATGCAGTTAAGATTTTTCAGATCACATATAAAAATAATAATAAAATTTTTTAATTAAAAAATCAAAATGAATATATTAACCCATTATATGGGTGGTCGGTAAAAAAAAGAAGAAGAAAAGAGGATGCTATTAATTTTAGAAGGAATGTATGTAATAATTTTATTAATTTGTAAATAATATAATAATAATCTAATTTAAGATTCCTGGTGAAATTTAAGATTATCATCACAAATTGTGAAAACTTAATTCTACAGTATTTTTTCACGTGCATGGATTTTAATTCCAATAGGACTCACACTTACCATCAAGATTACCACCAATCAAACACTGACTTTTATAGACTTTTTGGTAATCTTATATGAAATCAAATTCCATCTTAACCGCAAACGGATATATTAAGGCTAGTGTCTATCATTGCAGCAAATAAAATAATAATAAAACAAATCATTCTAACCGACTAATAAAATCGCATCGTAACCAATTAAATCAAATCATCCCAACAAATCAAACCCATTCATATCCCTAAAAATCTATTCTAATAAAATAATATCCTACTCATCCACATCACAAACAAACATAAAGACATTTATTTATAGTGAAATTTATGATTTTAAAATATATACTGAACACTGATCAAAAGTTTCCAAATTTTGTAAATCCCGCCCAAACCTCAACTTTCAAAATTTTCTTCCGCCTTTTCACCTCCCCTTCCGTCCTCTCAAAAACCCTAAATTTCTCTGTCTCTCTGTCTCTTTCTCTCTCACACACACACATCTCCGCCTCTTCTTCCGATCCTCCCACAATGTCGTCGCGCACCGAAAAGCGAAGCTCCCGAAAAAGGCCTCCGTCGAAGTCTCCGATGGACGACGAATCAACATCCAAGTCGCGGTCCCGGCGGAGCCGGGCGAAAAAGGGCGTCCCCGACGACGGGGAGGTAGTCTATGAGGAGATTGAGGTTTTGTATGATGAAGAAGAGGAGGAGGAGGTCGGGGAGATGCAATTGGCGGTGGCGAAGAGGAAGACTTGCAAGAGAAAGGCTTCTGAGGCCTCCGGGGCTTCCATGAAGGGCGGACTGGAGGGGTCGGAGGACCCCTGTTGGTTTGTCGGGGACGCCGTGCCGCCTAACGTTGCGAGGGAGAGGTGGCCACACCGATACAATGATGAAAAGGTCCGAGCTTTTCCTTTTGAATTTTGGTGGGTTCTTTTGATTTCCTCATTGGATCTGATAAAAACATTTTTTTTTTTGAATTGTAGGTGTTTGACAAGGGGCCTATCTGCAGCTTCAAAAAGTAAGTTTTTTTTTGTTTTTTTTTTGTAGTACTGCTTTTGATGTTTGGTTTGGTTTTTATTTATTTTGTTTTTTTATTTGGATGAAGGGTTGATGGCGTGTTTGGGGACGAGATAGTTAAAGCAAAGCGGCATTTCAACCAGGCGTCGGTGGATGATATTGTGTACAATTTGAATGATGACGTCTATGTGTCTGTGAGTATTGTCTGATCTGATCCCTCTCTGTATTAGCTGTTAAAGATATGTGAGTATGATAGAGTATGGAAATATTTTTGAAGGGAAAGGATTCAATAACCCAAATTTTTTGACCAAAAGATTGATCTAAACCAATGAGAAAGGACAACTCACACACTCTAATGTGCTAGGCACCCATCATAGGATGACATGCCATCTTCTAATTGGTTTAAGTTGATTTTGGTTAAAAAATGGGTAAACAATTGTGTCACTTGATCACAATTTTTTGAAAAGAAGTTTTTCTCTTAAAAGCTGTTTTTGGAATTAGATTCCTTGAAGCATACTTTTGTTTGATTCATGAAAAAAAAAAGATCTTTTTTAACAGATAACTTCTTTTTTTTTTGTTCTTCAAAAGCTGGGGCCACTTAGTGCTTTTCGAAGCATTTTTGGATAAGTATGATTCTTGCAAAAATAAAATCATCCAAACAGCAAAATATGTTTCCAAATGTTACCTATGCTTATAATGTGACAAGATGCAATGGGTTTGTTAAGAGTTTTCAATTTTGCGTGGTGCTTTTTAAATGATCTCGTGTGCATGTTGTGTGTTTTTTTAATGTAATTATGTATATCTGAAGACATTGACCATATTAAATTGGATGGGGTTTTTAGTGCAGAATATGGTTGTTGCATAAGTTTATGAATAGTTTACAATTGGAGATTATTTTGATGAAAAAGACGAGAATTGTAATTTTATCCCTCTTTGATTTTGAAGCGGACTGACATGTGCTCAAGTCATCACCTTGAGCTTTCTTTGCATTTTGTACAACAACCAGGCATATTTAATGATCTGATGTTTAGATAGTCTTGGCCATTATAGGATGACCCTTTTACTGCTAAGAAGCATGTTTTTCATTCACATTATGCAATGGACTACACACGCAAGTTTGCTTATTTGATCTGAGAAATGATAGCAGTGTTTTCTTATGATATTTATTTGACTCATGTTTACTGCAGGGTGAGGAGGGAGAGGATCACTACATTGCGAAAATAATTGAGTTTTTTGAAAGTTTAGATGGGCAGTTGTATTTTACTGCTCAATGGTTTTTTAGAGTAGAGGACACGGTTAGTTTTCATTTTCTTGATTGTATTTCTTCCCTGTTACTTTGGGAGTTGTTTATGCTTCACAATGTTTGTTGTTTTTTAGGTAATCAAGAAAGAACATGTGACTAATCATGAGAAGAAGCGGGTTTTCATTTCGGATGTGAAGGATGACAATCTTCTTGATTGTATATCCAAAAAAATATGCATTGTTCGAGTGCCTCCTAATGTATATTCTCTCACGATCATTACCATGAGTTTTTTGTCCCCGTCTAAGTGAATTAATCAGTTGAAGTCTTTGTGTCTTATTATATTAAATAAACATTGCATAATGAATTGTAGGTTGATTTGACGGCAAAGATGAACACCATACCATCTTGTGACCTTTACTATGACATGTCATATTCCCCTAATTATTCGACTTTCGCTAATATATCTGCTGGTATGTTTGCAAATCTATTTGCTCCCTTTATTAAAAAATAATTCACATATTGCAATCATGATTTTTTTATTTTATTTTCAGATTCTGAAACTCCTAGTGAGTCATCATCCACCATCTCCTCATCTGAAGCTGGTTCTCCAAGGGATGAGACTCAATTTAATGGGAAAAGGGAACTGACATTGTTGGATGTGTTCTCTGGTTGTGGTGGAATGTCCACTGGTTTATGCCTTGGGGCTAAGGAGTCATCTGTGAAACTAGTGACTGTGAGTTTACTTTGCTATTTGGTTTCTTTTCTTTTTATTAGTCTAGCTTGTACTAATGTCATTTACTGTTCTTTTCTTTGGTTAGAGGTGGGCGGTAGATATGAACGAGCATGCTTGTAAAAGCTTGCAGTTCAACCATCCTGAGACAAAGGTACATATAAAGCATCATGATTTATTGTTGTAATAGTGTAAATTGGGAGTGTATGTGGGTTATAGGCTGTATGTACAATTTTGTGTGCATTTAGTTGTCGATGTGAGTGCATGTGAGACTGGAATATCTCATCTTCTCATTTTATTTTAATCAATACTTAGGTGAGAAACGAAAAGGCTGGAAACTTCTTGCTTCTTTTGAAGGAGTGGGAGAAATTGTGCACACATCGTGGACTTATAAGATCTGATGAGACTGTAGAGGACATGGAAAATGATGGTGAGGAAGATGATGAACCCTTGGACGATGGCTCACCGGTTCCCAAGGGGGAATATGAAGTCCTGAAGTTCATTGATATTTGTTATGGTGACCCAAATGAGACCGGAAAGAGTGAATTGATGTTGAAGGTATAGACCCTGCATTTGCCTCCAAAACCAGCAATCTTGGACATGTCGTAGCTCTTCAGCTGTGTATTTGCTTATTCTCATTGTGTTATTTCAGATATTGGCATTTTTTCATTGTCAAATGAATTTCATATGAAGGGATCAGTTTTTTGAAAGAGTTTCACAATAATGAACGCTATGTCACTTTAGCTGCTCTAAGTTGTTGACCTAATTACTTTGATCACAAATTATATTTATGTTGCATAGGTTCGATGGAAGGGTTATGGTGAAGAAGACGATACTTGGGAGCCAATGGAGGGCCTGAGGTTAACTTTGCATTTTTACCCCAAAATCAGTTCATTTTTGTTCTTCTTAATATTTCATTGACATTAACATTCTTTGTTTTAATGATCAGCAAGTGCCAGGAGAGAATTGATCGGTTTGTTAGAGCTGGTTGCAAGGCAAAGATTCTTCCTCTGCCGGTAGTTTTACTACCTCTCCAACTCAATAGATTCATTAATTTCTTAACATGTGCAACCCTTCATGTGCTTTTTCTTTGTTGGTCAGAATTTGACTTTTCTAAGTATCTCTGAATTAATTGTTGGACATGCAGGGGGATGTTGACATTATCTGTGGTGGTCCGCCTTGTCAAGGGATTAGCGGATTCAATAGATTTAGGGACTTCAAAAACCCTATGAATGATCCCAAAAATGCCCAAGTTAAGGTTTTTATGGACTTGGTTGAATACCTTAAACCAAGATATGTCTTAATGGAGAATGTTGTGGACATTCTTAAATTCGCCAAAGGTTATATTGGAAGGTTTGCTTTAAGTCGGCTTGTGGAAATGAATTATCAGTCTAGATTAGGGATTATGGCGGCTGGATGCTATGGACTTCCCCAGTTTCGAATACGCATGTTTCTTTGGGGTGCACACCCCACTGAGGTGATCTTTTCTCTCATGAGTGATTTTAATATCTATAAAGATGAAGATTACTATGACTTTTTACTATTTTTAAATTTTAAATACATATTATGTTATTTTCGTTCTCATAGAATCTTCCACAATTTCCGCTGCCTACACATGAAGTTGTTGTTCGAGGTGGTATTCCAAATGAATTTGAGGTACCAGTTCAGTAGCTTTTGCCTTCGTGTGATTTATCTAATGATATCAGCCTCATTGTTATATAATTGTTATCTGCAGCAAAATGCAGTTGCATATAATAAAATTTGTGGCCCTGAACTTCAGAGCGCCTTGAAACTTGGGGATGCAATATCTGATCTCCCTGCTGTATGTGCTCTGCTTGGTTTTTACTTCTTTGTTGTTCTTTTTAATGAAAAACTGTTCTAAATATGTGTTATCTTAATTTGTTCTTCCTCTCTTCAGGTGGCCAATGATGAAAGTAGGGATGAGATGGATTATGTTGAGGGGCCACAAACTGAGTTTCAATCTAATATCAGGTCACTTAGCCATGGTATGAGTTTACATCAATTAATTTTGGGCACATAAATTTTGGTGGTTTCATGTGGGCATTAATTAGGGTTTTTTTATATCATTTTGGCTTGATAGTTGATATTCTGTATTTCTGTTCCATATGTGTTGCTTTCATGGGTCCATTGAAACACATGGCCCAGCCAGTTTCAGTCCAACAGTAAAAAAAAGAAAAGAAAATTAAAGCTCAAGAATTCCCTACAAGTATTGAACCCATTTAAAACAACTTATAACAACTCATTTAAACAAAATCTCTTTCTGAAGGTTAAAAAAATATAGTGATTTATAGTTTAAAACAATGATTTATAAAAACAGTAATTTATTAGTTTATATAAATTGTTTATAAATAGTGAATTAAATGAAATGTGTTTGTTTATATAAAATAGTGATATATATTTATTTATTATATTAATTTATTTGTTGCCGTGTCCTAACTATAGCCGTGCCTTATATTTTTTAAAATTTATGTCTTGCCGTGTGCATGTCACTGTGTTACCGTGTCCCATGTTTGTGTCCGTGCTTCATAGATTGTAATAAAAAAAAATTCTTTGTTCAGTTTTTGGAAAGCATGAATGGTGTTTTAAGTTGTAGTTGTTTTTGTATAATGTAATTCCAAGGTAAGCAATCCTAGAATTGATTAAAGACATGGAGGTGGACCTTCATATCAAGTACATGAGATTTATATGGTTCCGTAAATATATCAAATCCTGTTATTGTTTAATATGATTTGCTTGAACAATATGTTTCCTGCATATGTGTAGTGATCTTATTGTTCCCTTATAATCATTACCTTTTTGAACTACATGTTTCTTGCCTGCTATGTAAAGATTGGGCATAAATTTGGTCTTTGTCATGCATAAAACTGATTTCTGACACAGTAAGATGCGGTGTTTTGGAATATTCTCATTTATTCAATTTGGTTATAAGGATCTGTGCTTCAGTAATTATAATCTCTAGACTTTTGTGTCATACTTCTTCTTTTCCAATGCCGCCTATGATTATTGGGATGTTTCTTTGTTGTTTTGTTCATATTTCTCCGTGTATGTTTTTTTATTTATACTATCTTTTATCTATGTCCTACATTTTCCTTCTTATTCTCTTCCATATTTTTTTTGAATATAAATACTACTTTTTAGATTATGGTGGTCATCCTGCTCTCTATATTCTCCTTTTATGCCCGACTTGTTGATCATGCCAGTTTTTTGGTGGAACATTTCTCCAGTCATCTTGTTTTCCTTTTTTTTTGTTGATATTATCATCACACTTTTTAGTCCTTAATGCTCTCGTTTTTTCCCCTGTAACTTTTCTTTATTAATCCAGTTTTGTATTGTGTTGTGGTGTTGTATAATTATTCTACTTCCACATGTCAATTGCTTTTGTTGTGGTTTTTTATTTTCTTTTTTTTGCTTTGGCAGTTTCAAGTTCTTTGACAGAATCCACTCCAAATATGAGACTTTTGGATCATAGACCATACCAGATGAATGAAGATGACTACATGCGTGTTTGCGAAATACCAAAGCATAAGGTTATAAATTGTGATTGATATTTTATTCAGCAATGTGTTGATCGAATTCCATTTTCTAAATTTAACATATTTGCCATAGGGTGCAAATTTCCGAGATCTTCCTGGAGTTTGTGTAGATGCCAATGGAGTTTGTTCTTTAGACCCAAGTGTAGAGAGGGTTTACTTACCTTCCAAAAAGCCAATTGTAAGTTCAGAGTCTTCTTCATAATGTTATTCTATAATTCCTTTTCTATTTGGTTGATTTCTAATTTCTTTAATGTTGCTTTGTATAAATTTCTTGTAGGTTCCAGATTATGCGATAAGTTTTATGAAGGGAAAGTCATTAAAGTTGGTATTAGATTTCATTAGATTGTCTTTTTCCCTTTTGATACACTTAATTTTGACAATGTTAAATCATGTAGGCCTTTTGGCCGCCTCTGGTGGGATGAGACCGTTCCTACGGTTGTAACAAGGCCCGAACCCCACAATCAGGTATTCTTCACTTATTTACCTATCATCAGTTTTTGTCTTTGTGCTAGGCATTTTTCTTAGTTTTTTTTTCTGTGCTTTTGATAGATCATATTACACCCTGTACAAGATCGTGTGCTTACTGTTCGAGAGAATGCGAGACTTCAAGGATTCCCTGATTGTTACAAGTTTGCTGGCCCGATGAAAGAGCGGTAAATAATTTCTTGTTTTATGTTTGGTGATTTCAGCCAAACATAAAATTCTCATATAATGAATTAGAGTTTCTAAGACTTTTCATTATATGTTTCTAATCTGGAAGCAATGAGTGATGTGTTTCATGGTCTGATCTGACTAGGTCCTTTATCTAATTTAAGATATGTATAGGTTCCCCCTCCATTATACTATGATACAATTCCTAATATGTTTTCATAAACATATCATGAAAATCTGATTTATGTCATTTCGACTTATACTAAAAATGAATGCGTAATCTGATGATGAAACCATTCCATTCATTGCTCACAAGCAATTGAATAGTTGAGAAACTTTTGGAGCAATGGCTCATGGCTGCCAACTTCTGTTAGCATCTACTCACAAATGGTATCCAAAACAACTGCTAGTTTTTGTTAACTTTTATCCTGTTTGCCAAGTGGTCTGCCTGATGATTCTACTTTTAACTGTTTTCCTTCATCATATCTCAGTCATTACTTTGCACACCTTGATTGTCATGCTTCCCCTTTAGTTATTCAACCCACTCTATCTCGTCTCCAAGTCCAAAGTAGACCTGATCTAATAGTACAACATAGTAGTCTCAGTTAGTCATTCTAACTCTCTGAGATGGTGGGTAGAATCATTGTTACATAATAGTATCTTCAACTTATCCCTCCCAAGCATGTTCTCTACATCTAGAATTAAACCATCCATGTCCTACACATAACATCAAAGTGTAGATGTTCCCTGGTGCTTGCTATTGTATTGGTAGAATTGTTTAGTAAAATATTCAATTGATATATGCTGACTTTATAAAAAATTTTAGATACATTCAAGTTGGAAATGCTGTAGCTGTTCCTGTTGCTCGCTCACTTGGATATGCCCTTGGGATGGCATACCGAGGTCTGAATCGTGAGGGGCACTTATTGAGTCTTCCGAGTAATTTTTCAAGATTACGTAGAGTGGCTTCTTCAGAGATGGATCAAGTTGATGATTAGTAGGTGAATTTATGGTAATGTAAAGTGAATTTGTTGTTTGGATTTAAATTTCTGCCAAATTAATTCTTGTCTATAGACTAATGGCTTTGGTGTGTATGCCTTGATATATTTTTTCTTTTTTGCAGGTACTTAATTGATTTGGCATTGACAGAAACTTAATGTGATTAATGTGTGTATCATTGATTCATTTTTTCTTTTGTTTTCTCAATGATCAGTTATTGTTATCAGGTACTATTATTGTCTTAAGATGGATAGTTTGTGAGTGCATTTGAGCTTGTGACAGTCTCATGTAATAGACACTAGGGCACCAAAACATGCTATATTGGGGTGAGGAACAATTCAAACCAACAATTTAAGCATTAATGTGATCAAAATCAAGGTATGAGTTTTCACAATGACTATTCATTTCATTTAATGTGTATATATGAACAAATGGTCATCTTTGTAGTATTCATATAATCTTAATCTTATTATATGTTTTTTCTAGTCTAGTATATTATACTAGGTTAGGCTATCATGATTAGGAAATTTTTATAAGAGGTTAGATTAGTTTCATTTAATTCATATGTACATATTGTCTGTGAAGGTATGTATTCTATTAAGCAAGTGTTTGCATGTCCTTTATATACATGTGGTTGTATTATGACTTTCAGAAACACATAAAAGTGTTACCAGATAGGAATATGAACATACAAGAGAAAAAACTTAACAAAACAGAGTACTCACTGAAAGAACAGGCATGTAAAGAGAACAAAAAATAGAGTCGGAGAATTCAAATTTCCATTAATTTGGAGAAATAGTTTAGGAAGTTTCGGATAAGGTTTATTTTAGTTTAGGAAGTTTCAGATAAGGTTTATTCATGCTTATAATCTTCCCTTATTTAGCAGGTCACTACTTACAAAACATACTCACAGAAAGAAAATTAACTGCTTCTACTACTATTTCTACTACATTTGAAATTTGACTTATTTTAATTGGTCAGTTGAGATTTCCTAAATTAGAAAAGTTCATTTCATCAAGAATATTCTGCATCAGTTAGTCCCAAGCCTGTGATGACATAGGTCAAATTTGTCTGGTGCGTTAATATTTTGCCTGTATCCAGTTTTTTGTTTTTCAATAAAGTTTTTAGTTCTAGTCCAATTGTTTATCCAAAAATCGAAATAGAAAAGATGGACATTTTTTATTAAAAAATGATATGTGTAGTTTCTTATATTATGATAATGTGGTAGATATACTTAGGGGCCGTTTGGGTAGCGGAATTAGGGTGGAATAGGGGTAGAATAGGGGAGGAATAGGTAAATTAGGTGTTTGGCTAGGCGGAATAAGGGGGTATAGCTATGCGGAATAAAGAGAGAATAAACTGGTATTTGTATTCTAAGTCCACCCATGAAATTGTGTTATTCCTTCACTGGAATAAGGAAACCCACCTATCAAATCACATATCATCACATCAAATCATCTGTCATCACCTCTTATACATCAATGGGGCCCACATGTCAAATCAACTTTTTACACATTATTCACATCTTATTCTTCATCAACCAAACATCCCAATCTTTATTATTACGTTTGCTAATGAGAATAACAAAAAACACAACCAAATACAAAATCTCTTATTCCATTGATAAAATCAACAATTCCTGGAATAGGTTTAAACCCCAGAATAGTTTATGCCTCTAGTCAAACGGACCCTTAGTATATAAGTTGTAAAATGAAAAATGAATTGAGGTTGGGTTTTTATTTTTGACAATTTTACGAGGATGTCAGTGGCACAAGGAAATTTATCAGTGTGTAATGATGATAACCTTGTCAGTTTGCAATGATTGTAAAATGTTTTACATCTTCTCGTAATCCTAGCTTTTAGCAGTGATCTATACACACAGAATTAGGGTTTCCATTACTGTGGGACACAAAGAATCTCCATCTCCTTAAGTCAGAAGTCTTTCAAAATTTCTAAATTGGATGATAGAAGGATTTTGCTTCTTTTAGAGTCCGTTTGGCTTAGCGTTTAGGGTGTGTTTGTATCCGCTGACGCAGTGGAATTTCACCTCCAATCCAAACAAAAAATGGCATTCGCGTCACAGATCGAATATGTGCGTTTGAAGGTTATATTACGCGAGTTTTCAACGTCTCAAAACAATGCTTCTTCACCATCAAACAGTTTCCAGATATGTAGTCCCCCCCCCCCCCCCAACGCTAAGCCAAACAGACTCTTAGGCTACATCTGATAGCGAGATTATAAAATTGATTTTTTTGTAAGCGTTGGATTTAAAACTGAATCTGCAGGAAATTATTCTCCCCCAGTTTTTAAAAATCGTAATTTTTATTTGCTATTTAACTGAAATCAGTCAGTGAAAAACTGATACAATAAAACTGTTTAGTGCTACGATTTTAAAAACAGTTTTATGTATGCACACAAAATGTTAGATTATGTAACCAAAATGCTGCCTATGTAAAAGTTAGAGTGACTAGTATATTACTATATTATATGCATGAATATCTTAACCATCCCCAAAAATAATAAATAAAATAAAATAAAATAATAAATCAATGTTTTTGGATCAAATGCATGGCCGACTATAGGCAGCATGTGATAGTAGCACAGTGACATTTCTGTAATTCCAAAACTACCCTTATATTCCAACCAAGATTTACGAAAGCGCCACAGGACACTGACATTTGACTTTGGTCAACACCAGACGTATGTGATAAGGGTAGTCAGCGTAATTTCAGGAAAAATCATGACCTGTGATTCAACTGTTCACGTGTCTGTTTTTAATTGGTGGAGATCTCGAGGTGGACTCATGTGCTGTGAACAGGCAGAACATCAGACCTAAAACTAAGTACTAATAATAATAATAATAATAATAATAATAATTATTGATGTTTTCCATGACTAGAGGAGAGGAGGTAGGGGGACCTAAGACAGCTGGGAAGGGTGAGATTTGGAATTGGACAAAACTGGATAAGATTATCCGGATAATGCTATTCTGTCACCCCTGACAACTTTGATATATATAATATATACACAAATATAAAATGCCAGTGAGAATTACATGTTTCTTCAATGCTTTTTTGGAGAACATCCAAAATCTTTACAAAAATGCCCCTTGAAATTAAATTATCTTTTTTTTCTTTCAGAACATCCAAAATCTTTGCCTAGAATCTTTCTTTCATGTGTTTATAAACAACATTTATTCTTTCATTGAATGTATGATTAAGGTGGTTAAGATGAGATTACATTTGAAGCTATATGAATTGTTAGTTTATTTATAATTGATTTAAAATTTATTCTATAACTAAAATAAAATTTTTTAATTATTGCATATTTTCTCATATATATATTAATTTTTTTTATTCTTATAAATTGTTTCATTTTATTTTATTTTTTTGTATTGGATCACTATTAGGCCCAGTTGATTCATGGATTGTGGTTTACCAAATAATTAAATTATAAATTTATCAAGTTTTTACAGTATATATATATATATATATATATATATATATATATATATATGAGTGATTAGGTGCAGCGTGTGGTCGCGTGCGGCGTCGAACACGGGCCGTCGATCACGGGTCCATCGCATCAGACGGTTGGGTGCGATTCACATCGACCGTTGGATGTGATAGACCGATCGATATATATATATATATATATATATATATATATATATATATATATATATATATATATATATATATAAAGCAAAGGTATATTGTTCATTGAAAAAAAACGACCGACGTCGCTTCCTGCAATATTTTACAAAATAATTGAAAAAAATAATATTTTACAAAATAATCCTGTTTTACTAGTTCTTTTGCCCTCCCTTAGCTTTTTGTTAGGACAAGGAAACATGGGTAATTAAATAATCATCAAACTAATATTCAACTTAGTGTGCCAAAAAATAACTTGATATTGTTTATTAAGATTCATATATTCATATTTAAATATAGAAAATTGATGGTGTGGAGAAAGCATATAGAAAAAGTGCAAGGAGATCACATGAATGCACGTGGTCTGTTCCTTTTGTTTTGGTGGTTTATTTTTATCATTTTGTTCCGTTTTTCTTCTTGTGTCTCGTATGATATATTTTGAGACTTTTGAAATGGATATGATCACATTTTCTATATTTATGTGTATGAAAATATGGTTCTCATATGTGTTCTTATCAAAATTGAGGCAAACATATGAATTTTTCAAAACTCACAAAAATTCATATGCATCGTTACTGTCAATAAATGTTAATCATATTCCCACCAATCATAGTTAATCATAACTCATACTATGAAATTACTAAGTTATCTTTAATTTTTAACACCTCCAAACAGTGCCTATCCGGATATAAAGAAATATAAAAATCTTACATGAGTAATTTAGTCTTTTGTGAGAACTAATTTGTCTTTATGATGGTTAATAGAAAGTGTAACGTTTAAGCAATTAAATGACGATGAAATATTCTAAAATTATACAGCCAAGTGTGAATAAAAATTTAATCAAGTGATGACAATTGAGTTTTCGTGAGTTTATAAGAGACCTATGTGTCTACCCTAATTTTAACAAGGACTTGTATATAATAACTTATATTTGAATGCACGTGGTCCAACTGTTGTCTCCATTTAAAAAAACAACAAAGAAAAGAAAGAAATCAATATTACAGTAAAGAAGATTTGAACCCACACTGCGCGTTTGCTGCAACAACAAATTAAAAGATGTGACTGAAGGCACAACCATACATTTCAATGGAAAAGTTAAAGTTTTTTTTTAGGGAATTAATGGAAAAGGTTAATGTTGTTCACATAATGTTGAGTGGATATCAAATGGATCTAACAGGATAACATCTAAATAAATTGTGTCTTACTTTATTAGTAGAACTCTAACAGTCAAGGAACTTAAAAAAAATAAAGGATAATATCACGTTAAAATATAAATCAATTAAAAAGAATTGGAAAAGTGTCTCTCGTTAGGCATGTTTCTCATTTCAAAAGAAACAATTTCGGATTTATAAAGTTTTTTTTTCTTTTTTTACAGTTTTAACATTTAAGCTTGACTGATCAAGTATTAAATGCCATTATTAAATATGTCATTAAACTATGTATTTTTCATCGAGTTGCACTTATTTAAAGGTCATATACACTTATTATTATTAATTTTTTTTGGCTATCGAAGGGACCCCGTGGCTGATCTTACAGTCGAGCTGAGAATGCTACCTCCGCCTGTTTGCCCCGGTCCCACGAAAAATTCTAGGTCATATACACTTATACATACATACATAATTATATATATATAGATATATATAAATATATATGATCTCAAATAAAATGTATCATGTGATTTAGGATCATCTCTATCATTTCTTACAAGTTCTAGTTATTGTGGGGCATTGGGGACCATGCATGTGTACTTTGTTTATGATTTCACATGCTTGGCTTAACAAAATATATTGTATACAGTGTGAATAATCGAAGGGGTGTGCTTCTGTACATACACGGAGGGAAATTGAAGAAAAATATACGAAAAAAAATCATTTTCATGCATGTGTACTTTGTTTATGATTTCACATGCTTGCTTAACAAAATATATTGTATATATTGTGAGTAATCGAAGGGGTGTGCTCGTGTACAAAAACGAATGGAAATTGTAGAAAAATTTATAAAAGAATTTAAGTCAATAGAAACATACGACGGAAAAAAATTCATTTTTCCTTTGACAAATTTATTAGTGGTTTGTGTCTATTATAAAAAGTGATGAAAATTAAAATAAAAATTATTATTTGTACCTGTGATAGAAAATGACTGATAATAAAAACTGTGTTTTGTGCTTGTGATAAAAATGACGGAAAATAAAATACATTGTTTGTTTTATCACATAAAGTGATAAAAATGACAAAAAAAAATAATAAAAAAGATTGTTTGATGCTAATTTAAATATAATATAAAAGCAACTTAATTTGTCAAATATTTTTAAATAAATAAAGTTATGAAAGAGATCAACAAGGACATGTCACATAATAAATAAATTTTTAAATAATTATTTTCTTACTTTAACTCATTATAAAATAAAATTTAAGAACTAACAAAAATACTCAATATCATGAAATATGTAGTATTCAAATACAAAAGAAAAAAATTCACTTTCCTTCAAAAAAAAAAATGTAATTTTTTTTAACACAAACATTAGATTTTAAGTGGCCAGATAATATTTTTTGTATTTTCTTTCATTTTCACTCCATTTCTATGCGATTATAACACAATCTAAAAAACACAACCTAGAAAGACTCAATATGGTACAACAAATTTAAGAGGTTTATTTTAAAAAAGTGATTTTAAGTGGTTTGAAAGTCCAAAAAGTTTGAACAGGAGTCACAGTCACGGGCTTTATGACTCTTTAAAAAGACTGCTTTTTTGACCCACCAAACAGAACTATTAATGAGAACCTCAAAAAAAACAAAAGGTCACAAAACAAAAGCATGTTCTGGACAACAAAAAATGAACATGAATCAAAGGCTTTTGAGATTTCCAAGAGATGATCAATTTTTAATTATATGTTCCAATGTTAAACAATTATTGGGTTCCACAAACAAACGTGTTAGTAACACTTACACAAATAACAAATAGACAATGATACTAGTTTTGATTTTCAAAGGTTAGATATAGTTATAAAATGATCAAGTGCTTGATTCAAAACTAATCTAATTCTTTAGTTTGACTACAATAATCAAACCTCTTGGTAGGGCATCTTAGGGATCATTTGGAAACCGTTTGAAAACACATACATATTTTTTTATCATTGAAATAAAAAAAAATATATATTTTTTTAGAATAGATTAGAAAACGTTTAATTTTTTTGATATCTGCAAAAATAAAATTCAACCCAAACGTATTTTTAAAAGATCGAAATGGGTTTGAACAACATTTTGACGTTTTGAATTCATAGAAATCATATTTCGGGCCGGTTGGAAGTGAGTTCCGAACTCTCACTTTTGAAAAAACGATACCACGCTTAAAAAGCGTTGTTTCTAGAGAGTTTGAAACGCGACTCTTTTATTGAATAAAACCCGAAAAACACTAGAAATACAGCTTTTTGATTGTCCATTGGGATCCACATTTGACGTTTCCGTCAAAGATTGCACCTTGATGTTAATCCAAATAGAGCCTTAATTCAAAATTATTTTCTAAATGTCTTTGATCGTCTCAATTTTCGATGAAAGAAAATTAATTTTAGTTGCAAAAACAAGTTTTAGATACATAACAGAATTTTGCTTTTTGAAAAACTATTTTTAAAATTTTTGTAGTTGAAAAGTCATTGTTCAAAACTCATTTCCAAACACCTCTCAGAGATAAATGAAACAGAGAATCTTGCATTATTTTGTCGAAAACCATTGTTAAATGATACATAGAATAATTCAAAAACTTGGGGTGCAACAAAAAAAAAAGACAGATTTATTTTTTCGGTTTATGCACATTTTAAGCATCATCTTTTATTGGGTTGAATTTACTTATCCCCTCATTATTTGTTTCTTAATTTATGAAGATTATCTACATTGTAATTATATTTTATAAATTGTTTTTTGTCAATTATAACATAGTCAATTATACACGTACATAGATCTATACACCTCTTTTTTAATTATTATTAAACCTGATTTTCAATAAATTTTTATAGAAATTAATTCTAATTATTTTTTCAATCCTTCATTTTATTCAAGTCTCTGGAATTTTAGTATATATGAATATATCCCAAGTTAAGAGTTAAATTTTTTGGATTTGTATTTTTTAATTCTCCTTAAATAATCTATTACGCTATCTAGGGATCGATCACTCTCTTCTTTATATTTCTTTTTGAGTTTCCAACTTTAAATGCCTATTTAGTGCATGTTTGAAAATATAGTTTGAAAATCAGTTTTTAACTTTTGCAGTTTTATGCATACCTTTTGAGAGTGTAATGATGATGATTTGAGGGTGTAATAATGATGGCAGCTTTATAAAATAGAAATAAAATCTAGTAATGATGATGTATTTAAGTTGACTTGTTTGATAACAGCTTTTAACTTTTAAATGATAATGTATTTGACTTGATGTGACTATAAAAGTTAAAAGCTCTTTTAAGCTTTTGCAATCAAACATACACTTAGTTACTAGTCTCCAACTTCAAACTCTTAATAAATAAAAGTTTAGAATTATACAAAATAAAATTTTCATTGACTGCATACAAATTTTTTAATGACATCTAAATTTTTAAAATTTAAATTTTAAAAACACTCAAAATATCTATTTTGATATTTCACTATTTTCAACCGATAAAAAAACATTTAAATCAAAATTAAATGATGAAAGAATCCTCAAAATTTTCTTATGTAATCATTCTTTTTCTGTTTAGGTAATAAATACTAATTAGATAGCTAAGGCCATAAGCGAATGTAATCTCATGTTAGGTGGGTATATGTAGTGCTGAATAACATTGAAATTGTCATTGAACTTCTAACAATGCATATACAATTTTGTTATAGATATTTCATCTATCATTTTCTATTTCCAAATAACAAAATACCTACAAAATTTTATAGACATTTTGTTCATAGACTAATACGAAAAAAACATTTGAAGTTGACTTAAAATAAAATAAAGAAGGGAGTGACTGATGACTAAATAATATAGTTAATAGGGACTTAAAAATAAAAATCACATTTTACAAACTAGCGGTATACAAAATATTTTTCGAGTATTCAGACAGATGTTTGACACATGAACTAATAACGAAATGTGTGTTTGAAGTTGGAGGCTTAAAAAATAATATGAAGAAGGGAATGATTGATCACTCCAATTATACAATTAATTGGAATACATATTTTATTTTTTATAAAAGCAAAATATATGATTCTGGTAGAACATTTTTAAAAAAATTTAATATATGTGTAGACATACGAAAAAATACTCCTCTTGATATTATCCTTTGTTCATGTGTGCGCATTAGAAAATGAAATAAGAAATAAATTCCTCTGTTTTTAAGAAACTTTCAATTTATAAAAAAAATGAAGGGATTTTTAGTTTTAAGTACCTGTAAACTATAAGATTTAGCGATCGATCCCTCACTTCTTTATATTTAAGTTTTAGTCCCTATATTTAAATGATAATTTATGAATAGATCCTTCCCTGAGACTAAAAAACAAACTAAATAATTTAAAGAATAGGTCCCTCCCTAGGACTAAAAAATAAACTAAATAATTTATGAATATATCTCACCTATGGATTAAAAATGAACATATCATTTAAATGTAGGGACTAAAACCTAAATATGAAAAAATAAGAGATTGATAGGTAAATCCTATAGCTTATTGGAACTTAAAATTAAAAATACTATAATTCGAGTTCAATAATAAAATCGGATGGCAAATATATACTTTTATTAAAAATAAAATTAAAAATGCTGAAATTGAATCATTTCCAACCGTCCTAGAAAACACTCCGGATAAACCTTTTATCCACAGCAGTAGCATTTAATGACAACCTGCCATTCTCATAACTGATCACGTAAAATGACCATCGTATCCTCTCGTCGTGTCATAAATCCTTTCTGAGCCGAAGATGTCAGGGACTTCCAAAGTGAGGGTAAATCCGGAATATCCAGCTACATAAATTGGACGGGACGGGGTGTCTGTAACGGAACGCCGTAATGGCGGGCTTGAATGTCAGAACACGCCGAAAACGCTTATATCATCCGTTACCTCGAGATTCGGAACTCGACACGGTTTTTTAGATTGCCACGTGTGATCCGTACTTATCCAAAAACCAACCTACCGGATTCGCACGCGTAACGTTGGCACGTGACGGTTTGTGATGCTCCGATGGTGAGCATAAACGACGAGTAACCTGTTTTAATAAATAATATATATATATATATAGGGAGGTTATTGCGTGCGGCGAACGGCGGGTGCGACAGCGATCAAGGGCCGTCGATCACGGGTCCATCGCATCGGACGGTCTGGTGCGATTCACGTCGACCGTTGGATGCGATGGATCCACGATCGAACGGTCCACGTCACGGTCGCACCTGTCGTTCGCCGCACGTAATAATTTTCATATATATATATAGGGAACCGATTACATGCGGTCATGCGGTCGGTGCGGGCGGCCGCGATCACGGCCCGTCGATCACGGTTCTATCGCATCGGACGGTCGGGTGCGAATCACGTTGACCGTTATATATATATATATATATATATATATATATATATATATATATATATATATATATATATATATATATATATATGCCGACAATTAGGTGTGGTGTGCGGCGTGGGCCGTCCGATTCACGTCGACCGTTGGATGCGATGAACCCGTGATCGGACGGCCCACGTCGCACACCGCACCGACCGCACACCGCACCTAATCGTATCACTATATATATATATATATATATATATATATATACGGGGGCGATTAGGTGCGGCGTGCGGCAGGTGCGGCGGCGACGTGGGCCGTTCGATCGCGGGTCCATCGCATCCAACGGTCGACGTGAATCGCACCCGACCGTCCGATGCGATGGACCCGTGATCGATGGCCCACGATCGACGCCGCACCTGCCGTTCGCCGCAGGTAATCGGCCCCCTATATATATATATATATATATATATATATATATATATATATATATATATATATATATATATATATATAGGAAGCCGATTCAGTGCGGGAATGCGGTCGTACGGGAAGCGATCACGGGCCGTCGATCACGGGTCCATCGCATCGGATGGTCGGGTGCGATTCATCTCGACCGTTAGATGCGATGGACCCGCGATCAAACGATCGACGTCGTTTCCCGCATTCCCGCACTGAATCGCTCGCGTATATATATATATATATATATATATATATATATATATATATATATATATATAGAGCACCGATTAGGTGCGGCGGCCGCACCGTGCGGCGTCGATCACGGGTCGTCGATCACGGGTCCATCGCATCGGACGGTCGGGTGCGATTCACGTCGACCGTTGGATGCGATGGACCCCCGATCGGACGGCTGCCGCACGGTGCGGCCGCCGCACCTCATCGCGGTTGTATATATATATATATATATATATATATATATATATATATATATATATATATATATATATATATATAGTCGAGTGATTCAGTGCGGGAATGCGGGCGTGCGGGAAACGACGTCGATCGTTCGATCGCGGGTCCATCGCATCCAACGGTCGAGATGAATCGCCCCCGACCGTCCGATGCGATGGACCCGTGATCGACGGCCCGTGATCGCTTCCCGCACGACCGCATTTCCACACTGAATCACTTCCCTATATATATATATATATATATATATATATATATATATATATATATACGCGACCGATGAGGTGCGGTCGTGCGGTCGCGGTCGTGGGCCGTCCGATCGCGGGTCCATCGCATCCAACGGTCGACGTGATTCGCACCCGACCGTCCGATGCGATGGACCCGTGATCGACGGCCCGTGATCGCGGACGCACCGACCGCACGACCGCACGTAATCACTTCCCTATATATATATATATATATATATATATATATATATATATATATATATATATATATATATATATATATATACTTTGATCCGTGTTCACAAAGATGGAAATCTGAATCTTACGTATATTATGTGTTTATATTATTTATATTTGATTTTAATTATTTTGTTCGATATTAAGGTTTGAATAACATTTTTTGCTTAAAAAAAAAAGAAAAGATTTGAATAATATTTATTTTCATTCTCTTTACATGGTAAAAGATATAGGAATGTTAAGGCCATATTTTTATGATTGTGTAATCTCTTAATATATTACGCGATCACCCATTTTGTTGTATATATATAGATTTATCTCAATCATCTGTAACACAGTGTGATTTTTCAGTTGAAAAGATATGAATCTAAATACTAATTTCTTTTGTTTGTGAGCTTGCAGGAGGGATATAATCCTCTTGTTTTATCCTCCATCCCCTCTTACTTTCTTTTATGTTTTTATTTATTTCCTCTTTAGTTTGGCCACACTATCAAACTCTTTACTGTGGTTTTATTAACTAGAATTAAATAAAATATCTTTTGAATTGAATAAATTTTAAGAGATCTTATATGTTAAGAGCATCTCTAATGGATATGTTAACTAATATGAACTGTGACTAATATTTTAGATAGCCAAATGTGCACCTCGCCTATTATTTTTCATTAGAGAATTAAAAAAATACATTTAAGAGGTTGAGTGGGTGGAGAGATGAGATCCACAATTATTTGGCTAGTTTATTTAATTAGTCCATTAGATTAACAACAACCTACTAAATAAGGATGTAGTTAAGGAGGGTGTAGTTGAGGTATAGAATAGTGACATGACACTTTAATATCTTGATTATCTAATTTATCTATTGGAGATGCTCTAATAGCATCCAATCCGTTTATTGGTTTAGAGGGTATTTAGGTAGATAATAAAATATTATTTTTGTCTTTATTCACAATCAAAATAAAAAAATGGATAAAAAAATTTAATATTTACATGGATTACAAAACATTTTTTTATTTGAAATAGGACACTCATTATCCACTATCAAAGAATGGATTAAAATTTTTCTAGCATTTAAAGCATCTCCAACACAAACCTCTAAATATGAATGGTAGACTCTCCATGTTTGAAGAAGATTCATTTTTTGGATGGGATTGCACTCCAACCATCCTCCTCCATTTTTATCAATTTTAATGTTATATGAAAACTTATTGATAAATATTATTAATATTAATCTATTTATATAAAAAATTATACCATTGAAAAGATCTCATTAAGACATTTAAAATGAGTCTAATATTCAATGGTTTTGGAGTTATTTTAAAATAAGTAATTTTTTAATTGAATAAATAATGACAATTCTTGAATAATCAAACGTATGAAGAATTATTTAAAATTAATTATAAAATAATTTAATATTAGCCTCGTTTTGAAGGTTTCAATGAAGCCTTCTAATGATAGTGCTTTTATTAAAAATGGATTAAAAGAATTAAATATGAAGTATGGTTGGAGTTGCTTTTACATGGATGACAAAACACTTTTTATTTAAAATAGGTTATTATTTATTCGCATTCAAAATAAAAAGAAAGGATAAAAAATTTGCTGGCATTTACATGGACTACAAAACACTTTTATTACTAGGACACTCTTTAGTTGGAATAAAAATAAAAGGAATGGATACAAAAAATTCTAACGTTTACATGAATTAAAAAAAAACTTTTTTATTTAAAATAGGACACCTGTTCAATTTTATTGCAGATATTTTTACAAAGAAGAGCACAAATATTCTCTCATTCATCCCACTCCCACCCCTTACAATGTTAGGCATAAATTAATCATATTTTGGTTTGATTTTAATGAAAGTGAATAATGACAAAATCAATGCACTTGTATTCTTTTAAATTGGAATATAATGATTAATCCTCAAATCTTATTTATTAGTCAAAATATGCTTTACCAAATTAAGCCAAATAATAGAGTTTGAATGAGAATAATATGATTTGGGACAAGGTAAAATATATGGAATAGAATATCGTGGATAATAATGAGTGGAAGGGAGAGCTGGTGTTATATATGTAAGGAAACTACATGTACAATGAAATTTTATTCAAATAAGATAGTTTTACACAAAACATTTTCCCTCAGTTGTCTTAATTTCTTCATGCTAGAAGTAATCTGGGTTGTTTTGATCCCTGAAATAAAATTTTAAATATATTAATGAATTATATATTTTAAAAGTTTTGGGCATTACCTAAATTAATCTTGATTCTATTTTAATGGTCATTTTAACTCTCAATTAATAATATAATTTAATAAAAATTTAAATTCATATCCCATAAATTGTTCCATTTTAATATTTAAATACAATGTGGCATTTAAATCATCTAGGGTGATTACTCACATTTTGTGTTTAATATATATATTATTATTCTATTATCTTATTATTAAATAATTTGTTGTGGTAGCATTACTTACTTTCTATAGTTAGATTCTCAAATTCATGTATAGGACTTTAATAAATACTGTTCGAAGATATGTGGACAATAATATTTGTTGATGATAACATAAACTGTTTTTGTTGGAATAAATACAAGGACAACTTTTCAATTAAGTTTACTTGTTTGGTAATCTGTTTGAAGCTTTTAACTTTTAAAGAAGCTAAGCAACCTCAATCAGATTGTCAAACTCTCTTTAAGTCTAAATGACACATGACCAAGTAGAAGAGACACTGATCTTATAGCCCCCACCCAGTTTGATATGTTGGTTGTAGTGTACTTTGATTCGCATCTAAAACTCATATTGACTCAAATCTCTTTAGTGCTACAAGTGGATGTTTGATGTCAATTTATTAAACAATTTGTTGCACTAGGCTGCTAGCATTGTTTACTTTCTACTTTTAGATTTTCAAATACATATACAAGACTTTAATAAATAATATTCCAAAGTTAAACGTGGACAGCCATGAATATTGAAATGAATACATGAAACTTAGTTTTTAAAATTGTAATGTCCAGATGACATGTGACCAAGTAGAAGAGACACTATCCCCGTTTGGTTCTTGTCATTTTTTGGGTGGAATTACTTTATCAGGAATCAGTTTACCATGAATGATTTAACAGGTATCATAATTCCATCAGACTGTTTGGTTCGCTAGCGGATTTTTTCAAGGAATCATTTTCACGTGTTTAATTCATACATAGAAAATGTTAAGGAATTTGATTTAAATGTCTAACATATCTTTATTATTATATATATATTTGTAAAATTTATTTATCAATATCACAATAATTAAACAAGAGTAAATTTTTTATAAATATATTTATAAATATTTAATGACCGTAAATAAATAAATAACTAATTATGTAATTAAACATATAATAATGTTTTTCTAAATCCGTTTAATATTATGAACTCCCCTAAAAATTAAATAATCAATTTGATTAGTTACGGATTCAAAGGTATTGTTTTAGGCCTAAACTCACATCACACATCACATATTATACTAATCATAATAATATTTAAACCTGTCTACAAAAATAGAAACTAAATTTAAAAACATAAATTAATATCTAATAAATAGTTAAAAAATTTTCATATCACATATAAAATTTATAACATATTTTTTCAGTTAAAAAAATCAAAATGACTAAATAAACACATTATATGGGTGGTGTGATAAAAGAAGAAGATGAATGTACGTAATAATTTCATTAATTTGTAATAAATTGTATAATAATAATAATTTAATTTAGGATATATGATAGAATTTAAGATTACCACTACAAAATGGTGAGAAGATGATTTCATCATATTTTCTCACATGGATGAATTTTAATTTAAACGGCGTATACAATTACCATCAAGATTATCATCAACCACATACTGAATTTTATATACTTTTCCGACACGAGCCACCCCCATTAAAGCCCCTACCCAGTTTGATATTACTAGTTGCATTACACTGATTCACAGCTAGACCCACATTGACTCAAATCTGTCAAAATGCCACAAATGAATTGTTGCTTATAGTTTGGGATCTTTAAAAAGTCTCTCCCCCAAAAAAAAAAAAAAAAAATCATGCCAGTTATCTGAAAAGCAGCATCTCCAAGGATATCAGCATAAAATTAATACTATAACACATGTATTAAAAAATAGATAAAAATATATAGAATCCAACATTCCCAAAAAAAGACTAGTGAACAATAGAGAAAAACAAGGTGTGACCATATCAAAAAGACCTCTCTCTCTCTCTCTCACATAAATACAAAGCGAGCGGTTTCGGTTCATCATCCCCTTCAATTTTTTCAATGGAGACCTCCTCCTCCTCCTTCGCGAGCCTCCGCTCGTACGGACGGGCTCTCCGGCAGACCCCGGCCCGGTTCGCGCGGCGGGCCGGGTCGGTCTCCACCACCCACGACGAGATGAGCCGGGCCCGCGCCCGGTCTGGGCCCGACATGGCCCGGTCCCTCCGCTGGTACGACCTCGTCGGGCTCGGGCTCGGCGGGATGGTCGGTGCCGGCGTCTTCGTCTCCACCGGACGCGCCGCCCGCTTCTACGCCGGTCCGGCGATCGTCCTCTCCTACGCCGTCGCCGGCGCCTGCGCCCTCCTCTCCGCCTTCTGCTACACCGAGTTCGCCGTCGACCTCCCCGTCGCCGGCGGCGCTTTCAGCTACCTCCGCGTGACCTTCGGTGGGTCTCGCTTTCGATTTGGGGGTCTCTTAAAAATCGCGTTTTGTGAACTGATTTTGGTTCAAAATCTGATCTTTTTTGTTTGAAGGGGAGTTTGCGGCGTTTCTGACGGGGGCGAATCTGGTGATGGAGTATGTGTTCTCAAACGCGGCGGTTGCGAGGAGCTTCACTTCGTATCTGGGGACAGCGATTGGGGTCCAGGCGGATGTGCAGTGGAGGATCACCGTCGATGGACTCCCCAATGGGTTCAACCAGATCGACCTCCTCGCTGTCTTGGTCGTCCTCTTGGTCTCTCTCTGTATCTGTTACAGGTAACATCAGCTTTCACTGTGACAACAAAAAGCGGATTCTTTTCATCCCATTTTGAGATTCTTTGTCTCCTCTGTTTTTCCTCATTTGATAAAAGCTGATTTTTTAAAATGTGGGTCTAATCAAATCCCCCAAATCTCTCTCTTTCAGTGTGTCTTCTCACAAAAATGAATAAATAAATAACTTTGAATTTGAATAGTTGAGTTCTTGTTTTGATATTTAAAGATCATAAAATAAGATTATGAAAATCTACCAAAGTTGTCCATCAAAATCCATATACAGTTATTATTATTTAAATAATGTGAAGAAATACATGAACTTCTCTATCGACTGCCCCACTGACAAAAAAATCTGATTCTTTTCATCCCATTCTGAGATTCTTTGTTACCTCTGTTTTGATTCATAAGAAAAAATCGAATTTTTTAAATGTGGGTTTAATCAAAACCCCCAAATCAATCTCTTCCAATGCTTCGTCTCCCCCCAAAAACCGATTTTGAAATCTGGGTCTCTCTTTTGGTTCTCCATTTCATCTGGGTTCTGCAGTACGAGAGAGAGCTCTGTATTGAACATGGTGTTTACGGCGATCCACATAGCCTTCATCGTCTTCATCATCGTCATCGGATTCTGGAGGGGCAACCGGAGGAACCTCGTGGAGCCGTCGGACCCGACGAGAAACGCCGGCGGGTTCTTCCCGTACGGGGCGTCGGGGGTCTTCAAAGGGGCGGCTTGGGTTTACCTGAGCTACATCGGATACGACGCCGTGTCGACCATGGCAGAGGAGGTTAAGGACCCCAAACGCGACATACCCATCGGCGTCTCTGGGTCCGTCGTCCTCGTCACCGTCCTCTACTGTTTCATGGCCGTCTCCATGTCCATGCTCGTCCCTTATGATGCTGTGAGTCCAATCTTCTCTGTCTTTGTCCCTGTTCCTGTCTCTCTGTCTCTGTTTTTAGAGGGATCTTATGATGTTTTTCTGTTTGTGTGTTTTTGTTTGGACAAAACTCCAAATAACCTTCATTTAAACTACCTGAAATCCATTCGTAAATCCAAATACCCCCCTAACTTAAACTTTGATTAAATTTGGTTAAACTAGCCGATAACCCTATATACCAAAACCTATCATTCGTTAAAAATGCGATTTTTTCCGTAAATGACAATTTTTATCTATCTGAATTGATTATAAAAAAAATATAATTTTTTATATTTTTAACAAATTATTGGAGTTTTTGATTTACTGTGTTTTCAATCAGGGTTAATTAAATAAATTATTTGTAAAATATTAATCACTTGTGTAAATTTTTTTAACTAAGAAGATTATTTGAATTTACATAAGTGTTTAAGGAGAATTATATGCACTTCAAAAAAAAGTTAAGAAAAGTGAGGTGATTATATGAATGTTTTCCGTTTAAACAAAATATGTTGTTTTTCTTTTTCTATTTATTAAAAACCTGAATTGGTTTGGGTAGGTCCATGCCAAAAAAAGAAAGAAAAATAATGTATATACATAAATTTTAAAAAATGATAGTAAAGAAATAAAGAAATATATTTTTAAGAAGATACTGTCTAAAGTGTAGGTCGGAATCGTTTTGGAGATTGCTTTTATTTAAAGAAAAAGTGAAAAATGCAAACTTTTCTTCATTTAAAAAATAACTGTATTATTGGATTGAATTCAGATCTTCATATTTGATTATGATTTGACAAACTTGAATATGAAATATTATGTTCACTTTTAAGTTATGGGTTGATTCATGTTTTATATCATGTAACTAATAATTCTGATTTCCACTCTCAAGTACTGCTGGACTATCCATTCGGTGGGCCTTAAAAATCTAGTAGATCCTCAACCGTCTAATCAATGAATCCTTTTCCACACAATGGACCACAAAACCTACCGACA
Source organism: Acorus calamus (assembly GCA_030737845.1). Lineage (NCBI taxonomy): Eukaryota > Viridiplantae > Streptophyta > Magnoliopsida > Acorales > Acoraceae > Acorus > Acorus calamus. The sequence goes on from CM060870.1 coordinate 27,438,404, forward strand.
AAAGTCACAACTTGGAAGTTAGAACCGGATCCAATCCCATCCAACCTGACCTTTGATTTGTTTGAATTGTAATTTTAAAAATACAAGCAACCTGAGTCTATGTGTTTGATTTGAGGGCTTGCCTAACCTCAATCCAACCCGATCTAATTTGAATTGCTTAAATTTTATTATCTTAAAACATATAGTTTTCATAATTTTATTATATTTTCCGTGGTCTCCATTTATGTTATTTTTTTGAATAATATCCATATAACTCTTTGATTTTTTCTGAAGTCCTTATAACTTCTCAAGACACATATATAAATCTAAATAATCATTTTATTTAATTTTTATTAATAGATTATGGTTATTTTATAAATGTGTTTAAAATACGAAAAATCATTTATAAATGATGATTTATAAATAATTTTCTGCATTTTTAACAAAATATTGAAGTTTTTTTATTTATTCAAAGAAAATATTCACAAAATATTTTTCATTTCTCAAGAGAATTTTAATTTACGGGGTTATTTAGATTTACATAGGTGTTTTCAAAGGGTTATATAGACTTTAGAAAAAAATCAAGGAGTTATATGGATTTTTCACAATTTACATAGGGTTATTTGGATTTTTTCCATTTTGATATTTTAAAAATAGCAAATTCATCAAATCGAATAAGTATATATGCTTTCATTATGGATTACATTGATAAATGGTTAATGAGGTGTCTACATCATATGGTTAGATTGAGCTGGATTTGGATGTATTACTTCATTGAATTTTATATATAATAATAAATCATATGTTTTTTTGGTTGGTTTGATCAGATGGACCCGGAGTCACCATTCAGCGCGGCCTTCAAGGGATCGGACGGCTGGGGATGGGTGTCGAACGTGATCGGCGCGGGCGCCAGTTTCGGCATCCTGACGTCACTCTTGGTCTCCATGTTGGGCCAGGCCCGCTATCTCTGCGTCATCGGACGGTCCAACGTCGTCCCATCTTTTCTCGCTAAGGTCCACCCGTGGACCTCCACCCCTGTCAACTCCTCTGCCTTCCTCGGTATAAACCCTAAATCTTAAACCTTTTCATCTTTTGGATGCCTTAATCAAACAATACAACCCTTAAAATATTATCTGGGTAATGTTTGGAAATAGGTTTGAATAACTTTTTGAAGTTCTCCAAAGGGGCGTTTGGATGTGAGTTTGATATGATTATGAGTTTGCATTAATTTGATATTCTAAAATAGAAAAAAAGTTGTAGTTTAATTAAAAATTACAGACACAATTTTAAAAATAAGTACCCAAACTGCTTCCAACAAACTTAGTTTTTAAGAAAAAAACCTAATTCCCAAACCTATATCCAAAAGGGTTTGTTTGGAAGTAAGTTTTGGGTGATTATGTGTTTTTTTGAGAATTGAACTTAACCTAAACTCATTTTCAAATATAGTATTTGTTGTAGCTTTATGTGTAAAAGGTTTGTTAGTTTTGAAAAGCTCATTATCTAATGTTTTGAGATCAACTTTTAAGTGAAAACTGATTTTCAAACCTATTTTCAGACGGATCTTTAATTCACACTCGTTTTTAGTTATCTAACAAAAAATGTGTTTTGTGAAAAACTGTTTTTCAAGTTGTTTTAAGTGAAAATATATTTTTCAAACTCATTTTTAAACGCTTTCCTTGTGTAGGCATTTTCACGGCGGCGATTGCCTTGTTCACCGATCTCGAGGTCCTCCTCAACCTCGTGTCGATTGGAACCCTCTTCGTATTCTACATGGTTGCCAACGCCGTTGTCTACCGCCGGTACGTCTCCATCGGCACGACCGACCCAACGCCCACCATCGGGTTCCTAGCTGGATTCTCGGCCATGTCGTTGGCTTTTACGTTGGTTTGGCGGTTTGCCCCAGGTGGGGTTGCCAAGGCGGTGGTGATGGGAGGGTGCGTGGTGGTGGCGGTGGCGGTGGTGGAGGTGTTTCGGTCACGGGTGCCCCAGGCGAGGAAGCCGGAGTTTTGGGGGGTACCGTTGATGCCGTGGACACCGGCGGTGTCAATCTTCATGAACGTGTTCTTGTTGGGGTCTCTCGATGGGCCGTCGTATGCCCGATTCGGGTTTTTTACGGCGGCGGCGGTGGTTGTGTATTTGTTGTACAGTGTGCACGCTAGCTTTGATGCGGCGGAGGAGGTGGGGCTTGGCGGGAAGCTGGGGAACAGTGAGGGAAGGTTTGAAAATTGTGAGGTGTAAAGTGGCATTTTCCAAGGGGTGTTTATGAAAACATTCTTTTGGATTTTGGGGGATTATTGGAACACGTCCTTTTTTTTTTAAAAAAGAAATGGAAGGGGGAGTGGGCAAAATTGCCAATTGGGTTTTGTGATAATATATTATATATATATATCTATACTTTTATCTATACTCCAATATCCAAAAGTTTTCATCTAATGGGCTATTTACAGTTTGACTCCTAAGTCTTTTATATTTATAACCAGGTTACGGTCAAAAGTTTTAATTTAATGGGCTATTTGCAGTTAAGCTTCCAATTCTCCTATATTTATAACCAGGTCCCTAAACAAAATCAGTCAACTTGTCAACTGCCTGGTTTATTTGCATATAGTCCCCCAGGTTCCTGATATTACAATAAAATCCTTAACAATAATCGACTAATTTTGTCTTGTTTGTGGGATATTTGAATTTCAGCCCTCAGTTTCAACCAGTTAACTTCAAATCATTTCCACAGTTTTTTTTTGACAATTAAGATACCTATAAAATTATAAAATAAATATTTTAATTTTATTATTTAAGCTCATAAAATTATTTATACGAAGTCTTTACTACTATTTCAGTTTTCATTTTCATATTTACATTGATTATCATAAAACTAACTATTTCACAAATTTTTGTAAATCCTTTATATTTCACGCAGAAAGTATATCTACTTAGTTTTTGATTGTCTCTCTCTTCCTCTCCCTTTATAAATATTAAAGGGGATTTTGATTTCAATTCAAAAATTTAAGTCATAAATATTATTGACTATTTGTTATTAAAAATAATATAATATATATCAGTGTCAAAATCTTTTAGAGCAGAAGCCTGAACAATTTTAGATATCAAAATATCAGTTTATTCTTAAATTTTTTGTTACTCCTTTATTAAAGTTTTTAAATTGCACTATGCTATTTTTAGAGAAATAAAACTTACAAAATTGTTTATGATGTTACCTCATAAAATTCTATTTGTTTTCTTATGTGTCTAAAATAATATGCATGTATACACTTTCTTAATGTGACTTATGAAGTAGAACGTTTATCATGATTTAGTCATTATAAGTCAGAAATAACATCATTTGCTTGTGCCTTTGACGTTTTGATATCATCATATAATTTAAAGTCTAAAAAATAAGTAGATTTTATTTTAGCACTTTATTAACTCGCGCGAACATGCGTACACAAAAACTAGTTATCCTATAGCGCAACGATACAACTAAAAAGTTTTCATCTAATGGGCTATTTGTAATTCAGCCCCCAAGCCTCGTATATTTATAACCAGGTCACGGCCAAAAGTTTTTATCTAATAGACTATTTTCAGTTAGGCCCCCAAGTCCCCTATATTTATAACCAGGTCCCTAAATAAAATCAGCCAGTTATGTCAACTACCTTATTTATTTTCAGATAGTGCCCTAGGTTCCTGATATTTACAATAAAATCACCGACAAAAATCGGCTAATTTTGTCCTTTTTGTGGGATATTTGAATTTTGGCCCTCAGTTTCAACCAGTTTTACAACCAACCCCAATCTATGTTACAAAGAGATCTCTAATTCAGATTTCTACATTTATAACAAAGTCCCTGATATCAAAACATGACTTTTCAAACTTCAAATCATATTCACAGTTTCTTTTTTGGACCATTAAGATACCTATAAAATTATAAAATAAATATTTTAGTCTTATTATTTAAGCGCATAAAGTTATTTATAAGAAGTCTTTACTGCTATTTCACTTTTCATTTTCATATTTACATTGATTATCATAAAACAAACTATTCCACAAATTTTTGTAAATTCTTTTTATTTCACGCAGAAAATATATCCACTTGGTTCTTGTCTCTCTCTCTCTTCCTCTCTCTCCCTTTATAAATATTAAATAAGGGATTTTGACTTTCAATACAAAAATTTAAATCAATTTATTGATTATTAGGGTCATAAATGTTATTGACTATTTGTTATTAAAAACATTATAATATATATCATAGTCAAAATCTTTTAGAGCAGAGGCTTGAACAATTTTAGATATTTGAATATTGGTTTATTTTAATTTTTTTTTGTTACCCCTTCTTTATTAAAGTTTTTTAATTGCACTATGTTATTTTTGGATAAGTGAAGCTTACAAAATCGTTTATGATGTTACCTGATAAAATTCTATTTTGCTTACCTATGAGCCTAAAATAATATGTATGTATACACTTTCTTAATATGGTTTATGAATTATGACGTTTCTTCACAATTTAATCCTTAATGTCAGAAATAACATCATTTGGCTGTATCTTGACACTTTGATATCATTGTATACTTTGAAGTCTAAAAAACATATATAAACTTCATTTGTCATTTGAAAATACATTTTATTAACTCGCGCGTATGCGTGTATAGTAAAACTAGTATGATATAAAAAAGGGAGGATTTTAACCAAAATGTGATCAGCATTGTTGTATCTTTTTCAAAAGGATAATGTTGCATTTAGCCTCATTTACAGCCTCAATTTCAATATATACATGTGTTTTGAATTTTTTAAAAATAGTGTACTTCATTTAATGGATACATATTTTTATAAAAAATGAAGCACATACTATAATGAATTGCATGTATGCATATATAGAAAATGTAAATTTTTTTTTACGAAGCATATGCCATGTTAACTTCAGCATATGCGTTGATAAAAAGCTATCGACTCATATAAGACTAGAATTGGACTGAAAATAGATTTGGGTGTAATAACACCCTTATTTGTTAATATCAGATATATAGTTCGTTAGGTTTGATGTAGGATGATGAAAGTGATAATTTTGGAAGTCAGTTCATATAAGTTCACTTATTTGTTGCATAAAAATTCACTTCCATAAGATGTCATCATATGATTGACCAAAACAAAAATCGAACACCACGTGTTAAATATATCGTTTAACAAAAAAATTCAAAAATCACATGCAATTTTTTATAAATTAGATATTGAAATATCGTGTCGTAGTTAAAAAATAAAACACTAATATAAACACACAATCATAAAAGAAGAAATTTAAGTGATTCAACAAACGCTGTCTACATTCAGAAAGAGGAAAGAGAGAAATTTTTTTTTAATTAATTTTCTTGAATTACAGACTTTGTGTGATAGATGGAACTACAAATCTGACTCTCTTTCAAATCTACTACGCCTCTTAATTACATTAGAAAACATAATTTTTTTTTTTTACGTTTCTGGTTGTTGTAATTCTTTATCGATGATACACAAACCGAAATATAAGACGTAAACCTAACATTTAGGGTGCGTTTGGTTGCGCGATTGCGCTGCGATTGCGATTACAGGAAGCTGCGTTTGCAATCGCGTAACCAAACAGTTTTGTAATCGCAGTTTTAAATCCAGCGATTGCAGACAAATAGTGCCCAAAAGCTGCGATTTCAAAAAGCTGAGAAAGTGAGCTTCCTGCAGAATCAGGTTTGCAATCGCAGATTCCTGCAGAATCAGTTTTGCAATCGCGCAACCAAACGCACCCTTAATCATTTATCACCTCGACCGCACGTGGAATTACCAACCCCCCCCCCCCCCCCCCCCCCCCAAAATAAAAATTTATTTTATTTTATCAACCTCTGTTTTTATGCTGTGTGGTTCCACTTCCCAATAATGTCCCACAAATCATCTCAAACTTTTATTCCCATAATGGCTTCCCCCACAAAAATTCTATTTTGTAACATCTGAAAAACCAACATAAGAAACATGGGGGCGCCGCCGACAACTGCCGTGAATCGGATGGTGGAGATCGATCGGGGGACCACCGGATCATCGGCCGCCAAGTTGTCCCCATCAGGACACGTGTGGGGACCACACGTGCGACAATTACACTACATCTTGCACTCATAAACATGTGAATAGTCTGTTGATCTTTGTAAGAAAGTGAGACATTTGAGAGAGAGATCTAGAGAGAGGGGAGAGAGAGAGTGTATCTTGTAGATCTTTGTTTAGGTGCATGAGAAGGTGATAAGTCAACCACAACAAGTGGTTGCATTATTTATTTTTGCATGTGTTGATGAGGAGGTGAGAGAACATGATCTTTGTGAGGCTCATATGAGCAAAGAAAAGATGAGATGGTGATGTGTGGGGGACAAAAGTCCTCCCCTCCATCCTCTTGTGTTTTCTTTTTTAAAGGTAGACGTGGTATTGCAATTTTATTTTTGAATCCGAAGTACAAATCTGGGGGCGAGAAGCGGAGAACAAAAGCTAATGCTTTAACTAAGGACTAGTTTTTATAACTCTGGTCTACGAAGAGAATTTTTCTTTATCTAGAATTATTTTTGTTAGAATCTGTGAAAGTAAATTTTTTTGCCTTAAATGTCTATGAATGAATATGAGAATGAGAGATTTCAAACTTAATTATTTTGGGTGTTTCAACAGAACGAGAATGATATGAAACACAAAACTGTCCTAGGAAAGCAACACTAACACTGATGCAGTGGTTACAATTGTTCTTTGAAAGAAGGAAAGAAATACATTATTTAATGTATAACTTTGCATATAGATTATTTTACATTTATAGTATATGTGATGGTTAAAATGCTTCTTTATAACTATAATAAACATTTATACTGCTTATCAAAAAAATGAAATTTATAATTTACAATATATAATTGGTACATCAAAACTACAACAAATATAACCATAAAAAAATCTAGAAAATTTTCAGTTGAACTAATCTAACGTTGACTGTGTGATTGGGTAACAAATCATTCAATAGGAGGAAAATGTTTGTGTCAAAGAAAAAGTAAGAGAAAGTAAAGTTTTTTTTTCCTTTGACCATATAAAAATCTAATGTTTATGTCAAACAATGAAAAGAAATTTTTTTGATCACTTTTCCTCTCCTATTTTGTCTTATTAGAAAAAGTAAATTTTTTTTTCCTTTCCCATAGATAGATCAAATTTGAAAGAAAGTAATGAATTTTTTTCCACCACGTGTACAAACACCATGAAAATTGGTTAAATAATTTTTTTTTACTTTCCATCATTTTCTCTTTGACCTAAATTCCTAACTTTTCTTTCACTTTCCCTTTAAATTTGTGCATAAACACAAATTCGCCTATACTCCACAATCGATTTGAATTTTTTTATAAAAATTATGTACCTCATTTAATAAGCTACACTTATTAAATATAAAACATATAATCTAACGAATTGTATGAGCATATTTAAAAAAATATAAGAGTAACGATGTATATAACCTACCCAACGATATATATATATATATATCTAGTTAAACAACTATCGATATATATGATATTGTAGACAAGATTGCAGCAGATATTGTAAGGACACTACCATAAGAACAACAGATAGGACAAAAATCACTACCCGGACCTGTTTGAATTGCCAAGTCCTTCCTGATTTGAATTTCTTTTATTTGCTTTTCTTAGTGAATCATAACAGTCCAAGAAAATCAGGTTCCAAATATAGTGCTTTTGAGTGAGATAATCAACAGATTAGTTGGCTTCTTGTAGACGCAATGTCTTAATCAGTGGCATGCAAAGATATATAGAAAACAGGTGGAGTGATTTTAAGTGAGACTAATGATTTATTTTTGACTAAAGTTTCCACTAGTTATAAATTTCAATACACCTGTCAGATTGGATTTTATCAGAACTTATCTCATAAAAGTTTTAATTACGTTTAAGATTTGTGATATGTTTAGTCAAACATTAGAGATAAGAAGATGTTTCTCTTTGACATTGAAATGATGTCTTTAGTGCCAAAAAAATACATTTTAATGGAGTAGTTACTCATATCAAATGTCGGTCGCTTGGCTTTTTGTTATATTGATAAATCCCCATCAGAGGGTTCCTTTCAAAGCCATCATTTTTCTAACATTACCTTACATGCAAAATACATGCACTGCACTTACACAAGGAAAGATTTGGGTGCATAAGAGAAGAAGTCAGAGATGAGGATCCTCTTCTAAGATTTGGGTGCATGAGAGAAGTCAGAGATGAGGATCCTCTTCTATCTTTAGATTAAATTACTTGCTGAAATGCTGTTGATTGTGATTTGTATTGCCATGATAGATCTGTGATTTATATTGCCATGATAGATCTGTGATTTGGTGCCCTCAACTGTGTTAAATTCAGCATTGACTCTAATTTCTCTATCACGTGACAATATCAATTACTTTGGTCCTTTTTTTTCTCTCTAATCAACTCAAGGTATAAGTTTTGTGATTATGAACAACTTAGGTAGGCATTTGCATAATGATTTAGACAACTTTTTTAAGATTATGTTTTCACAAATCGTATTTAATCTAATCTCATATTTAAATGTCCCAACAATCCTATCTTAAGATTAAAACAATAAGAACGTACAATTTTTAGTAATAAAAAAGTTTCAAGAACTATATTTCCTGAAAACTTTTTTGCAAACATAATATATATCTTGATTTGATTGATTTTTGGGGAAAATTTTCCCTATTATTAGGAAGCAAAATTACATAAAAGTATGAGACAATCGTACTAATTGATCGAAGATTAGGAGAACCTCAATCTTTGAGTCTTTGCGAGCAAATGTATGAGCATGTGTATCAATCATCCACCACTCTTTTTAACTTAGAGCCCGTTTGGGTGTGCAGCGTGGGACTCTGTGTTATGAGAAGCGTGAGTGGTAGAAAAACAGTGTTTCAATAACTTCTTAAATGCGAAAAAATTACCCTACGATGCTAATCTATAAATCAATTGGTTTCATAATTATTTTGAAAATCCATAATTAAACAAAACAGTTAACCTTCTCCAACAACCTTCTCCAGCAAGACTCTGGGTTAGTACATCATAAAAGAGGAGAGGATCCGATCGTTGTTCTGAGGAGGACTCTTTCTTGCCAGTATTTATAGTGGATTGGGGACTAGATTTGAATTCATGCAACCCCCTTAATCTTGGGATTCACCTTGATTCCTGGTAACAAATCTACAAGGTGAATCCATTTGGATCTTCAACTTATTAATAGACTCAATAAATGTACATTAATTGAGTTTTGATTTAAAATTTGAATACATGTCTTATCACTCTAATTTAATTGAGATTATCAGTGCTTATGGCAGCAATACCGAGGGTGCAATTTTTGGCCCTACAAGGTTGCACCTCACTCCATTATTGGTCTATTCATCAACACCTAACTATACTTTTAATCAAATATTTGTTATTGTCTTGCTGGGGGCATCCTGCATGAGTGAAGCCTTTCAAAGTCATTGTCTTCCTATACTTGCAAACATTTCATATGCTGTGCGTACACGTTGGATGGGGTATGCTAGACTCTATAAGAAGAGACGTGAGACCTGCAAAAATTATCTAAAGATTAAGTCAATAAAGATTTAAAAATAACCTTTTTTAACATCTATTCCTCATAATATATGCTAGTGGTGGGGTCGGCCACTACAGTAGGAAAAGAAAGATAAGGATGTCTGGAATCCACTTCAACGGTCTGAACGTTCTGATCTGCCTTGACACCAATTTGTTCATTCAAATGACATGCATCCAAAAAGCTCAGGTTTCATCTCTAATACATGAAGGTTCGGAAGTTCCCAATACCATCCAAGAATCCGACATAATCCTGTAGACCGGTGATGCATATTTTATTGTTAAATGAATTCTAACCACTCAATTTCAGCTTATATTAGCATCTAAATACTAGTTTATTCCATTAATTCAAACCAATTTTTGACTTTAGTCCAGTCAAGTCCACCACTAACACTCTATCCAAACAATGGGTTCTTTGTGTCTCCTTTATGTTATAAATAGTCTCATAAAACCTCTCCAAAAAGCTAATGTTCATATTAGTAATGTGTCATAGATCTAGAAATATTAGATTGATGTGTGGCAAAAGAAACGCATGTTTAAGAGAGAGATAGAAGGATTGTTGTAAGGGCGGCTTTGTACTATACAATGTTCTATAGTAAATTTGTGGTATGCTGAGAGTTTGTGGATGCTGAGGAAACATGTAAATCCATGTGCTGATTGCTCTTCTTTGTTTTTCTGTGATTGTTTGTGTTAATTCATTCTTGGAGAACAATTATCATATGAGTCCAGATCCAGTAATGGTTGGTTTTGATTAATCCTTTTAATACTGAACTGTACAACTCATTAATCAAACCACACAACCTATAAATTGAATTGCATAGTTAATTATTGGGTACATGCTCTTTTTTTTTTAAAAAAAAACATATCTTTTTTATATTCTTTATAGTTATCTTTTTTGTTTTTTTCTACTTTAGTTGAAATTTTTTTATTTTTATCACTTGATTAGGAGCAATTTTTTTTTTAGTACTAATAATTTTTTTTAGTACAAAAATATTCTGAGGGTCCCATTTTATAAGTTTGTCTAGGACTCAATCTCAAAGTGAGCCCTGACAACATTCCTCTGTTTAACTTAGAGGGAGCTAGTAGACTTGATAAGGGAAGACATGACCAAGATGAAAGATGAAATGAAAGGCATAGTGGGCTGGCCTCGCTTGGTACATGAGATCCATGGTAACATTTGTAACCCATATATTTGAGGGCACATTAAAATTCATCCAATTAGACATCATCACCTGAATAAAGCATAGATACTAAACTTGATAGCTGGGACAACAACAATATAAACAAAGCAAAGAAAAGTCCATGTTGATTTGCTCTCATCAATACTAGATGGAAAATAATTGAGGATAGGATCTCATGAATCTATAAAGCAGAAAAGTCATGAAGATTACAAGCAATATCTGCTATTCTGTGCAAGACATGTCCTACTGAAAATAGTGTGTAGTTAAAATTCAATCAATTTTATAATTATTTTGAAAACCCATAATTAAACAAAACAATAAATCTTGTCCAGCATGACTCCAAAATCAATCTTTCAAAAAAAAAGGCAATCATTTGTGGGGTCCGACTTTTTATCCAGGTCGGGATGGGTGTATCACAAAAGATGAGATGATCCGATCAGCGTTGCGAGGAGGGACCTGTAGAAAAAGAGAGGAGGACTCTCCGATGATTAAGTCAGTAATCGTAGAAGAAAAAATAAAAAATTGTGTTTGTGTATATGTTTTTCCTTATATGTGAATATTTTGTCATCACTTTCTTGCGGTGAATCCATTTAGATCTCCATTGATTTGAGAGACAAATCCAACGGATTAATGGATTCAATGAATGTCCATTGTTTGAGATTTGATTTGAAATTTAAAAATATGTCTTATCACTCCAATTTAATTATGTTTATCACTATATATGGCTGCGATACAAGGGGTGCAATTTTTTGCCCCTACAGGCTACAGGGTTGCACCTCACTCCAATATTGGTCTATTCATCAACATCTAACTATACTCTCAATCAAATCTTTGTTATTGTCTTGCTGGGGGCATCCTGCATGAGTGAAACCTTTCAAAGTCATTGTCTGCCCATACTTATTACTTGCACATATTTTATATGGTGTGTCTCCACATTGGATGGAGTATTTTGGACTCTGTAAGAAGAGACGTGAGACATGTAAAAATTATCTCAGTAAAGATTAAAAAATAATTAGATCTGTTTTTTTTAACACTATTCCGCCTAATATATGCTAGTGGTGGAGTCACCCACCACAATAGAAAAGGAAAGATAAGGACATATGGAGTCCGCTTTAATCGACTGAAATTTGAACGTTCCGATCTGCACTGACATCAATTCACCCGGCCCGTTCAAATGAAACTCAACAAAAAAGCTCAAGTTTCATCTCCAATACATGAAGGTCCAGAAGTTCCCACGATCGTCCAAGCGGTGGAATAACATAAGATAAAGTGGAATAAAATTAAAATGATTGTTTGAGTAGATGGAATAACAAAGAATTGGTATGCCATAATTAATGTGTTATAGGTATTCCTGCCACTCCTTAGAATTAGCTTATTCCAAGTCATTCACTCCATGGGAATATGTGGGCCAAGTCTTGTCAAACATTTTCACAACCCTTACCATCCTCTGCATGGTCCCTCCTCCCCCCCAATTTAAACCCTCTTTTGCAGCAAACCATTTCCCTCATGGAGAGCTATATCTGTTGGTCACTGACAGAAAAATACACATGGTTAATGTAGGGCCCAAAAATGAGGCTCACAAACTATTCTCCATGTATCGGTGGCCCATAACTTGATTGACAAGGGCCCACGACCTGAATCGCTCACTATGGGTAGATCCGACCCGTTTGACTCTCCAAGTCTGACCTTCAGAAAAATATGAAATAAGATTTGGGATAAAATCTCAACAGAAAATATGAGATTATCAATACAGATATCTCAGAATCTCATTAGATTTGGGATTATCCTTGATTGATTTTTCAAATCTCAGCAATTTATATATTTGGTTTGGGACCATGATCTCCCAAATCTCAATAATATACATTTTGAATTATGGATCATCATTAATGGATTCCATAAAATCCAAAACAAAATATGTATCAAATTGCTGAGTATACATATATTATCACCTAAATCAAGGATCTCTCCCTATTTAATGGGAGAGATCCACCATTGATTCTAGGACACCTACAAAAATACTATAAATAGTAAACCAATTCTCGCTATTGGAGGAGGGATTTTTCCCAATAGATCTCCACATCAAAAAGAGGAACTACGTCGGATTTAATCCCTTTACAAGGTATGTAGGCAGCCTGAGAGGTTACATCAGGTTCAATCAAATCAAACTAAACTCGGACCACCCTTGTGTGCGGTCCATTCAAGGATGAGGATCGCCAACAACCGGACGGTGCCCGTTGGAGGAGACAGAAGCGGACGGATTCTGACGACCCGAACCCGGTACGTCATTTTTTGCCCCTCCAGTTTGGTGCGCTAGGTAGGGGGCATCGCAAACATGAGAGCATACTCATGATCATACCACCTTGGAAAAATCCTCCAATGACGCCAACTCCGACGACCCAGCTGACGCAAGGGGAACCCTTGCTTCTACCTAGCGCGATGTCCGCACTGGACCAAACGTCACCGACGGACAGCACCACCTCGACGAGGCCCAGCTTTAGATCGGGCAATCTGATCCGAATCGGAGACCGCTCGATTCTCTCTAAATGGTGGGTGATACATACTGTTCCTCTCAATAATTGAGTTTCTCTCTCCATTTAAAACCACATATCACATCTTCCATCCCGATCTCTCTCTTTCAAAAAATAATAAATAAATGAAGGAAGGTTTATCAGTGCCCATCTTCATATTTTCCATGATGACACCACTCCTTGTCAATGGTGAGTGTTCTACCGATCCCGACGACGGCAACAAATCTAACGTGCTACGGCTAAAGATCGCTCGCGGCGCTCGTGTCAATCCTCGCCGTGCGTGCGATCGGCATCAGCCTCCACGTTCCGAGCATGACCATGCCCAAGATCCGACCCAACATGGAATTCTTCTTTCTCGTTAGAGCCTTCGCAGGCGGGCTCATACTCGCAACGACGTTCGTACACATGCTTCGTGACGCGTTTGAGAACTTGACCTCGCCTTGCCTCGACGATCACCCATGGAAGGACTTCCCTTTTGCGGGTTTCATAGTGATGGTCGCAGTGATAGGGACGTTCATTCGGCACTGCGTCATATCACAGTTCTTGGAAGCCATGGGATTAGGAGGATGTATAACTAAGAGATCTTACATTAGACGATCAGACTCTCGGCTTGCCACCTCATCGGCACACCTCCTCGGTCACTATCGAGGGTGGAAACCTATCTCTAAGGGCCACGCCATTTTCATGGTTCAAGCCAGCGAGACTTAGACAGTACTCCCTCCAAGGGTGATGCCGCTCGCACGGTTCAAGCCAGTGATAAATCAAATCTCATAGGGCGACGCCGCACAGTCGGATCAAGCCATAGACAGACCAGACCCCCATAGGCTGGCATCGCACAAGTAGCTCAAGCCAGGGTCGCAAACCAAGTTCCTTAGGGCTAGGGCTACGTCATTCAGATGGTTCAAGCCAATGGACACATGAAATAACCCCCACAGGGTGACGCTGCGTAAATAGCTTAAGCTGGGGGCAGATCAACATGTCCCTCAAAAGGCAATATCGCAAGTGCAGTTAGGCCTAGGGACAATTCAAATTTGTCTTTCAGGGTTGCGCTGTCCTCACAGTTCAGGCCACCATGACATGGTCCAACTCTCACACAACTATGCCTAGAACGGCTCACGTCAAAGGGATGGACCAACCTTGCAATAGGTCATGTTGATGACACGGCAAGGGCTAGGGGGCAACCCATCATCCTGAAGGGAATGCCACGTAGAGGCTGAAACCGAACAGATGGCCGACATATCTAGGGGTGTGTCATACTCGACACTGACCCACACCACTTTGAATAGCAGAGCAGCCACGTCGCACAAGTGATTCAAGCTATCCGTCTTGCAGACTCATTGGGGAAGAACCTCCCAAGTAGTCAAAACCCTAGTCTTCTACTGTCTTAATACACCATCGTTACTTAGAACGTGCCGAAGGGTAACATGACTAAGATCAAACAAAAAAAAAGGGTTAGACACGATTAGTCTTATGGCTATTGGGATTGAGCGTGCAATGACGGGTTGGGACAGGCACCAGTTACCCCCATTCCACACGCTCAACCTAACGTAGACTAGAACAACCAACTACATGTCTTACGTGCGCAACAGGTAGTGCGAGATACCAGCTATCTCCCTATCATCACTACATATGGATTGACACAGCCTAGTCTTTCCCCCAAAAAAAAAGCAACGCCTTAAATGATTCAAGCAGGGTTTGGTGGGTTTGAAGAAAAGCCATCAACTAAATTGTAGAATTTTGTTTTTTGGGTGCTAAATTGTTGTAGATGTTGAATCTTCCATTTGATATTTCGCTTTTCTTGAATTTTGATTTGGGAGCCAATGAACAGTGATTTTATGACTTCTAAAGTGTTTGGTGAGAGAAATTTATGGGATCGATAGTTTTATTTTATCGGCGTTGGCGTCTTTGTGAAATGGATTTAGAGGGGGATTGAATGTCACTAAAAATGGGGGAAAATGTTAGGGAGAGTCAACACACTTTATAGTTTATTTTTATTTTATTTTTGTGGGTGGGCCTTTAGCCAGAAAAGTTTTACCAAGGAAAGCAATTTTCTTGGTAATTGTGTACTTTTACACACTTTTTTTTATTTGTAAGGTGGCCTGTTACAGGCTTTCTATATTTCGACAAAATTAGATACAAAAGGAGGCGTAGTCGTCATTACCGAGTTTTGTACAAAGTTTACATAGTTATGTACACTATATATGAGTGGGCTAATTTTCCTTCTTATAACTGGATGCTGAGTCCATTTTGACTCCAACCTTCCACGAGCATAGCGTGCCAACTTCTCCGGTGCACAAACCATGTCTCGAGGAATCTTGCAAAATTCTATATCTGCATTATTAGCAATTTGATATATGTCCTGGACAATATCAAGGATTTGTGGAGGGCCTAAGCTACCCGATTTAAGTATTTGAATAACCTGTAAGCAATCTGAGCAGACCCGTAGTCGTTTTGCTCCAACATCCCGTGCCGCTTTAACCCCCATCTTGATCGCTTCAGCCTCCATTCGAAATGGGGAAGCCCATGGCCAACCCGCATAACCCGCTTCTAAAATTTTAAAGGGAGTACGCTGAACTAACAAAAGCAGCACCAGCCCCATAACCTTGCAAATTTACACTTCCATTTGTAATAACCATAATTTCTGTTTGATCTCCTGTCAACTGCAATAGAGCTTTCGACAATGAGGGTTCTTGATACTTTAAGGCTCCGTTTGGTAACAAGATTTGGGCAGATTCTGCTTTTTGAAAAGCTAAAATCCCAAAATCGTGCAGCCAAACGGGTCGGATTCTTGCGGAATCAAAAGCTGGATTCCTTTTAATTTCTCTATCGAAATCAGTGTTTTTAAAATCTAAAAAACAACGATTTTTGGTCGGAATCGATTTTTTAAATTGAAAAGCAACTTTTTCTACCAAACATTAAACTCCTTCAAAATATTGATTTCTGAATTAAAAAAAACATCCCCAAAAAGTCAATGTCTAAAATCATCTTAAAAAGCAGCTTTATTCCAAAATCTACTTTTCAATCTGTGTTTCCAAACGGAGCCTAAGTAAGTATCCACTAAAAGGATTTTGTCATCTGTACCAGTTACCAACTTCTCCAAGCATTCACGTACATGTACTAAGGCTTTTGACACAGTTATAAGAGGCTGAATAGATTTTTGTGTAAAGAGCCACTCATTCCTACTTTTCCATATATGCCAAAGCATAAAAGCCAACATAATTTTTCAACTGACAGAGTACCTACTATATTGCCATACCTTATCAGAGAAAGCCTCCAACCATGATTTTGCACTCCAAATGCAATGTGGTGGTTGCAATCTGGAAGGAATTAGTCGTCAACATTCAGCACCAAAATAGCAGCGAGAGAACAAATGGTATGTAGACTACCGGGTATGCCGAGCAAAATGCACACCGTGTGTCCATATTCATACCAATCGAGTCCAAGTATTCCTTGGTTGGTAACCTGTTCCAACATAATTTCCATACAAAAGTTTTTACCCTTGGAAAAATAGGAAGAGACCATATAATTTTTCATGCTTTGGTTTGAGTGTTTAACCTCTCTGATCTAAGCAATTGATATATATCTCGAACTCTCGGAACCTCTGAAATTGATCCTTCCCAACACCAACTAGATTTCCCAGTTGACAAACATTTTGGTGGATCAGTTCTAATAATAAAGTCGACCCAGTATTGTGGCAGCAGCAGACGAAGAGTATCAACCTTCCAGCCTGTACTGTCAATTACCCGTGATAATCTGAAATCAAGAGTAGCCCATTCCATATTTATCATAGTTGGAATCCGAGAGAACGGAATAGGGGTGAGCCAAGGATCTCGTAATAAATCAATATCAGATAGGTCTCTAGGAAGTCGCCTTAAGAAAGGATGAACTTGTTTTCATGCCTCGACATAAAGCCCTCCAAACCAGTGAAGAATTTTTGGATTCCTCAATTTCTCAAGGGTTTCCCCTCCATTTATATTTTAAGGAGATGAAGAAGTTGTAAAAAAAAATTAATTTAACTATACTTTTAACAACATATTTCCTTGGTAAAACTATTTTTAATTTCACTATTACCTGGGTAACCTTTCCTTGGTAAAAGTATGAGTAGTTTTTGTTTTTTTTAAAATCAAATTTTTGTAATTTTTATTTCAACGGAAATATTCGTCCACAATTAACACATTTACCGAGAAAATTAATCCTCGACAAAAATGTTAAAATTTATTTTATTCTTCACATTATTTACTAACAACATATTTCATCGACAATTAACACATTTACCAAGGAAATGAATCCTCAAAATAAAACTAAAATTTATCTTATTCTTTATATTATTTATTTAGTAACTAACACATTTCGTCGGCAAATGTTATGGCATATATGTAAATTTCTTAATGGTAAATACAAAACCTACTTTAACCCATGAATCCTTGGATCCCAAATCATCTCGATAAACCCTTTAAAAAAAAATTAAACCCTAACTTCTGCAATCGATTGGCAATCAGCGGATCTCTCGCTCGCCTCTGCGGAATCGTCGCCGTCGGCATCCTCCCCGCCACCGGCCCTGTCTTCGACGACCTCTTGACGGACGGCATCGCCGAAGTTCGCGTCACCGTCATCGCCTCGGTCAGTACTCTCTCTCCCTCCCTCCTTCCCTCTCCCTCTGTGTGTAACTGCTTCCATTGATGGTGGATCTCATTTGGGTTTATGATTTTGATGATTTGGTGGTTCAGAATCTAGGGTTGTCGACGTCAACAGCCTCGGTCGTCCATCATCCGCCACCGTTTTCCACTGCATCGACAGATACCAGGTCTTTGACCATTACATTATCTTATATTGTTGTTTTGGATTTAATATTTTATGGCTTCCTTTTCAAGTTCTGTTGTTGTTGCTTGGTGTGGAGTCTTCTTTTGGTTTTGTTGTTGGTGTTTGATTCTTTGGATCTCATGGAGAGGGTAAAAAAAAACACACACAGATAAAGAGTTTTTACTTTTTGCTTGGATAAAATCATTCTGATGTTCATATATACACATAAATTCATTTATAATACATATACAACAGTTTTCTTGTTATGCACATATTCAATGACCCAATGAACTTGATGATTAATGGAGATAATTTTGATGGTTGCCAAAAAATGCAATGCCTGATTGAGTTTAATGTGTTTATGTAAATAAACTTGATGACTATTTTAATAAACTTAATGACTGAATAAACTTAACGTGTATAGTCATTAAGTTTATTTTTCAATAGTAATGTGGGGTTGAGTTGATGAAGAGCCAAATATATCCAGTCATGCAAACAACAAAGAATTCATAAGTTTGATATGGACCCACTTGGATTACATTATGTATTTATACATATAATGGTATTGTTTGGTTGAGAAAAAACTTAAAATAATTACAAGTGATTTGGATGGTATTAGTGAAGGACAGAGATTTAAACTCAATCATAGCTTCAAGAGGGGATGGATTTGCATTATTCAATTGATCTATTGAGCCTTTTATGGATCATAAACTATTAGAAGGTCTTATAGCATTAGCTGGACACAAATGGAACCTACTCAGTGAATGTCCTCATTTCTTTTAAAGGCTAGCTACAATCACAAATAAATTTGTCAGTGAAGATCACAAGAGAGAATATGCTCATCAGAAAGAGAGAAAGACAGATGTAATAAAAACAAAGTGTAGATGGAAAATATGATTCCTTTTGGATGACAATGAGTGGTTTCTGTAGGTTGTTTTTGTGAAGTAAGGCTAACCAAGTTGATTCATGTTCTTAGTTTTATTTTAGTACTAGTGTTTTATATATGCTAGTTTTGTTGGTTAAAGCTTCTCCTATTAGTAATTTAGTATTGGTAGCAGGAAAACTCGAATCTAAGAGCCCTTAGTGAATGTGCTTGTTATTATATGGTTTTTATTTATTTTATCCACATGGACACATGGATAAACTTCAATGTTTCAAATGGAATTTATAAATTATAATTAGCTCTGATCTGCCATTTCAGCCCAACAACCGAAAAAAAAAAACATAACCTAAAAAGAAAGTTACCAATTTTTTTTTATAATTGAAAATCATGAACTTATATAACAATTTGAAAAATGTACCTTCAATGTGTCATTCTAGCTCACAAATTTGAAAAATGCAATGCCTAATTGAGCTAAATGTGTTTATTTAAATAAACTTAACGTTGTTTCATTCATGCATCCAAGAAACGTTAGACCCGTTTGAGAGATTCCAACATGTGATGTGATGAAATCTCTTGTATTTTCCATTTCGAACAGTTTGGGAATGTATAACTTATGTATTGTATTTAGTTGGCTCATGTTTTGTTCCATTCCTTGGAGTTTTGGTGGTGTCTTCTCATATTCTTTGGGTACATCTAGATTGATTTGGAAGTGTGTGCACTTTGTGTACACACTTGCAAATCTATCTACGCTGTGTACTTGGAGAACTATGGGGAGATGTTGTCGAAATTTTTCCAAGTTGGAGCATAGCAATGGGGCTGCTAAGTGCAATACATAAGTATGCATTCTTGAATGGGATAGGACCACTTACCCTTTAGAGGAGTTGTGAGATATAGGATTCATGATGTATTGCATATTATAGGTCATGAGTAAATTAGAAATCCATTTTTAATTGAAAGTGATATAGGTCATGAGCAAATTATAAATCCATTTTTAATGTTGTTGTTGTAGAGATGGATAAGAGTTGGATGCGACCTATGAATAAATTCGGACCTGAATATAGATTATAGACAAGGGGTTAAAGAGTTCATTGATTTTGCCAGTAGGAAGGCAAATGGAGCCAATAGGATTTGATGTCCATGCTGCTTGAATTATTGAAAGAAGCATTACCTACTGGAGACACCTTACCTAAGTCCCACTACGAGGCTAAAACCTTAATGCGAGGCGTGGGCCTTGATTATATCTGCATACATGCATGTAAAAATAATTGTACATTGTTTTGGAAGGAGCATCAAGCAACAGAAGAGTGTCCTGTTGTGGTGAGTCTTGTTGGAGGTACAATCAAGTTTTACCGACGAAACTCATGATTTTTCCACGAATTCATATTTTTACTGACGATTTGTCAGTAAAAAGTCATTCTTTCCGAGGAAACAATTTGTTGAATATATTTTTACCAAGGATAAATAAGATTTTCTGGGTAAAAACAATTACCGACGGGGTATCTGCGACGACTTTTCGAAGGAAATATGTCGTCGGTAAAAGATTTTACCAACGAATTTGTGACTTTTACCAAGGAAACGCTTCCTCAGTAAATAACATATCTCTTGTAGTGAGTACACGCCTTCACATAAGATGAAGCATACAATTGAATGAATTGAATGCTTACCTTCTTGCATTTTCCATAATTGAGTATATATATTCAATTAGAGATACGATTGCAGAATGACTGTGTATCATCATCCAAAAAAGGGTTGGGTAGAATGGGTGATGTGTGTTTCTAAATTGCATGAGAAATCTAGATGAGGAGAAATGGCATAATTCAATTCCATAAAATCTCATGATCTTATCTTTTTTTTAACCGCTATTCTGCAATTGCAGTTTAGAAAGTATGTGAATTATGGAGAACATAATTAACAATTCTTTAACAATAACAATATCCTGAACTAAGAATTTAAATTAAATTATAGTTAGCCATAGATAAATAAAACTTAAGGGATATACGAATTTCACAAGAAGAGAATTCTAGAAACAAGGAAATGATCAGAGTAAGACCATGTATAATCTAAGATAAACATGAAAATTGCTACACAACCTGATATTCAAGTATGATAATAAACATAAAAACTTGTCACAAAGCAAATTCTAACTAAGACAACTTACTAACCAAACCTGACTCGCGCTGAACCCACAAACACCCTGATCAATCAACTGTTTACATTTGATTTCAGAAGATTTACTTTCAGGGCTTGTTTTATACTCTTTTTTTTTCTAGTTTATAAATTTCTTTATCTTTTGTTATTCTTATCATCGTTAAAACGTTAGTGTGTCTTCAGTTAGGTGAGCAATCAGTATTACCTTCTGTTAGATTGCTAATCATAACGTCAGAATGCTTAAATTCTTTTATTGTTCCAAACCACTTCACTATTTTTTGGATGGCGTATTGCAAGCCAGATGTGGTTAGTCTTTCATGCTTGCTGGATTTCAACCGTCATCGTCTTTTCATTTAGTTGGTTGTACACAGTTTCAGCTCATAACCTGTTGACTTGAAAAGTGTCTTGGAAAATATAAGTATTTAGCCTCTCAGTTACCTGTCCTGCTTTACTTTCTTGACTTTTTTTCCCCTTCTACAACAATCTTGAATGGGATTCTGAATGATCGCTGTATCTGCAACAAGAGCAACCAAAACCAAGACACCCTTGAGCTTAAGCCGGACTGTAAGAAAAATTCAGTTGATCAACAGATCTTCCCGTATAAGATGAAACCTTCCACTGTTTCTACTTTGACTACAAAAGCTGGATAGTTATCAAAGAACGAAGCATACTTTTATTCTATTTTGCTAATACTGTGATTGGCTGTTTCAATCTAGTGATATTATCTGATGGAGGAAGACATGAAATAGTGATGTTTTGTCATGCGAAAAATAAAGATGAATGTAGGGAGTGAAAAATTAGAGAAAGGACAGAGATAGAAAGAGGAGAGATTGAGAATATGAGAGAATGAAAAAAAATTACTAGAAGAATGTTTGAGGGGTTTATATTTATCTGGAAGAATGTTTCATGGATCCAAGGTAACTCCTAGGTCTCTCTATCTTTGCCAATGTTTAAAAATGCGATATGCAGTTTGCATACGGCTGTGATACCACATAGAGTATATGTGATTTATATTTTTTTATTAAAAAATATATGATGATAATTTTCAAACAATAGATGATAAAATAAATATTTAGATTTGATTAATAATTTATAATAAAGGCCCTTGATCACAGATTAGAGAAAATATTGGACAAAAAGCAAGTATACATTAAATTTTAGGTACAAATCTACAAAGCTAAGCAGATATACAAATCTATGAAAAGAAAACATGCTCACTAACTGTTGTAGAGGTTTGTGATGAATAACACCGTCAAATAAGAATAACAAAGTACCCAAATTTGTTAAACAAGTCAGTTGATAGTGGATAGGGAAGAATTTATCCTAGATGTTTAAAAAATACAAAGTAAAAAAAAAAAAAAAAAGGAGAGCCAAAACTTCCCAAGCTATTAAGTTTCCAAAGCAATCGTGAGTTCCTAACATCCAAGAGAACATATAAAGTCTACTTTTCAATTTAATAAAAAAAAAATTCTACCTTTCAATAAAATAAAGGCACCTCAAAATTTTATACTATCTTCTGAGCTCTCAAAAAAAAAAAAAAAGTGCGGCCGCATATGTGGTCTGGACCACATATTGGGCTGCCTGCCCTATGCAGTTCGGTCCAAAACCGAACCACATATGCGCCTGCATATCTGAATAGTGATCTCTGCTTAATAATAGTAAGAAACAATATGAACTCTCACTTTATAATTTCATATTTTGATATTTGATTCTTATGATTTTGTTATCAAAACAAGCTAAATACTGTGTGTATAACTCCACATGTTTTTCCCTCAACAAATGACCAGATGAAATGAAGTTCAGGGTGGTGTGTAGAAAATTATATGATTATGTCCGCTACGATCTGAAGGAGATTGCATTCCCTTCATCTTTGCCTGACCCACCTCACATTCGGAAGCCAAGGAAGTTGACTTGGAAGGAAGAGTTCGATGTAAGTATTGCTTTCTATCTTTCTGTTTTTTCAATTTTGTTCTTGTTTCAATCTAGTGCGCATCATTGTTTGACATAATGTTTGTGGTATATATGATTATTGGTGAACATTTTTAACCATGTAGGTGGTGAAGAAAGCAACTCAGCTGTACACAGCGAGTTGGGTTAGGGACATACGTCCTGAAGTTTGGCCAGATGAGTTTAAAGAGGAAGTGAGTGATAAGAAAACTGATAGAGAGATTGGTGAATCTGGGAAGATGGAACCGTCAACCTTGGAGGATCTTGGTTAGCATGCCTATACCCACTCTTGATTTTGATGCATAATCTACTCGTTTTTTAGAAATGAAAGATTGAATGAAACCGGGCTATTATATCTCCAGTCTCTTGTTAGTTGTTTTCATAGCATCGACTAGGGTGGGATTAATGTGAAGTTTATTGTCCTTAATTGTTTGGATTAAATTCAAGAACTCCCAGATGTATGTGACATCCCTATTGGTTTATTAGCTGTGATTAATTCAATGAGCATTCGAACCTGATGCAACAAAATGAGGGAGGAAATTTTGGAAGAGAAAAGAAGTCAAAGAACAAAGATTGCTTGAAAGAGAATGGAATAAGAAAACATTAGAGGCTGAAGTGGGCCTTTGGCAAATGAAAGCTTTTATGTTGTATATTCTCTCATAATTTGCAGTTCGAACTTCATTTTCTTGTTGAACTTAATTTTTAATTAGGCATAAAAATCACTGTAATCTGGAAAATAATATTTGGATATTTATGACATTCTTATTGGCTTATCAGCTATCATTAATTCATCTACCATTCAGCAAGTAAATTTTCCATGGGAGAACAGATATAGCACATATACACACATCAATGCTAAACTTATTTCCAATGTTTGGGGTTGGGTTGGAAACTATCTTGATCTAATGGATGCTTTTATGTTCCAATTCATGGGTTTGACATAGTTCACAGTGCCCATGTAGTTAGGTTATTTCCCAGCAAGAACCTCAACTGATGGCCCTACATTTAGGCATTGCATATTTCTCCATTTATTCCAAACCAATGTTTTGAAAATCAGAATGCACTACTCAGACCACATTGATTTAATTGGTTTAACATGCATTCCGGTTTTTCCAACCATGAATAATTGGGTGTCTATAAATTGCGTAAGACATGTGATCATTGCTGAACCTGTCAAATTATGTGATCATGGATGGGGTGGGTCACTGGGTAGGTGAAGAAAGAACTTGTTATATGGGAATTTTGCAATTTCAGTTTTTTTGAAAAGGAAAGATAATTTCTATATGGGGAAAATGTGAAATTATAACTTAAAACTAATTCAGGGCACGAACCGAGTCTTGGTTATCCGGTAAGCACTACTCCCTCCAAACTGGAGGTTTGAGGTTCAATCCCACCTCTTTTGTGTGTTCTGGGTGTGGATGGTGGGGGTGGTACACCTATTTAAAAAGGGGTACTTCAGTAGAATGCTTGAATTATTCATTTTTTGAGTTTGAATATAACCATGGACTTCATGATGATTTTTTGTTAAATCTAGGACAAAATTAAAGCTTAATATCACCTCCTTTGTTCGAGGGACATCAATTCTAATATTAAGGCTCCAATGTTTATTAAAAAAAAATTCCTCTAATGTATTCTTACATTGATGCTATCATGGTTCCTCCCAGTTGAACGAGAAACCCTTGTATAGTTTTTGGGTTTGATGTCTGTGCTTGTTTTGAATCACCACTTCATATAGTCGCAAGTGCTAGGTAATTTCTCTTTTGATACATTAGTTGGCCATAAGAAGCTTGTCCATTTGAACAAGGACAGTGTTTATGACAAGTTCTGCTTGTCTGTGAAAAATCGGTATGAGAGCTCACATGTACTGTTTTACCTTGGTGCAACACATGCTAAAACCAAAATTGACATTCAATTGCCTGAAGATGAGTGACCTTGTGAGACTTCCAAACTGTTAGTAGATAATTTGTTCATTGTACTCAGTCATTTCCATGCTCTATGTTCTACTTGAGTAGACAATTATCCATATGCTTGATTTTTCCAGCATTTTTTAATTTATATTATTTGAATTTATTCTCCTCCATGGGGGTTGGGTGGGGGAGTGCATTTGGATTTTCAAGAAAACTCCAATTTGAATTTAAAAAAAAATCAACAGTGATGGAGTTTTGAAAACATTTATGTAAACTTTCATGGCACTCCAAAATATTTTCTCGTATTATTCAATATAAAGGATTCATAAAATGATGTTGGATTAGTCGAACTCCCACCCAAAGAGGAAACTTTAACAATGAGGATTCTTGTGAATGCTTGCATCCAAATGGTCCTTGATAGAAATGTATTTGCCAACAAATGTTATGTATCCTGGCCCATCAAATGCTAAAACCAAAGATTGTATTTTGTACCATCTTTCAGCTATAAATCAAGCTAATTTGCACCATATGATGATTTTTAGGTCGTATTGCATTCCTATGCTTGTTCCATTAAACACATTTTGAAACGTTTGTTTCATATGAATTAAACAGCGGTAGCAGCAAGAGGTGGAATGGAGACTTTACGGCCTGCCTTGCAACGACTGTACATGACACGTGCATCTGCATATAGTGATGCTCTC
Organism: Acorus calamus; assembly: GCA_030737845.1. Lineage (NCBI taxonomy): Eukaryota > Viridiplantae > Streptophyta > Magnoliopsida > Acorales > Acoraceae > Acorus > Acorus calamus. The sequence continues at coordinate 27,464,065 of CM060870.1, forward strand.
AAAGCCTTTATCCAAGGGTATCAAGAAGGGTTGCAGCAGGTAATGGAAATGAAAGATGATGCCAAAGGAGATGATAAATCTCCACTTCAAGAAGATGTATTTAAAAAATGAACTCGATCCCTCTCATAAAGGTTTCTCTTGTAAGTGCTTATAGAAATGATCTATTGGTATTTCAAATTTCAAAGTATCAATTCTTATGTTTCATCTTGCTGACACATATGGAAGATTTGATAGCTTACCAAACTATCTCTTAGCAGGTTAACAGTTTATTTAGTCCTGGGTTGAAGTCTTACACTTGCTGACAAGATACTTTTTAATCAGGGAACCTACCAAAAACGATATACAGCTTTTGTGAACTACGATGGGCTAGCATTTCATGAAACCCCATAGAGTGATTTACACATACAAGATCACCTTTAGAATAAAGTACTCATTTGGTGGCAATGCCAAATTTGAGACCACAAACATTGGAAATCTCTGTTGCTTGGATTTTAGCATATCAGATTCAGAAGATCAATTGAAGGCGTGTGCAAAGAAGAAAGCTATTGCAGAAGGAAAGATCTTCCATAGACAAGCCATTCATCCAGGCATGGCTATGAACATGTACCTCAAATGCAGGCGCACAGACACAACGCATGAAGCTTCTTGATCATGTGCCCGAGTGAATTATGGTCTTATGGAATACAATGATGGCATGGCACTTTTTACATGAGCAGGAAGAAGGAATCTCACCAAGTGAAATTCACTTTGATGTATACTTACAAGCCAGAAAAACCTGGTGTCATTGATGTTTTTACCTTTTAATTAACTGTTGTGTGAGTTAGTTATTACAATAAATGCATCCAGATGTATTTGAAGAGTTGATTATTGCATTAATTAACTTTGGAGTTACAATGACTGCTTAATCTCTATGATGAGGCATTGCTGTTACTCCATAGAGCTTAGTAGGAATGCAACCCATTCATGCTTTTAAGTTATTCTTAGGGCTGGTTTGGTGATTGGTTTAAAAGAAAATTTCTTGTTTGTAGGGTTCTAGTCCTGAGAGACTTCATAGAAGAGAATTTTGTCTGGGATATCAAAGAATGATCTGGAATCAGAGAATTTCAGATGTAATTTTTTGAATGAATGCCAAACAAATCCTTTGTGCTTGTGTGAATTAAGGTGCTAAGTATGCAGTGTTGATAAGAAATGGGTTTGCAAATCATAACTAATTTGAAATGTTTGCTTGAGTTTTTACATAAAGATTGTTTTTGTTGGTTTTATATGTTCAGAAAGCTACTTAAAATCAGGATTTTCAGAAAGCTATTTTGTTGATTTTTAACATATATATATATATATGCTAACATGTGAAACTAAAATTTAAAATTAACAAACTTTCAGAAATGATTATTCAAAAATTGTTTGAATTTTTTCTCATTGAATTTATATGATAATTGATTCACACAACGAAATTAGGATAATTGCCTATTCAAAGTTATTTATGATTTGTCACACACGAATTGATGATTATATTATATTTATTTATTGGTAAAAATCTAAACAACCCCTCTAAACGTCTGAATGTAATCTCTCTACTTTTCTTAAAATCTATATAATCAGCTGAAAAAAATAACTCCCTAAATTAAATTTTCTTTGACAGATGTGAAATATTATGTGAATATTTTATTTGGTTAGTCTTAACTGAAAATAAAATTATACTAAAAACCCCTACAATTTATTAAAAATGTGAAAAACTTTATTTAAATGATGATTTTATTCCTCCAGATAGAATTTTATCATATATTTGGAGGGATAAATTATTATTCACAAATGATTTTTTTCACATTTTAACACATTGCAGGGTTTTTGATATCCTATATTTTCAACCAAAGTTAATCAGACAATATTTGTAGAATAATTATAATATATCAATGAAAATTTAACTGTGAAAGTTATTTAGATTTACGCAGGGGCGGAGCCAGGAATTAGAGTAAGGGGGGGCCACAAATAAGGGACTTCAACTTTTTTTATTAAAATAGTAAATATATAATGTGATAATTTAAGACAAAAATATTTCAAAAATCAGTGAGCACGACCAGCACCTCCAGCATTTAGCCGAAGCCTTCGATGCCATTCGCAAGCATCGCATGAGATTGAACCCAAGTAAATGCTATTTGGCGTTTCCTCTGGTAAATAATGAAATGTTTATTTAATACCAACAAAAATAAATAAATAAAAATATACAGCTTCTACTTCAATTGTGCCCATATTTTTCACACATAGAATTCATCCATAATCATATCATTGCAAATTTTTCAGTTATTTCTCTTTCAATATATAAAATCAAGCAATTATAAAATGATACCTTTGTGGGAAATACCAATTATGAAGAAAAATTTTCAAATCAGAATACTGAAACTTGCGATTAGTTCACCCAATTGTTGGATATTCTGAAAGCTTTGCTAAAGGACTTGCCTTAAGTAAGCTCAACAATAATATCTTGTTGTTTATCGGATTTCCCAAATTTGGAACGAATCTGGATCACGTTTATAATTGGAAGAGGCGTATCAATTATATTTTTCAGTTCATGGATGTTTCGATGAAGGATTTTCAATGATTGGAGGAGGATCAACATCAAAAGAAGGATTAATTTAGCTTTGGAGTTGGAGCAATTTCCCTTAAAAAAAGAACCAATCGTTTTCATCTTGCTCATGATTGACCTAAATTTCAATCGAAAACATAAATTAAAAAAATTATATGGAACAAAAATTAATTCCAATATTAAAAAAATTAATATAACAAATAACAAAAAAGAGATCCAAATTCCAAATAACGAATCAATCATATGATAATAATAAATAAAAATTAAACAAAACAAAAAATAAACAAATAAAAAATTCACTAAAGAATTAAGAATTAATTATATAATACATACACTGTAAATACAATATATAAATAATCAATAACAAACAAAATAAACATAAATAAATACAATATGTGAGAAGAGACTAATCAATTTCGGAAGAGAACGCATATTTATTTGCGCCGCTGCGGGATTGACACTCGAAAGAAATTGGGAATTAGGAGGGGGTGGGGTGGGGTGGGGTGGGGTAATTCTTTGTTTCTTTTTTTGATTTTTTGGGCATTTAATTTGATCATTGATGGACCATGTGGGGAGTGGCCCACCTAAATTGTTTTGGGCTTTGATTGGGAGGGCTTGGGTTGGGTAACGTTGTAATATAAGGGGAATGTTTGATTTTTATTTTTTTGGTTTTTTGGTCTTTTAATTTAATTGGTCATGTGTGACAGTGGCCCACCTAAAAATTTTTGGATTTTGCTTGCCCCCCCCCCCGGGTCTCCGCCCCTGGGATTTACGTATGATTTTTCACATAGTTATATTGATTTCAAAAAGTGTTTTTTCCTTATTTATTTATTCCCTCAAATAAAAAAGAAATATATACACGTGCAGCGTTATGATACCACCACACAGCCAAGCTACTTTTTAATCAAGTACTACAAGTTTATCTTGGGACTCTTTCAAGATGGATAAAAAAAGGGGTTTTTGTTAACAAGTGTGGGCACTGGTTAATCCACATTTATTATTTATTTTTTAGACAACTTAACAAATTAATTATGATATGATTTAATAAAATGAAAGATTTTTTAAAATACCAACAACACAAATTCACCATATTTTTCTTTTTCTTCCCTCTCACCCAATTTTTCCCTCTCTTATAGAATGTTTTAAAAATAAAAATGTTATAAACATAAATAAAATATTTTCAAGAAAAATGACCTATTTATGTAAAAAAAAGTATGTATACCAAATAATTGAACAATATTTTTTTTGTGTATAAATTCAATTTTTTATATATTATTTATTATTTATGAGTAAATCGGGTATGAGAAGGAAGAAGAAAAAAATATTGGAGGAAAAAATAGGGTATGAGAGGGAAGAAAAAAAAAGATGGTGAATTTATTAAGGGTGTTGTTGATATTTTAAAAAAAAATTCATTTTTTTATACTCATATCATAATTAATTTATTAAGTTGCTTAAAAAAAGTAACAATAAATATGGGTTAACCTGTGCCTTGAAGGCATTCTTAACAAAACCCAAAAAAAAAGAGGGACCTTTCCCACTAACAACGGAATATCTAAAATCCCACCATTCATGCAATAAATAGAAAATAAGTTTTTTTTTCATTGAATGAAGTTAAAACTTGCTACCTAATTTTATTTATAAAAGATCGAATTATAAACTTTGATAGGAAAGAGAAAAGATACATAAAAGATAAAAACAAATAAGTAATGCCTAGTTTGATAAATGAATAAATATTTAAGATAAGTTAGTCTAATTTATAGGGATAAAAGACTATTATTTTTATTTAGATTTACATTTTTAGTAATGCATTTTGTTATCTCTAATTTTTTTTCTTATCTTTAATTTGCATTTGGATCATATGATCTAAAATATGAGATAACTTTAAAACAAATTAAAAAAAATAAGTCTACCATTTCTATTAATGGGGCATTAAAATTGTTAGTTTTGATTTTATAAAGTTTTTTATTTTTGTTTTATTGGGAAGGGTAGTTATAAAAGTTGTTCATGTTTTACAAAATATGGCTAAAAAATGGAGATAAAGTCTGTTCCACCTTTTACCTATAACAAAATATTCCTACTTTTTCTCTAAAAAGATAGACAATTGTCTTTTTTTTTGTTACGCCATATCATATAATATGTTATTTAATCCAATTATTTTCTTATCCTAACCTCTTATTCCAATGTAGTCTAAAAGTCAGTTGACACTTACCTTCCATCGGGTAGAAAAAAGCATCTACCAATGAGAGATAAGATGCCGTACAAGAAGTAAACAAGTTGTCGGTGAAACAAAACAAACAAGTGTTTTTTTTATTTTTTAGTCCATGTAAACTATATAATTTAGTGATCGATCCCTTACTTTTTTATATTATAGTTTAAGTCTCTAGATTTAAATGATATGTTTCTTATTAGTTCCTGGGAGGGACTTATCACTAAATTATTTAGAACATATCATTTAAGTACGAGGACTTAAACTATAATATAAAGAAATTAGGGATCGATAACTAAATTATATAGTTTATGAGAACTTAAAAATAAAAAACCCAAAAAAACATATCATATAACATGTCGTTTGTTTTTGAAACACGTTTTAATGGTCTCGCTGGCATGATAATGTCGTGGACCTCAAATTATGTGGACTCTTCAATTAGGCACATAACGAGGTTACGAGGTAGGAGCTTTACTGTATTTTTTTTTTTACAATCTGAATGTAGTTTTATTTATTTATTTTTTTGTTGTTGAGGAAAGTAGACATTTAAAACTATTCAACAATGAAAATAGTTATAAGAGTCCGAGTTTAATTATGGAGAGCATAAAACAAAAGGCCCTCAAGAGAAAAATGAAAGGAAAGAAACAAACAAAACATAAAATCAAAGAAAAAATATATATTTCATTAAGGATTTTTTTTCATATTTTTAATGAATAATATCACTCAATTCTGTTATATACTTCATATTTTATAAAAATACATATCTCATTAGATTAAATATATGATTTTTTAAATAAAAAACTTGAATGCATTTTAGATTGTGAAATAGATTGAGCGTAACATTTTTCATGAGTTATATATCTCCTTTAAAATGAGCGTGAATAATTCACTTAAACATGTATTATATGTTTATTATAAAAATATACATTTTAATATTAGATTGTTATTAAAAAAAAAACCTTGGGCGTAACATTTTGTAATACAATAATGATTTTTAAGTCCCAAATTATAGACCCCATCTCAAGCCCCATGAGTGGCATATTTGAAATACCTATTATACCCCCTCCCTATTTAGTCGATTTAATAATCCATAACCGCCCCATTAATCCGAGGTAGTTATGATTTGGATACTTTCCTGTTTTTGAATATTTGTTTTTAATTTGTTTTCAATTTCACAACATTTCCTTTTTTTAGCGATATGAATTAGCATTTTTTTCTATACGATTTGAATTTCGGTTGACAGAAAGACAAATATGAATTTAGTTTTTTATTCGGAGGTGAATCAACATTTTTTTTATGTGATATGTTTCAGGTGCAATAAAAAATCGATACATTCAGGTTAGGTTTTTCTAGTTCCTGAATTTTACATTAATTTTTTATGATCGGCTGATATGAAAACCAATATGAATTTGATTTTTTATTTCAGATTTGGTTGGTGAATCTGTTTCAAACAGAAATAGATACATCTAGGTTATGTTTTTTGGATTCTGAAAATTGTATATTCTATGCAATTTTAGTTTTCAGACGGATCTGAAAACATACATCGAATTTTTTTGTTTCAGTTTATTTGGTGGAGAAGAGAAGAATTCGATTCATTTTTTTTATTGGGGACTAATTTGTTGTGCATACAATGGCGATCCATTCAGGCTAGTTCTTTCGATCTGAATAAATTATATTGATTTTGATTCCTCATTCTTTTTTTTTACATTCCTTTAAATAATCATATACATGCGTTTGAATTTAAATGTTTCTTGAATTCAGATACATGGCCTGTATCTTGATTTATATGCATTGTTATGTATCAGATATGATATGTACAATCGATTTATGATTGTGTGTTTGTGTATAATTATGATTAATGTGTCATTCGTCATTTTTTAGCTTTTTATCAGCATTTTTCAACTCATTTAGATTCAATATATTCAAATTCAGAGCACATTTACTTGTATGAATTTTGTATTTGATATCTCATATTCCAATACACATGTATCTGAATTTGATATCCAACCCATTTTGAAGATTGTTATTTATATTTTCGTGGATTTAATTAATGTATAGCTGATTAATATCTAACTGTCAATTGTTGGTATTTTGAAGACTCTTTATGAATTTTCTGTGTGGTGCTCAGTAGCATGTAGACCATAATTGGACACTTAATTTTTCAGATACATTACTGTATCTTAATTTGATAATACGTGACTGATATTGTTATTCTCACTAGGTAGTGATGGTGATTTTCTGGACATATGTGACGACTCAATTCATTTGGACGACATCAATGATTCATGTCCTGCGGAAACCTGTTTGTCAAAGGAATTGTATGGTGTGACTGATCAGCAAAATGTAGGAAAGATTGTAGCTTGTGATGATCAATGTATTCCATTTGTTGGTATGTGTTTTGGTTCTGAAGATGAGGTGCAATTGTTTTATAACAATTTTGCTCACAAGGTTGGATTAGGCATTGTCATGGTCAATGGAAAAAAGGATGAAAATGGGTTTCTTTGTTTTGCTGTAATCGTATGATCGGTTGATGAATGACTTGAATAAATTCCAGATTGAGTTCTTCGAAGCATGTTTGAATACCTTTGACTCAAATCCATTGTTGCAAATGTTTTGAATATCATGTGCACAGTAGATCTATACTGGGGATAGTATGCCCGGTTTCTTCTTGGTTCAGCAACTCTGTCTTTTTGAGCTTCCGTGTTAATTAAGATACATGTGTATCATAAAGTTAAATCAAGAGTTTCAAACAAATATCAGAGAAATCAAAATCCAGATAGACCATGTATAATTCAAATACATAAAAACAGCAAGAACACACACCAAAAATGCTACCAGATGTTTGTAATTTCAGATACAACCAAGGGATTGAAACATGTCATTTACAACAATTTCAGACACAGTTGATTCAGATACATACAATGTTGAAAAAAACATTAATCCATTAGCAGCAAGGGATTTACAAGATAGCTGAGTATTCCAAAATATAAGATTGAATTTTTTCATACAATATACTTTCTGATTCATGTCTACTCCCTAATAGCATGTAATTTGACTAATGAGATCCATGCTGCTTCATAATTGCTTCAGATTCAATTTTAATTGGTAACAGGTTTTCAGATACAGATTCATATGATTAAGATACATGATTTGTTTACAATGTGTTTCAGTTTTTCCAGGTCTTTTATTTGGTAACAGGTTTTCAGATACAGGTTCATCTGATTAAGATATTTGATATGAGTAAACCATAAACAATCGAAAACTGTAAATTCTTATTCCCTTAAATCTAAATACGCTGGTAGATGAAGAGAATGTATCATAAACAATTTCATAATATATTAGAGATTGATGACATGCTTCCAAACCAAAATAAAAAACCAAAAAAAAAAAATAATTTCATAATATATTACAAATATGCAGATTTTTTTTGATTCAGGTGCATGTATCTGAATTTCTGATTTCAAATAATTTTTTTTAGATCATCAGATACAAGTATTTGAAAGAATGATTCTTCAAATCAATTTCATTGATAATCAGATCAATAAGAGACCAGAAATCATAGGAAATCATAACTTATATGAGTTTGAAAATCAGAAATTATTGTTTAATAAAAAGTGAAAAAACATAACGAATCGACCGTTTTTTTCCGTTCAAAATAAAAAAAATTGACGGCAAACTGCCGATTGTGGCAGGAAATCAAGTTTCGGGATCCTCAATTCAGAAGAATTAACAAAGCATTTCTATTAAGTGGTTGTGGAGGAGGCTTTCGATGAGCAACCAGTTGTTGTGCAATGTGATTAATGCGAGATATTATAAGTATAAGTTTTAATTTGTTTTAAAATATGATACACAGAAGGGAGAGATCAATGATGCGTTGTTTTTGGATTCGGTTACCAGATTTAATGTGGATATTAATTAGTTGAAATCAATTTTTAAAATCATATAAATGGTAGTTATGTCATTATCATTTTGGTGGTTTAAAAAATCAAACAGGGAACCAATAAGAGAGCGCCACCTATTGGGGCTCACAAATAGGGTCTAATTTCTGAAACCTAGGTAGCAGCACTGTTTGCAATAATGGTTATAATCTAGTTTGAATCATTGTTACAATCAATAATATAGCCCTTTTTAAAACAAGATGTCACTTGGCCCCTGTTATAACACTACTGCCCTTTTTTCATAATAGGAAATCTAAGGAAGAATAAGGTGGAATAAGAAGAAAATAAACACAAAAACTTATTTGTTTGTAAAGAATAAATGTGTATATCTATATTAGAATAAATGAGAATAAATTAACACTAATATTCTAGATTCTATTTAAAATAGTAATGTTTCACATGGTCTTTCACTGATATAAATGAGACTCACATATCAAATCACCTATTATCACATATTATAAATTAAAGAGGTCGGATAGCATGTCAAACCATTTTTTTCGACCATTTATATATTTTATCTACACTTTATTTACATCTTATCTATAATGTGTTCCTAGGCAATCGAACAAAAAAAACCTTTATTATTTTATTATCCAATAAAAATAATTAAAAACATAATTAAATAAAAATATAACTTATTTCAATGTGCATTTGATTTTTTTCTAATGAAATATCACAAAATGATATCTTTTTCATTCATAAAAATAAAATAAATTACAAACATGACCACGAAGCTATTAAAAAAAAAATTATACATCATATCATGTCATGTTAGAAATCCCCCCATTTTAACCTGGCATGTAAACATAGGTAAAAAAAAAAAAGTACAGACTTTGACTTCACTGTTGTCAGATATGCAGGGCGTGCCATGCCTTGTTGTGGGTTCCATCTCATCTCACCCATACATCGCCGTACAATCCCTATTTGGACCCCGATAAATCGGGGAAAATCTCATTTAATCCAATTTCGTTAAAAATAAAAAACAAAATAACGTCACAGATATTTATTTATTTAATTATATATATATTTTTTCTTCACCACGACTCGCCCTTCTCTTTTTCCTCGCCGATCAATTCAGTTCAGATCCTGTCCCGTCACGTGAAAAAAAATTATGAATTTTTTGAACCGTCCGATGAAGATCGTACGGATGGGGGTTAGGGATGCTTACGATGGGAGGATAGGCTCGGTAGGTCCGAACCGGGTCCGGTTCGGTTCGGTCCGTGACGTAGTAGTCGAGGTTGACTCCGAACAACCTGAGCCGCTTTGAGTAGACCTGCGGGACAGCTGACTCTGTGATCACCGGGTGGTCACCTGATCCAGGATTTGTGTCAGATACACTCATTATGTGACTTGATTTTATTAAAATAATGTGACAAATTATTTTTTTATCAATACAATTTAGTTTTTTTTTCCTTAAAAAGTATGTTTTTTAAAATTAGTTCTGAATAAAATTAAAATTAAACCAATATCATTTCTCACCAAAATTTAATGAATTCACATTTATTTATATATATATATATCTTAATCTAGATTTTATGAGTATATGGACTTATTTTCAAGAGCATAGTTACGCGCGGTCCTCGATACATAAAAAGAAAATTTTACAATCAATTTATTTTAAAGTATAATAATACATCAGTCCACACACATTAAAATTTTTTTCAAAAATAATACATACTATATATCTTGTTAAGTATATATTTTTATAAAAATAAAACATACATTTTATGTAATTTTATGAATCTATATGTAAAAATTTCTAACGATATATACATATTTCTAATCTATATGAGATTAACAAATGTAAAAACACTTCCTAAATTGAATATATAATGAACTATTGATAAGATGACCGCAGGTGAGAATATATAAGCATAACAAAACAAAGATTATGATTTTTTTACACTTTTAGTAAAAAGTAATTTTTTTTTAATGTTTGAGAAATATGCTTCTGGATTTCTAATAACATATATAAGCTTGGATTTTAGACCGTAAAAAGTAATAAGTATAACAGAGCTTATATATATAAGCATAACAAATATATATAATTTTTTTAATCAAAATATATATTATTATAAATTAGTGTGAGTTTATAATAACTCTTAAAATAAGGTTAAATGGACTGAAAAATGACATATTTCACCGGCAGGTGAGAATAAGCACAATCAAACAAACTCACTCACCTCCCCATCCAAGCTGTTGTTGTCGTCCCTGAGTCTGATCCACAACCGCCGCCGCCGCCGCCGCCTCATCCCGCCTTCGCCACCCAATGAAAAGCCGACTCCGGTCACGTCGACACCTCCCAAAAGACACGACGTCGCCGGCGTCGAGTCTCTTCTCCTTGACATACCGGCTCCAACCTTTGGTCAAAACGTAGCTCTGACTGCTGTTCCAGTACGAGTACCTGAACCTCCACTGCTTCCCGGACTCGTCTTCGAAACAGAGTGTCAGACCACCCTTTTCGGAGGAGGAGGAGACGAGGGGGAAGTGGGTCTCGGCGTGGTGTTTGGGGATGACGAGGCGGTTGAGCTTGCCGACGTCGCTGGGTGTCAGTGGCTTCTCAAACATGGGTTCTAGTTGGTTTGGGTGGTGGTGGGAGGAGGTGGTGGTGGTGGTGGTTAGGGTCCATGGGATTGTCTGCATTTCTTTTGAGAGGTGGTGATGGTGAAAAGTAGGGGAGATGTGGGTTGTGGGGGAGATATAAATATGGGGGGGAAGTTTCCATGGGGTTGGGTTTATTTTTATTTAAATGTATATTTGTATATATATTTTTTGAGTTTTTTTTGTTTTGGGTCGTCCATGTAGACATACATATTTAAGGATAGATTACTCACTTCTTCATATTTTGATTTTAGTTTTCAGATTCAAAGAATATGTTCTTTTTTAGTCTTTCGCAGGGATTAAAAGAAAACTAAATAATTTAGGGATACATCTCTCTCAGAGAATAAAAAGAAACACATCTTTTAAATCTAAAGATTAAAATCAAAATATGAAAAATTGAATGATCGATTACTAAATCCTATGATTTACGAGAATTTAAAAATAAAAAACCCATTTTTTTTTTGGGAATGGTAACGTTGGAGGTTGTATGGTGGATATGACCCTATGTTTTATGAGCATTACAAATAGGTCCCTCATTTCACTTGTGTGTTGGGTAAGCTTGTCAATCAGACAGATACGGTTCAGATAGATCCATATCCGTATCTGTATCCGTATCTGAGCTAGATATTCAACAAAATATCCGTATTTGATATCCGATGGATATTGCAAGTAAGTAATTATTCAAAATATCTAAAAATTCAAAATGAATATGGAACAATTAAAATATCCAAAGATCAAATATTCAAAAATAAAAATCATATATATAATATTTAAAATATGTAAAAAATATAATAATTACTTAGTATAAAATATAAAATGATGAATATATACATAAAGTACATTACATGCTTTAGAGTAAAAATAAAAATAAAATACTCATACTAATTCTAAAAATATAAATATATAATTAAATAAATAATAATATAATAATATTTTTGAATACATATTTTTTTCGGATAAGTTACAGGCCTATCTGTATCCGATCCAAAATTTTTTAGATACGAATATTTTTTTCAGATACGAATACAGATTTATCAAATATCTTATGAATTTTCGGATACTGATTCGGATCAGATACGAATGCTTTTTCGGATAATTAACAAACTTAGTGTTGGGTCTTGGTAGAGGACACCCTCTTTCGTCTAAGGTTGTGTCTAAAAATGTATTGGAAAATTACGATTTTGAATAAAATAGCTTAATAAATTTAATTTTTAAGAAACACATTTTTTGTTTAGGGTCCATGGGAGGTCTAAGTGTAAGTGGGTTGTTTGCATTTCTTGGTTTTATTGGATTGGGTTTGTTTTGAGAGGAGGTGGTGGTGGTGAAAGTAGGGTTGATGGAGAAGGGGGATGTGGGTTTTGTTGGGAATAATTATATGGGGGGGGGGGGGGGGTGTTTCCATGAGTTGGGTTAATTTATAGGGCGCGGCTAGAGCCACCCCACGTGTTATCCTACCCACCCCATAAAAAATTAATTTATTTCATATCTAATCCACCCCACAAGTTCGACATAGACGATGTCTTCTGTGTTTAAGATTGTTCGACATAGATCATGTCGATCGAACAATTTTAAACAATGAAGACATCGTCTATGTCGAACAATATTAAACACAGAAGACGTCATTTAGGTCGAACATGGGGTGGGTTAGATATGAAATAAATTAATTTTTTTATGAGGTGGGTAGGATAACTTGTGGGGTGGCTATAGCCCCACCCTAATTTATATCGTGTGTTTTAATTTCTTTTTATTATTTTGGAATGGCAATGTTGGGGGTTGGTTGTATGGTAGACATGACCCTATGTTTTATGATAATTACAAATAGATCCCTCATTTCGCTGGCCACCATAATCTTGGGTACAGTTTTGATACGTCGTGGGGTGCTCCACGTAATGTTATCGTAGATCCAAACAAAAACTGGCATATGAGCTCCATTTTTAACACAAAAACAGTGTTGCAGGATTTTTTTTCACGTTTGAGAAGGTCCAAAAATAAAGCTTCAATTTGCTATGCTTTCCCCAATGTGGAGTTTTACGCCGCAATCCTAAACGGGACCTTGATAGAAGACCCCCCCTTCCCCGTTGAGAAGGCCTTGGGTCAAGTATCGCTAATAACAAGACTGGAAATTAATTAATGTGAACTTATATGCATCTATCTGAGCTGATTTCGTAGGTATGTTGATTGACATAGTAATATTGTTTACTAAAGACAACCTATGCCTTCATCATACCAGTAAATGGCCTTTCACCATAAAAAAAGGATTTCTCAATGTTTTTCAAATTAAAATTGGTAAATGATATTCTTGAAACATGTGCTGGTGTGATTTAACTTAAATGATATTTTTCAAATTAAAGGATAGTGGTAGGGCAGTTTTATGTTCAATCTTCACTGATTTTTTTTAAGTTTACAATACTTTATGTCATGACATGTATGATGTATCTTCATGACAAATAAAATATATTTTTCATTGAAATATATATACTTTATTATGAAAGGTTTAAATAATCTATGTAATAAAGCATGTATGTCACTGGGAAATACATGTGGGGCTGCACGCATATGAATGCTTAGTTAGCTTTGTTTGTGCTCATGAAGTGCATACCTTAATTAATTTGTAAGCTGCATGCCTACTAAGGGTTCGTTTGGAAATGCGTCGAGGGCGTGTTTGTGCTGGTGGACGCTGTGGAACATCATCTCCAAACCAAACAAAAAACCCGCGTTGAATTTCTAGCTTGGTGCATGGTAGTGTTGGAAAAATATTTTTTCTCGCATTGATACACTTCAAAACACCGCTGCTCCAACTCTTTCTTGCTTCCCCCATGCGGTGTCACTTGATGCTATATTGTAGTCTTTACAGAATAAATATGGTTTGCTATATTGTAGTCTACAGGGGTCATGCAGACAAATCATTCATGCAGAAGCTGCAAGAGTGGAATCAAATTTTGTTTTATCATAAATTATTTGAATATTTCATAATTAAGTTTCAAATTATGTTTTTTTCCCATATGCATCATATCCTCCCATATTGTTCTATAATATTTTGTTTCATTATTAACATTATCCAAATTTACATCATGTAAAACTAATTATCTTTTTTTGGATTTGGATTTTTTTTATTTTCTTTTATATAAAGCTCATCTATTTATTGCTTCTGCTTTTTTTAGTTTTCATTATTTATTAACTTTTTCCTATTTTGTAGGAATTTAGTTTTTTTTTATTTGATTTTATAATTAAAGAAGATTGTTATTTCATAACAAATTGAAAAAAAATCTCGTAACTTATAAACTTTTTCTTTTTGCCTTTTGCTTTCCATGTTAATAGAAAAACGTGATATTAGCTCTCCTAATTTTGAATATGTTTTATTTTTTTTCTATTTTTAATTTTTATAAGATTGATTTTAGAATTTATGCAAAATGTTAACCAAAATTTTTGCATATGCATTTTGGGGCACATTTCATGAATTCGCTTAGGACCCCTCTAATTCAACTAAACTCAGTCTGGGAATGTATTTAAATGTGTGATAATAAGCTGACAATGTATCATTATTGCTATGATGATTAGAGATTCAATTTTAAGTGACATAGTTATACGCATAAGCTGGTCAAGAGTGCTGGCATGTGACATCTCATATGCCTAGCAAGTGAAGTTTGTGATTTGTAAATACTTTTACAACGTTAGAAATAGCTCTTCCGACTTCATGGTAGAATCGTTGGATTTGAGGACGTTTTATAGCCGAAGCGAGGGAGGTGCACTCGATAATGGACACTCGAGAATTGTGGTTTAAATAGGGGATCTTTCAGTGACATGCCCTGTTAAATATCTCTTCCCTTCCTTTCCTTGTGTTCTTTTTTCTTCTTTTGTTTGAATTTTCTTTCTCTATTCCTCTCACCTCCTTTTGTATTATACTTTGAAATGTTCAGTGAAATCATGACAATGGCATCTACTTTTTTTAAAAAAAAAAAAAAAAACTCTTCCGACTTCATGGCAAAATCGTTGAATTTCTATGAGCAGGAGATAGTTACATGAGATTGCAAAAGATGTCAAAGGAGAACACTACATGGAATGAATTGAATAACCACATCAGTATAAGAAGATTGAGAAGATTTAACCAGAAAATAAAAACTCCTAATAACACCAAGAAATTAATGTACATGTTTAGAAACTTTTCTTCAAGGGGGGGCATGGATGCAAATTTCCCTTCCATGATTATCCCAAGTTGTATATAATATGGTTTGGCAAGTAGGTGCATGAATGGATGATAATTGATAGAGCTGATTTTGTTTGACCACCTGGTCAACCTTATTGTCCAAATACCTTTTTGGGGACACTCAATGACCACCGTCTGATCAACCATTAAAGTGCAGGGAATCTCTCTTTGATGGACCTTCCTTAACAATATATACACCCACACATCCATCACATGGTGTTTAATAATTTTGTTTTGGACTCCCTCTGATTTCAAGACAACTTTTTTAAAAAAAGATAAAAAAAAGAACAGAGAGAGAGAGCAAATAAGGACTGCATGCAGAGATCCCTTCCATTTTTGTTACAACAATACAAAAGATAATGTTATTTTTTGAGTCCTTATCATATATAATTTTTTGGGATGTCTTTTTGATGTCGTGTTAGATTAGAGTCCTCACATTCCCTTTTGATTTCTCCACTCATGTGCCCAATGCAACCGCTGCTTTGTTCCCATTATGCCAGCCAACACAAACATGTATCCTTTCATCTTTAATTTTTTAAAGGTTTGCATTGATTTTGTTATGGGTTGTCTTTTAATTATAGTATATATTTTGTGTTTGTTTACTCATATTTAATATGTTACCTAAGATATTCATCCATGAACATTTGAGAGTTTTTGTGATTATTTAAAAACAATATTAAACAATATTATCAAGCATTCTTCAGACAGACCATCACAATCGATATCATCCTAAAAATATTCATCTTTTTAAATGATTTGATTATATTATTGTGACCAAGCCCTTAAAAATCATGTGTTAGTTTACCTGTTTGTTTAGTATTTCCAATGAAAACTAGGTTGTTAGAATGGGCATGATAATCTTATATATAGTCTTACTTGCAGTTTTGTATACCTCGATCGCTATCTAATGAAATATTTATATCTTGATCCTTACAATTTTTATTCCTTTATAAAAAAAATATATACATAATTAGATGAGATATATTATTTAAAAAAAATCAAAACGTGTGTATAGTCCAGACGGGACTGTCCACAAAGAGTTATCTAACATTTCCTTGCTAGAATTGAACAATTAGGTTTAATTTGTTTATGTGACATTCTATTAAAAAATATTTTTAGTGGAAGATATGCCATTTAAGAGAAAATGATTCACTTTTAAATGATGGAAATAGTTTTGCAATTTCAACCTAAAATAAAAATCTATCTTCATATGGAGCTTAAATTTTTAAAATTATTATTATTTAATTATATCATTATTCCAAAAAAATTTAGCATAAAACTCATTGCATGTGGTATTTTTATTTTTTTCCATTTCCTTGCTACCAACAATTGCTATTTTTCCGGAAATGAGATTTTTTTTCGCTTTGTTTCCCCAAAAAATGAAAGATGAAAAATGAATTTTATGACAAATTAATATCATTTCTATACAAAATTCATTTTTCATTCCAGGAACCCTTGTAAACTCTTCATCATATATAATTAATTTTACACAGCATAGTAAGTCACATCAATGAAACTCACACTCTTAAAATGATTAGAAATAACAAGTAAATCAGTAAATGTGAATGGATGGTGGTGATTAATATAAGCATAAAACATGTGCAGATTTGTATGATTTTTATCTTAAAAAAAATATTTTTTTTCATGCCCTTTTCAGGAGGTCCACGTATCCACCCTGGGTTCCATTGGAATTTGAACAACTTGGAAGATTTTTTAAACCTATTTTTATCTGCCAATTCTGTATGAAATTTTTTTGGGGATCGGACAAGAACATGACACAGTCATGGAAACTGATGAGGGGGGAATATTATATTCAAATCCAGCTATAAAAAATGAATATGACCAGGTTAGGAATCTTTGAAATATCAAACATGTCCTCACCTGGTTTATTTAGACCAAATAATTAGGGTTTCATGCTGTGTTCCACCTACTTAATTGAGTGTACTAGAACTTGTTGGGCAAGCATAAAAATAATTAGGATTTAAAACATGTAATCCATGATTCGCATTAGGGGCCGCAGAGGAGTCACATGAGTGAGAAAATACATAAAAAATGAATCCAATATCAGGCTGGTTGAAAATCTATTACTTTGACTGTCCCATGGAGTTCAAAATATAGAATTCGTGTAGAGAATTGATTTAATGAAATACTAAATATCTTAAGTTACTTAAGTTAGAGATCCAGAGCCATGGGTTTCTATTAAAAATTTAAAAAGATAGTGTTTAGTCATGAATTTTTAGTTGAAACATTTAAATTCATACTTAAGAGCATGACTCAAGAGTAGGCCTGTCAACGACCCGACCCGGACCCGATTACACGTGTAATATACCCGATCCGATTTGGACCCGACCCGGCGGACCTGAACAAACAAACGGGTTGGGTCCGGCTCCACCACGCCCCGACCCGTTGGACCCGAGACTCGATTTTTTTATTAATATATGCTCATATATTATAAGACTATTAGTATTAGTTGATATATAATTTTATTTCTTACTTAACTTATGTTTGTATCCATAAGTTCATAAATCATAATCATAACATTTTTTTTCGTTGTGTTGATGTTGCAACTTGCAAGAACTTGATTGTTTAATATGTAATAAACTTAGTAATGTATTGTCGTCGTCGGTTTGTTTTGGACAATTAACTTATTAGCTTTTGAATTTGTATAATTAATTAGTTTGTTGCATGATTTATGTTTATTATTTTAGTTAATATGTCAGTGTTTATTGTTTTGAATGTTGTTTAGGTTAATATTGTTTTGAATGTTTATATAATTAGTTATCTTTATTGTTTAGGTTAATATGTTTTTTTTGTTAGTGGTTATTGTTTTGGATATTGTTTAATAATTCATTTACTTCTTTTGAATTGTATAAGATTATGTTCAAACATAGTCTCATTAATAATAATGTTTTATTACAAAAATTTTCAAATAGAATGATAAAGTAAACAAATACATGAGCTCTTCCGCTTTTTTTTCTTTTTTTTTGCCAACCATCCGGGTCGGGTCGAACCCGGACCTGACCCGGACCCGTCGGGTCTGGGTCCGGGTCCACATTTCTCTGGACCCGGACCCGCCGGGTCTTGCCACGGGTCGGGTCCGGCCCACCCCGACCCGACCTGGACCCGACCCGTTGACAGGGCTACTCAAGAGTCATAGATTACAAATTGAATGAATATTTATAAGACGTGAGTTACCATGTGATACTTTAAGAATACAAGTTATAAAAACCTAAGTTATGGAAATATAAATGCCATTAGTTATATCTCAAGTTAATGAGAGTAATAAAAAATGCATAATTTACATCTCTGAATGATTAGGTATGCCCTTAAAAACACCACAATAGTTTGATCCCCCTTCTTAGTTAAAAGTACTTTAGAACTAACAAGGGAAGTTGAGTAGATTAGAGTGGAAACAGATGTGAGTCCAATGGGTGTGGCAAGGGATTACATTGTAATATTTAATAATTTTTTTTTTTTTGGTTTGTAAGTCCAAAATTGTATTAATTTCATTGTAATATTTAATAAATGTACAAAAAGATTCAGGGATTACATTACTAATTAATACGAATTAACCAGTGTTAATAGAAAAATGGGTGTGGCAAGGGAACATTCTGAGTGAATGAAAACTGTGCATCCGCCTCACTCATTCTCAATCCACTTGGTTATACCAAAAGAACACACAAATTGACAAAAGCGATAAGTGCCACTGAAGCTTTTCGCGTATATAAGGGACACCACTGCACTCTGTGAAGGTCCTTCAGTGCGAACCATACTTGAGATGGGCTATGGCGAGTGACCGCCAATTGCCTCTAAGTGCTTGCAGGCAAATCAGCCGGGCTATTACCCCCTCTATGGATGTGGGAGAACTTGATGCTTGAGAAGGAAATGCAGTCCTCTTTGATAGAATTGATGAGTCGTCGCACTTTCCATGGGACTGTGCTGCATGAAGTGATCCAAAGTAAGGAAACTTTTGAATTACTTTCCATCCAAAGGTTTTAGAAACTAAGCTCCAAAGCCATTTTAATGCTCTGCCCGACAGCCATTAGCTCAAGATAATTGATAGACTTCCTTATAGTCTTTGCAGCCTCCACCATGATCTGATTTCTTGAATGGTCCCTTAGGAGGAACCATAGCCTGCTCTATCTTCTGATAAGGAACCGTCAGTGTTTGCTTGACCCATTCCAATGGAGGAAGTTACCACTTCACTTCTACCAAATATAGAGAGAATTAAGAGATGATGAGCCCTATACCTGTTTCATACGGTCTAGATCAGAGGAAATTACAACCTTGAAGTCGTATTGACTCATTTTCAGTTTAATATTCATTTTGATGAAATTGTAGGCATGCGCCTTAACTTTATGCATAAAATTGAAGTTTGTTAAAACCTAACACGTGAGATCCACACTTTAAATGATCATGAATTTTGATAATATGAGATTATAATTATGTTAAGATCAAACGCAAATAAGATCCAGAATTCAAATGGATAAAATATCTCACATTGGTTTTTTAACTGTTTGAAAATGGTTGGATCTCACTCCAATCAATAAATTTAAATAAATAATATTAATATATACACATACAAAGCCTCAACTTCCAAAACCCATTCTACACCACTCTTATATTTTAATTTGTATCCATGATTCATTCTTGATAGTTTTCTAGGGTTTGAGATCCCCTTCAAACCCCCAACAATTTCCATCATAAGCGACAGTTACGTGACACAATAAAATAGATATTCTTTCAGAATTAATACAATATCTGCATATGTATCCAAATCCATTTGAACGGGATGCAATTAGGTAGGTTTAGTTCAAATTTTTTATAAATTCAAATTGAATCAAATTAAAATCACATAAAAAAATCGAACAAAAAATTCAAAACTGAACCAAACTGATTTTTGATTGGTTAACCCTTATATATATATAAATATTTGAAATGCTAGAATTGGTGGTATAAATTAGTGTATTCATTTTTTATGATTATTAATGGCAACAATATAGTTTGTAATATTAAAAAATGATCTAAATGAATACTGATTATGAATAATCATGTGTTTAAATTTAATTCAGTTCAGTTCAATTAATTTGATTATTTTTTAAAGTAATCCAAACTCATACCAATGTAGATTGGTTTATTAATTTTTTAATTCATATTCAAATCAAATAAAAAAAACTACTGACCCAAACCCAATCACCCCTAGTATATGATACCCAAATGTGTACATGTAGGGTCTGGATATAGTCAGAACTCGTTTCGGTTAGTCCTATCAGTATCAAACTGCACAACTTATTAGTTGAACTATACAACATATGAATTGAACTGCACAATTAATTATTGGGTATACATTCTACTCTCCTATTAAATCCAATCAATTATTGATAAAACATTGATTCCTAGGTACCATCAGTATCTAATAAGTGAGTGGAACATGTACACAATAATTAGCTGTGCAGTTAGATTCATAGATTGTATGTTTCGATTTTGACTGGATCTAAACTCGTGCACATGTTCAAAAGTTTTTTTTTTAAATTCAAAAATTCATAAATTGAATTTAAAAACAATTTTTTGGACTTATTGTTGATGTGACTTATAAATTAATTGCCGAGTTAGATCATCCCAAAAGTGGGTGATGGTCCCAACAGCTATGCCATGCGTAGATGTGACAGTAGACACACGTACTATATATATACTTCTAACATTCCTCCACATACTGAAATCATACATCTACAAGAGGGACAAAGTCAACATCTGAAAATAATAAATAATTCTTCTATAAAAAAAAATGAAAATAGTTAGTTTAAAAAACAATTTTTATTTTATTTCCAACAACTTTTTGTTAAATTTTTAAAAAGTTGATTCAAAAAAATACTAATGAGATATATATACCGACATATATAACTCAATAGTATTTGATAGATGATTATTTAGGTATATGAACTGTTGGTGGAACTGATGACGGACTAGAAAATGACCAACAATATAATGTGGAAATAGTAGATTGAGTTTGGGCCTAGAAAACAAATAGGGCCTAGCCTGTGTCTACCCCATTCTATCACCGTCCATGTATTTTTCTTAAGAAAATGTTATATGGACATTCCGCCAGTAGTATGACATGTTTTACATTTTCTAAATTATATATCTGATTAATGACTCACAAAAAATAAAGTATATATTTAATGCACTGTTAGTTACTGCATAGAAACTGTAATTGAAAATGAGCATGTGGTGCATGTATGTCTGTTTGTTATGTAAGTATCAGACGAATACATTTGTGATATAACTGTAAACACTGATTCTGTAATGGACATGGATATTGTGCATTTGATTCTCTAATGGATTTTGATAAATCTGTAAATGAAAACATTTATTCTGTAACTCATGATATATATTCTGTAAATGCTCCCAGACCTGAAGTTTTCCCCGTTCAATGGAATGAGTCAAATAATCATGTTAATGAAAACGCTGTTGAAGAAACTCATCAGATGGCATTTGAAACTCATAAATTTTTTGTAAGTTCATTTGAATATCTTGTAATCAGATTGGTTTTTTTGTATGTTCATCAGAATATTTTATAACCCGAATATGATTTTTATGTAAGTTTATAAAAATGAGTTCTTCACTATAAATGTCCATGTGGTTCTGTCCAATATCGTAACTTACATAAATAAAAACATAAAGCAATATTTTATTTTCTGCAACTATCACGAAGGTAACATCTAAATATTTTCTATAAGTTCTAACATCTTTTCTGTGACTTGAATAATTGAAACTGTTAATTATGTTGTAATATCTGTAAGTTGCTGAACAGAAAGTGAAATTCCTGTTTTGAAATACAGAAACTATAAATCTAACCACAATATATGAAATTATAGTAATCCATAACACCTAACCATACTGTTTTCAAAACATAAATAATACATGAAGTTACTTTAGCACAACAATCACAAGAATGTATTTGATTATTATTCAATTGTTTGCATTCCTATGTTTTTTTCCTAGCCTAATGAATTGGGCTACTGTCTCCCCCCTAATTCTCTTCATGTCGCTTTGGCAGAAATTGAATCCAATGTTATCGAAAAAAAACACACTTTCATTGACACTCCCAAAAACAGCACAATCAACAAAAAAAATTTCTCATACAGGAACAATATGCAAGATGAGAGCTAAAAAGAGACAATCCAATTAGATATGAACTACATTTACACACTCGTAATTATCATTTACAGAACAAAAATATCAAATTACAAAAACAATAAAAAAAACCTAATTTACATACCTGCTTTGGGATTCAACTGTTTGGGGGATTCAACCATGGTGGGATGTTAAGGGGGTTCAGCTAGGGTTAGGAAGTTGGTGAGGGGAAATGGTTTCGACGAAATGGGTGAGTCGAGACGGTTATCGAAGGAGTGAGGGTCGAGGAGAGGGTTTTGGCGAGTGTCAGTTCTTCGCCGGGAGGAGAAGCACGTCGTTGGGATCGGGATCGTCGATGGGAGAGGGAGAGTCAATGAGAGAGAGAGGGTTTCGAGAGTTTTTGATTTTGTGTAAAAAGAGAGGGTTTCGAGGGGTTTTGGTGGGAATTAATGGGGGGCTTTAGTGGGAATTAATGGAGGCACTTGTGTTGGAGGGTAATTGTGGAAGAGAAGGGTAGTAGTGGAAGAAAAAAGTGATGTGGCAGCTCAAGGGGTAGAAAAAAAATAAGTGTGTACAACCAGGGGTAAAAAAAAAATTTCAAAAAGGTAGGGGTACAGAAAATATAGAGGCTGGGCTACATGGGCATTTGAGCAATTGATCCTAAGTATTTTAATAGAGAAATATATATTTTTTAAATGACAAAAATAGGTGAATATTACCTATGATATTTCACACACAGAACTGGATATATCTATTTTTAAATTTTCAGTCCAAAATACCCATAGACAAAATCACAAGAAGTGCACGTGAAAACTCGGTTTATCAGCAAACGTCCACGTGGCAAGCATCCATTCCATCCAAAGATCTCCAAAATCCAAAGTTATACATCAATTCAACACACCTCTTCCATCCCTTGTATCTAGTAAGTCAACATTCATCATGTCATGTGACCTTCTGATCATCATATAATAAAAAAACACCCACAAATACCCAGTGTTTCGATAAGCGGTCTGTGCGGCTACATAGGCAGTTCGATAAAGCTACCGAATCGCGTAGGCCAAAAACAGCCTATATGCGGGTTCTGCCAGCATAGGCGTTCAAAAACTACATGTGCGCCTGCGTCCTGGAAATTTAAATGGGTCGGGGCTCCAACCCGTTTAACACTAAACAAAATAAAAAAAGAGAGGAAGAGGACCTCCCCTTCTTTTTCAAACTCTCCAGCCGGCCCTAAAGAAGGGTTCTTCTTCTTTGAACGACTGCTCCTCCTACCACCATCACTGCAGCAACCTCCCCTTCTTCTTAGATCGCCTGCTCACTATAAGAAAAATTATTTTTTGCGACATTTTAAAATCGTCACAAATAGTCTCCGTAACCGTCGCAAATAACTTTTTGCGACGGTTCTGCGGCGGTTTGGGTTCTTTCATATCGAACGGCATCGCAAAAGATTAACAACGGTTTTAAGCTGTCGCAAATATCTTTTATAGCGATTTTTCTACCGTCGCAAATAATTATTTTTTACCAAGGTTCTATTAGATACACATTTTGCGACAGATAAGTTAGCCGTCGCAATTTTTTTTTTTGGGGTTTTGATTTTTGCGACACGGGTCTAAACTGCCGCAAATAATTTTTTTTCCATCCTTCATTGTTGTTTCATGTAGATTTTAGAAAACTTTCGTATGTAATATGTAAAAATGATATATGAAAAATTTTAAAGAATAATATTTACCCATACCCAATTCCATCCACCTGATTTATGACAAAAACCACTTAATTCATGACTAAAAAAAACAAATGCGAGATTTCAACAACTTTACAACTATATGAATAAATGGAATGCTTCAGTTTCACAACTATAAAACCAAACATATATGCTAAAATAAAATGCAACTTATAGAGACAGGTCACAGCACACCTATAACCACCAAAAGAAAAGAACCCACCTATGACTTGTACAACCTCTACCTCTCTCTCTCTCTCTATATATATATATATATCTCACACACACACACACACTCACTTGATGCAGACCCAGAAGACCATGATATCTCTAATATGGAACTAAACTTTCTCTACCAAAGCTCCAATCTTCATCTCCTTATGTGAGCATAAATTGACAGCTTTGAAAGCCTGCAACCATCAGAATAAGAAAACCATTGTCAAGAGAGCCCAATGAAAAAAAACCATTTTGGGAATGAAAAATTTAAATTTAACAACCCAAAAAAAAACCTAGAGAATAAATCACTCAAACCACCACTCATCAAAATGGATAATGATTGGGGAAAATGAAAACACATCGGCACAAAACTGTAAATTGAAATGCTCATAGAAAGCACCCTTGCTGAGATCAATACACCTTTTTTCCTGAAGAATTGGACTTTAATGTTCTACAAGGGGATTAAGTGTCAAAAAATGAGGAAGAGGATGATATTTGTGTATTTTTTTATGATGCACAGATTAGAAGAATAAATGACAATAGCTAAATAATTAAATAAATTGCAAAACTATACACTCTGTTTAAACTACATATCAGGATGGATACTGGTAAAAAAATCATATGCGATACAAGACATATAACTTGAAGATTACCTTGAGAAAAAGGCCCAGTTGCATTCTACCACCATGCTTTAAATGGTGTTCCTCTCTTAGCTGCATATAATATAAAATGATGCAAATATTAGCAGATGAACAAAGCAAATGACAGTATAAATTAAAACGAATACTCATCACATTTCGTGTACCTTTTCAAATAAGTGGTGCATGCAAAGAGGGAAGGAGCTTTTAGCTAATTGGTCAATATCCTTTAGTGATACCTCTCCAAATTCCTTTGCCTGCAAGCGGGCATTCCACCATCAGATACAATATTTTTTACTATGTCCTGAGATTTGTACTCATAACCACGGGGCCTAATCGAACAGACCTGAGAATAGTCGGGACCAAGATAACTTGTGCTCAGCGCTTCAACAATCTAGACAAGAGAAAGATGTCATAAGTATTACTTAGTTACATTTCATTAAACTTGGCTTATGGAGTCAACCGATCTTTCTCTTGCTCTCTGATGGTTGATGTCTATTTTCTGCAAAAAAAAAAAGCCTATCATGAAATGTCAAACACAGAACTATGCATATGCATGCTATATACATCAACAAAGTTCAGGATGTAGACTTCTCAAATAATATAGGTCTCAAAATGTTTAAACAGAGAGAGTGAATCATCAAGTCTTCTCAGAATGTTGTGAAAGGGTTACCACAAAATAATATATATCAAAACTTGTCTTTAATTCACCAAAGCTACAAATGGAAGAAAAACTTGGTGACATGTTGCTTCACAATGCTAACTGCTCGGCCTTTCCAATCAGCATACTGATGCAAAATGAAAATCCTACCTTTATGAAACAGACAGGCCAATAGAGATGATAGTGTTGTCTATTCCTTCACTAAATTATCTAGTAAATTTTGCTGTTCGATACAAGCTCTGCAACTTCTTCAAATGGTACCTTCATATATAAAAAAAATAAAAATAAAAACTAGATGAACCAGGCAAATTTCATGGAGAAGACAATCCCAAATTGTCATATGAAATATGACAATAAACTGATTAAGGTGGAAAGAAAACAGACTTTGAAGAAGATGGTATCGGCTGCCGAAGAAAAGAGAAGAACATCATGTTAAATTGGTGAATAGATTATAAAGTATATTACAATTTTCAGCCACAAAATAAACATTCTTATGAAATAACATAATTATTTTTATACCTTCTTTTATCAAATACATGCTAATACAAACTAAATTAAAAATAATATAAAAATTCAGTGCAGTAGTTGTTTTGATTAGCATGAAGTTGTAAGTTCAAGCCAAAAGCATTGTAGCAGGTCTCCTTGTAACACCCCCTCCCCCCTCTTTTCTTTGTTTCAGTTTTCTAGTTCCTTTCATTCCCTCCCCATCACTGACTCATTGCAAGTAAAGTCCAAACTATCCCCTTGCTAACTTCATTTTGTATATATTATAACATATGCTAAAGGGTCTAAAGAAACATCACCATCTTTATGTACTAACTTATTTTAGACATGCGGAACACCTCTGCCTCCCAGCAATTGCTTTTGCCAATTCATATATATGAAAGATAGAACAAGTGAAAATCACATAGCTAGGAGCTTAGATAACTGTCATCGACACCAGAAAGCCTAGCTGATACTAAACTATGATATTCCAACTTTTAACAATATATGATCTCCACAAATGGACATAACCCCCCACAAACTCTATCTAACCAAAAAAGAAAAAGAATTACACTAGAATTTGCCCTAATGAACCTGGTAATCTAGATCTTTTTAAGAATAGTGAGCATTTATTTGACAATATCAAGACCCTCTTCTTCTTTAACTATCCCCACATAAACACATAAACTCTTTCTAATGGGTCTTTCTTCTTCAATGCCCCCACCTAGGAATCACAATAGAAAATATTTAGCAATACCAAACACAAATCAAGACAAATGCAAGCAAATATTTGCATCAAGTCAACGAAGTGCAATGAAATCTTTGCATCAAGTCAACAATAGCTAATATCAACAAAATGAGATACACAGAGCACATCAGAATTGAGATATAAATTGAGATATCAACAAAATGAGATAAACAGAGTACATCAGTAATGTTATGAGTATCACCTTTGGACTTTGTTGGACTTTCAAAGTCGGACGACGTCAGGGGATCAGAGACAACGAACGACGGCGTCAGCGGTGGATCGCAGTCCAACAGAGTCGGTGGAGGATCGGAGATGATGAAGCGATGTTGTTGCCGAAGAATCGCAGTCCGACAACGTCGATGGGGGATCAGAGACGGTGAAGCGATGTCATCGATGGAGGATCGTAATCGAACGGCTTCGGTAGGGGACAAGCGACAGCGTCGGGGAAGGATTGGAGTCCGGCGGCGGAGGACCAAAATCCGACGGCGTCGGTGGGGGAACAAAGACGATGGAGCAGTCTGACGGCAGTGTTAGGGATAGAGTGGGTTTATGTTATTTTTTTTAATATGAAGATCAGACGGCTGAAATTGAAAGGGTAAAATGAACGGTGAGATGGACAATGAATTATTTGCGATGGCATAAATCCCCCGTCACAAATACGTTTTATTTAGGATGGCTTAGTATAACCGTTGTAAATGCTGTTTTTAACAGCGGCTCACTCCATCGTCGCAAATGTCAAGAAGTATTTGCGACCCCAAAAATTACCGTAAAAAATATGGGCTTTTGTGACGGTTTTGACAATCCGTCGCGAAAAAGGCGTCGCAAAAAATGGTTTTTATTGTAGTGGCTCCTCCTTCTTCTTCGCTCCTCCTTCAACCATCGAAGACCACAGGGATCTTCTTATTCACCTCCTTCAACCCACTATAGGCGCAGTGACCTCCCCCTCTTCTTCTTCTGAACCGCCGACCTCCACTTCTTCTCTGTCTCGCTCTTTATTTTCTCTCTGTCTCACTCACTCTTTATTTTCACTCTCTCTCACAAAGCATTTGGACTTTGAAGGGAGACTCACCATCAGATCACAATGCATTGACATCTGTTAGTTTGTTATTTTATATTTTAGTTTATAGTTGTGATTCTTTTATTTGTTTATTTATAAGAACAATTGTGAAACTCGGCGTTGGGTGTGTTTTTGTGATTAACTATTTATAACGGGTCAAAACTTTTGAGTGTTTTTGGATGTATATATTGGTAATCTAAAATATCTAAGGTGTATTATTTATACTATAACAATTTAGTTAAAATAGAATCACTTAGATTCTTTAACAAATTCTTTGTATATATGTCTTTAATATTTAGAAATTATATTTTTTGTTAATAAAAATATAGAACCACATATACTTCCGCATCCCGCATATCAGATTACGACATATAATTAATCAAACTTTACTGGGGCAATACTTGTTAGGTAGGCTGCATAGGGCCTCCAGTGGCTGCTAGAAACCTTTTGAAGCAAACAGTGGCCTCAGGTGGGACATTCACCTGTTTAGCACTAACCTAAGTTTGGTCAACACATTTAATGGATGAATGTGATACAATCTGAGTCAGAGTTGCATTAGTTTTATGGGAAATATCCAAATAACCCCCGTGTAAACAACTCAAAATCCATATAACTCCCTAACTTTTCATGAAGTCCATATAACCTTCTGAAAATACCTATACAAATACAAATACTCACTGAGTTAAACTTCAATTGTCTGATGAAGATATATTATGTGAATATTTCGTTTGGTTAACCCTGGATGTAAACCCAATATACTAAAAACCCTCTACAATTCATTAAGAATACAGAAAATCATATATAAATGATAATTTTACCTTTTCGAATATATTATAAAACCCTATCTGTAGGGATAAAATCATCATTTACAGATGAATTTTTGCATTTTTAAAACATTGTAGGGGGTATTTGATATACTATAATTTTAGTTAAGGTTAATCAAACATAATATTTGCAGAATATTCCTTATTTGTCAATTGAAATTTAACTCAGAAGGTTATTTGGATTTACATAGATGTTTTTAGGGTGTTATATGGACTTTAGGAAATGTCAAGGGTTATAGATTTTGGACAATTTACATGGGGTTATTTGGATTTTTTCTATTATTATAATGTCGATAATATGTTGTGGTTGATTTCATTTTGAAATGAAAAAGCTTTGAGAGGGACTGGTTGTGGAAGGACCTGAACCTGATCGGGCCGATGGGGCCCGATGGGCTGGCCCACTGGGCCGGACCTCACTTCCCCATTTTGGTGAGCATTATTAGCCTGGGTAGCCCAACTGGGGGATGGCCCATCATGGATTGCATCCTATTTATTGTAAAAAAAATTTGTGGTGCTAACATGTTTTTTGAATTTTATAAATATATATATTTATTTAATGAAATATATATTTTTATAAAATAATAAAGTAGAGCCTCGTCGTCATCATGTGTAATTCTATTTTGCTAACATGAACATGCAATTTTTTTTATTTAAAAAATCAAAGCAAGTAAGGACTACATGCATGATTGCACGGGGACTGTCCCTAGCATTATATGCTATTGTGCCATTTGAGTAATGGAATAGATGGAGAATAGGGGAATAAGGGAATAAGGGGAGAATAAGCCTAAAAAACTATTTGGGTAGAAGAAATAGATAGGTATAACTATATCAAAATATGTGAGAATAAATTGATATTTGTACTCTAAGTCTTCCTGGAATTGTGTTATTCCACCCAATTTTTTTATTGGCCTAAAGAGGGCACACATATCAAATCAACTGTTATCATCTCAAAAATTAAGAGGCCTACAAATCAAATCATTTTTCACATTTTATTAATATTTTATCAACGATTTATCCATGGTCAATCAAGCAATAAAAACTTCATTATAATGTTTTTCAACGAGAAGAATTAAAAACACAACCAAATTCAAAATCATTTATTCCACTGATATAATTATCAATTATTAAAATAGTTATAAATCTTATAATAGCTTCTGTTTCTATTCAAATGACACTTATGAGTTTGTTACATGCAATCTTATGTACAGTCTGTATTCAGTCCTATTATTTGAGGTCTATATTTGGTTACATAAAAGTTAAAACATGTGAATTTTAATTTTATACTCATTCAAATATATATTTTGTTTTATAAAATTACATGCTTTGTTATATAAAGTATAAAAGATTGTACTGTCCTATCATTATTCATATACATCTCAACCAATTAATTAATATTCACATTTTGCACAGTAACACTCAAGTCATGTATAGTATATATCAACTAGATTAGAGTAAACTAATTGACATGAAAAATATATAATTTGTTTTTGGTTTTTATTTATTTATTTTTTACAGGTTGTGGTTGATCACCTGGCACATGGGGTTGTTCCTCTGCCTCACTATTGGGTAGATTGGTTTCAAGGGAAGGCAGAAAGAGTACTGAAAAATTGTCCCTATTGTGTACTCCCCTTTTTTCCCATGAAAATGAAATACTCTCTCCTTTTGTGTTGGTACCATCTTTCTAAAAAGATACTCATTTGCCAATTTTTTTTTTTTTTGAAAAAAGTATGTGTAAACCCTCTAGATTGTCTGAAATCCACGTAACACTCTGACTTTTCTTAAAATCCATATAAAAACACTTATATAAATCTAAATAATATCCTTGATTAAATTTTCATTGATAGATAAGCAATATTATGCGAGTATTCTATTTTGTTATCCCCAATTAAAACACAGTATACCAAAAACCTTTTACAATTTGTTATAAATGCGGAAAACCTTATGTACATGATGATTTTACCTCTCCAGATAGATGATAAAACACCATCCAGAGATGTAAAATTGTCATTTACGGATGATTTTTCATATATTGTAGAGAGTTTTTGGTATACTATGTTTTCAATAAAGGTTAACCAGACATAAAATTCACAGAATAATCATAATTTGTCAACGAAAATTTAATTCAGGGGGCTTTTTAGATTTGCATAGATATTTTCAAGGGGTTATATAGACATTATGAAAAGTCAGGAGGTTATATGGATTTCAGACAGTTTGCAAGGGGTTATTTGGATTTTTTTTCATTCTGTGCGATGTTTTTGATATGTGTATATGTATAATTTGGATGGTTTATTACATTATTCAAAGTTAGTGGGGTGGTCAAGACGTACCCTCCCCAGAGAGGAGGTCACGGATTTGAATCCACACCCCACCTATTACCAAACAAAAAAAATAAGTTATCAAACTAGCACTAATATATATCATTTTCACATCCAATATCAAAGATTTTGTGTCAATGGATTATCTGCAAAACCATTTTCGTTATCTCAGCCTTTTCTTATGAAAACTAGCCTTTTTCTATTCATTCCTCTCAGTGAAGTATTTGAATTTCACTTTTCTATTCATTCCTCTCATGTGTTTAAATACAGAGTAGCATATACTTTATTGGAACAGAACAGGTGCATAAAATCCCAGAATATTTTCTAAAATTATGGATACAATTATAATTGAAATTTACACAACAATTTTGAATTATGACTGCAATTATAGAGAGCATATATAGGAAAAATCTACTTACAGGATCCTTTAATAATGGAATGGAAGCGAATTTACATAATATTATGCAACAAAGGATTTAAGGGATTTTTATTTCTAAGATTATGTAAATTATGCTATTTAGTGATCGATCCATCCCTTTTTCATATTTCTTTTTAAATCCTCAACTTCAAACGCTTTTTTGTTATTAGTCCCTCTGCCAAACGTCTGTTTATTTGGGCTGACAGATAGTTAAAATTCATAAACTATCAATTCAAATTTTTATTTTTAAGTCTTTTTAAACTATGCTATTTAGTGATTAATCTCTCTCGTTTTCATATTGCATTTTAAGTCTCAAATTTCAATATATTTGGAGCTAATAGATAGTTAAAATATTTAAATTACTCATCCCTTAAATGAAATAAAACCCCAATGAAACTATTTTTAATATTTTTATAACCAGAATATCGATTTTCTTATTTAGCCTATTAGAAGGGAGTGGCTACGACATACATTGGACAGCTATACACCACTCTTGGTTCGACAACTTATATAGTATTATAGTTTGATACTTCGAATCAATGATGGTGTGCATTGGTGTAGCCAAGATTCTATGACAGTGGAAGAAAATCTCGGATTTTTCATGAATGAGATTTTAAACGTAAATGAATAAATAATATAAATATGTTATATTTCCATAAAATCACTAAATCTCTAATTAAATAAAAGTTTAGAACCATGCAAAATAAAATTTTCATTCACTTCATACAATTATTTTTAATGGCATCTAAATTTATAAATTTAAAATTCTAAACACACTCAAAATATCTAATTTGATATTTCACAATTTTCAACTAAGAAAAAATATTTAAATCAAAATTCAATGATGAAAAAATATTTAAATTTGCTTATGTAATTATTTTTCTTCTATTTATGTAATCAAATCAATCCTAATTAGATTGCTAAGGTTATAAGAGAATGCAATATCAGATTTGGTGGACATCTACAATGTTCAATAATACTGAAATTATCACTTAACAATTAACAATGCAAATGTAGTTTTGTTTTAGATATTTCATCAAACATTTTGTATACTAGTTCCAAATATCAAAATATTTACAAAATCATACAGAAATTTTATCAGGGACTAATAAGAAAAATGCCTTTAAAGTTGAAGACTTAAAGAAATATAAAGAAAGAATGAACTAATTATTAAATAATATAGTTTATAAAGACTTAATAATAAAAATCCAATTTCACAAACTAATAGTGTTGAGACGGCCGCTTAGCATAGAGACTAATAATGAAATAGATATTTGAAGTTGGAAACTTAAAAATAAATATGAAGAAGGAAGGGATTGATTACTAAATAACATAGTTTATAAGTACTTAAAAATAAAAATCCCAAGATTTAATTCTCTCTCCTTTTATCATACGTATTCAGTATTATACATGAATGCACAATTATCATGTAGAACAAGATTTACATACTTTATGACTATTGCTCTTTGTTGATCCTTGTAACATAAACTTTATGACCTTTTTATTGTGGGAAATCAAATATATCTTTCACCCAGTTAATCAAGAGGGATACTTTTCTTTTTGTAAAGGACAAAAAAGAAAAAAGGAAGAGAACCTTATAGTAGGTCCAAAGGGAACTGTAAAAGGAAAAAGGAAGAAAACTTTTTAATGGGAGGGAATGGACCAGTCTTTGTAGTACTGCTTTAACCAATTGGTTATGATCTGAATCTCTCTTTTTCTTACCTTTTGTAGCCACTCTGGATCTTCTTTTGTGGAAAATCTTAGATCTACATGGTGGGCCCCTGCATAAAAAATTTAAAAAGCTAGTTAAGTCATGTTGCAGTTTAAAACCCAATTCTTCTATATTTTTAATTTTTTAAAAATCATATGCATATATCTTATTTAATGAGGTGTATATTTCTATAAAATGTAAATTATATAATTGAATAAATTGAGTGATATTATATATCGAAAATGTGAAAATTTTTAAACAAGACATATCTTGTTACAATGAGTGAAAAAAATCTAACGAGGTAACAATGCTAAAAAACAAATGTGAACAATCCTGCAACCCTTTTGCATACTTAAAATAAAACCATTTTTAAATAATGAATAAATTAATAATATTGAGAGAGAGAGAGAGAGAGAGAGAACCTTGTGGTGCAACAATGGCCACCAATGTCTTTGATAGGCTTTTCAGAACCCTAGCATGGACAAAATAATTGAAATCAGAAGTGAAGCAATAAAAATACATGGGAGAATTGCATTAACAAATGGTAATTTACCCTCCACCACTCCATGGATCTCTTAAGCCATTGAAAAAGATGATATTACTTCCAAATCTTTTCAGGACCCTCTCAATATTCTGCACAAATTAACCAAAAAAAATATAATTGATCACATCTTAATTAGAGGATTTTTGTAATGTTTTTTATGCATCTGAATAATTCAAATATATCACGTGTATATTTTTAAATTAATATCAGAGGAACCATTTCTCAATATTGATACAAAAAGTTACAATAATTTGAGAGTTAAGAATATACAAACAATTTAAGATTTTTAAGAGGGTACACAAGCAAAAGTAGTGACTTTTTTTTGTTTATATTATATAAAAGGCTAATGTTGGGGACCATTTTGAGTCATACATTGATTTTTTTAAATGTATAATCTAATGTAACAAAAATATGGATGTTCATAAAGAAATTAAAATATATCGTCCAATTAATTGCATATATCCTCTTATATGCAAATAAAATAAAATAAATATATGTTTCACACAACAAAACATGCCCATCTTTAGGAAAATGAGACTACATAAAACCGTATGTAAAAACATTTATAAATAAAACCTTCAATCTATCCAATAT
Organism: Acorus calamus; assembly: GCA_030737845.1. NCBI lineage: Eukaryota > Viridiplantae > Streptophyta > Magnoliopsida > Acorales > Acoraceae > Acorus > Acorus calamus. The sequence continues at coordinate 27,498,655 of CM060870.1, forward strand.
AATAAGATTGTGTATGGGAAGGGATAACAAGTATATTATACTCACTTCCCCACCATAATGTGTGGTAGTCCAATGAGGCCTTGGCTGCACCCCATATATGTACTCACAAGCCTCCACTCTATCTTCATATCTATATTTCGAGGCAGGGAAGATACTATCATTCTTGCTCCCACTAGTTGGCAAAATCATCTCTGTGCAAGCCTGCATACATGAATCCATAACATAAATCACATTCACAATTATCTATGAAAGAGACATAAGAAAAAAAAACCCTACTAGCATGTGACCCTCACATGCACATTGGAAGCAATCACATGTCCTGTTAGGTTCAAATAGTTTATAATTATAGAAAATCAGATCTTAAGCAAGCTTTTGTTTCTTCTTTAAGCATAGAATATACACAAATGAATGTGTGTGTTTTTAAGAGTCTCACCTGCCATTGCCATTCATCCATGCCATGAGGATCACTGTCATCAACGATATCGAAACACTTCGCGGTGCCGCTGTAGTTGTAGTACACACTTGCGGCCCTGTAAAGCCCTGCAAACATGTCGTTCTGATTGTCTATGGCCTTGCACATCTATATATTTTCATTATAATTCAGTCAAGATTGGATCCCATCAAATCTTAAAAGACATTCAGACTCGATATATGATCTAAAAATAATAAATGATTAATGTAATAATGTGCACCTGTTTTACAGGATAAGCTGGCATTGGATTCAAGAAATTCGAAGGCGTCGGATAATCCGTCATGGCTGTATAAATAAATGCTGTTTCGAGCCAATTTTTTATGACATCGACATCAATGTCCCCACTATATATACAAACAAAAAATTAATAATGTTAGATTAACTTGATTTGGGATTAACAAGGTGTGGTTTGTTTTTAATTAGGCTCATTTAGATTTGTGTTTGGACATATTCCCCAACACAGATCCAAACACATATTTAGTGATTAGTTTTTCAACTCCCTTCAAAATTAACAACGTTTTTCGAAAGTTGAGTTTGAAAATGCAGTCTTACTCGCAAATCTTGAACGATTGCCTGAGTTTCTCGATCCCGCTGGGCTTCTTCGCGACCTGATCGATCTCATTCCATGAGCTCTTAATCACTCTGTAGCAGTTCTCACTCTCAGCCTGACGTCCATTATTAACCATAAATGAAAGAATGTTAAAGTATTACACATGAATCTTATTAATTCCTAGTACTTATGATGTGGGCGGGGTTGGGGGGAATCAATCGTAAAATGTGAAGACAATAGACATGACAGTTGTGTATGTATTCCCATTTACAGAATTCACTTTGTTCCACATGCAATGGATAGTCCATATACTTTCATTTTAAAGTCATGGTAGACCCCATGAATCATTATTAGGTCCTTAACAAGATACAGACATGTATTGTCTCATTCTTATTACATGTGAGGTTTGTAATATTTTCTATAACCTAACTTGATAGGACTCTAATATCACCTCCATTATTTGTCATTCATTGAAAGGAAAAGTGAGTGTGACACAATAGATAGATAGATAGATAGATAAAGATGTGAACCTTGAAGTCATTTGTGATAATGTTGTTAAAGCTGTAAGGGGAAGCTATGCCTTCCAATCCAAGAATAGGAGAAGAAGATGCTATGGCTCCAGCTGCTACATGTGGGTACTTCAACCTGAACCATGCAGCCAACACTAACCCCAAAAAAACTCAAAAACCAAAACCAACCCACACAAAGAAATCAATCCAAAAACAAGTATGTATGTATTACTTCCTCCATAAGAACCTCCTCCAACGATCACTGGAGAACTCTCCGCGCTTAGATTCTTCTTCAAATCGATGATCAACGTCGCATAATCCGCCAACGCCTGCGTTGAACTTAAGTATCCAAGCGTGCTTGAATTCTTATACGCTACGCCTTTCCCTCCGAACGGAATAGACTCACCATAGAATCTATGCTGTTAATTCAGTTCATTTTATAGTTCAAAATACAATCAGTAACAATCAGTAAAAAAGACTGAGTGTAACATTGCTGATATCCATTACCCTTACCTCTATGAAGACCACCAAGGCCTTGAAATGGGGGGCGTTTTCGAAGAAGAAACCGGTGTTTTGGGCGAACCATTCGATGTCGCCTTCGTTGCCTGTGTAGACGAATATCGGGGAGGCGGTGTTGGCGCCTCCCCAGTTTTCGTCGTTGATGAGGTACCTTTGTTGGAAGGTTTGGTAGCTTTGTGGGTTGAAGTTGAAGTGGTCGAGTATTTGTGTGAAGTACTTGATTTTATATTGAATGGATTGTTCTTTGAGGGGGTGGGATTTGGAACTTAGAGTTTGAGTTGGGAAGTGATGGATGGATTTGGTGGTGGTGGTGGAGTTGGTGTATGAGAAGATGGAGAGGAGGAGAATCCATGGAAGGGTGAACTTGAGAGCCACCATTTGTTGTTGTTGTGAAGATGGAACAAGAGAGATGAGACTAAATTGGTGTCATATGGAGGTATTTGGAAGTCTTTGTGAACTTGTTTTTATTTATTTAATTGTTTTTAAAGGTTGGAGGTCCCACTGTTGACCCAATGTAACGTATTCACATACTTTCATGGAATCCTTAAGGAAAGGTATTAAAAGAGAATAATTATTTTTATTGATTTAATATTTTTACATATCATAATATTAAATACATGCTCTATTAATAGATATAATTATAATGATAATTATTAAAATTTATTAAAAATATAAAACATCTTCAAAAAAAATTTAAAATTTTTAAATAAAATTCTAAAAATACTAAATACAATACCTTATTATTATGATTTTAAACAGGGAGATATATTAGAATCGTATAATGACACTAATAAGATGTGTTACTTCCTTTCTTAATGAAATGGGGTAGTATGTATACCATATTATAAAAATAAATGTTTTCATGGTTAGGGTTAGAGAGTGATTGAGATTTAAGTTTGGGGTGAGGATAATTAGGAGTGGAAGTTGCAACTAATTTTGGAATTTAATTGGTAGTTGGGTAAGTATGAGATTATTTGGGATTCTCCCCCTTGATGTGAGGTTAATTTACCCTGACATTGCAATGGAAGAGGGAGTTTGGTTGTTCTTATTTTACTCAAATTATTTTAGATAAAATTGGATCAAGGGGTATTAAATCCTATAACTGAATATATATATTGAATATAGTAGATAAAGTTGAATGAGGGAAATATGAGTCTAATAAAAAGGAATAAACAAAACTAGCAAACAAAGAGTAAATGTGGATAAATTTTTAAAAATTAAATGAACTAATTCGAAAATGAAACAAAACACAAATGAAAAAAAAGAAACAAAAAATAAAAATAAATAAATGTGACAAATATTGTACGCAAATAATAATTAAAATAATTAATAAAAACTAGGAAATGGATTATACCTAGCAAAACACAGAATCCCAATTAAGTAGGGATAAAAAATAAAAAATAATTAAGAAAATAAAAAACGATTAACAAACAAAACGAAAATAAATAAAATTTGAAAGGTGTGAACTGAAGTACTTTCTTCTTTGCAAATCAAATAACAAATAAAATAAATTTCAATAAAATAGAAACAACTATAAAATATAAAAAAGAATGTGGGTCAAGCCCCTTGGTCGCTTATGCCAAGGGCGGTTCTTCTTAGGTTAAAGTATATTAAGTAAAAACAAATACAATTTTTAAAAAATTATAATTAGGTCCTCGAATAAATAAATATGGGTAGGGTCCATGTGATCACCCGTGAAATTTTTTAGAAGTTTTCAAGTTTTTTAAGGTCCCAAAGTGATGAAAAATTATCTTTAGGTTTTTGTAAATGGATGCCATTAGTATGTCTGTCAGAAATATCGAAAATGCCCGTCACCGTCTATTAACATTTTGTGAATATTAACAATATACTGAGAAATATAATATAATGTATTGAAGATACTTAACAGTGTACTGAAAAAATTAGTCAAGGGTACTTTTAACAGTCATAGTAACGGCATCTGATTCAAGGAATTCAAAATTAAATTTTCACCGTCTCATAGACTAAAAAACTTAAAAAATTATAGGGATATAAAATTAATTCACAGGTGATCACTAGACCTAATTAATTTCTCCTGGATATTATTTGGGCCGGCAGTGGTTTTAATTTCTTGTCATACACGTCTGTGCCTTGGGGCTTTAATGGACCACACAGAGAGTCTAGACCATTGATTTAAGAATAAGAGTCGTTACACTCAATTTTTTTCTGTCACATTCACACGTTAGACTCAATCGCATTCTCAGACCTTACATATTTTTATTTAAAAATAAAAAATAAAAATCATTTCAAATTGAATGAATCGCATTCTCAATCATATATGTTTTGATAAAAAGTACAAATCGCTTCATTTCGAATTGAATGAATTTATTTTTAATAAGTATAAAAAAATATTTAATGTGATATATACAATATCTAACTAGATATATGTTTCACTGAATTTCTAACGTAGTATATATGACTGTGTTTTGGAATGACAAAAAAACCGAGTGTAACAATACTCCAGGATAAGAGTTTATACAGATTAATGGGGGCCCACTACTGTAGCTATCTTAATATGCCGTGCAGACCACGCCACATTATTTTTGTATACCTCCATATTGAGTTTTTTTTTTTAAGTACATATATTCAGTTTTACAAAATAAATAGATAAATAAATTACATACCGAAATGAATTGTATCACTACAAGGAAATTTGGTATTTGCGACGGTCAAAAACCGCAGCAAATACTCTCCTAAACCACTGCATATATGCATATATTTTTACTTTATTTAGTATATACTCAACCTAGGGCCATGCCCACCGAAGACCCCCAAATCCCAAAAAAAATCTTGTTTCCTATATAATTATAATTTATTTTATTTATTTGTCTTTTTTAATTTTTAGTTAAGAAACTTCCCCATTTCTTTTTATTCTCTTCTTTAATTTTTGTAATTTATTTCTTTATTTATTAAAAATTTATTTTATTTATTATTTGACTTACGAAAGAATTTAATCTTATTAGATCATGAGCTATTCTTTCTTTTTTTTAATTTTAATTTTTTTTTTGTTATTTATCTTTGTTTGTTTCTATTTATTGGATTGTCATTTATGAGAGTCAGTTGTGTGAAAAAATTATGTGATGATAATTATTAAATGTGTTTTTGTGGAAATGAAGCCATTTAATATTTGCCTAGGATCCCAATTACTTTATCAGGCCAGCATTGCATATGCAAGAGTGATGGCAGATGACAATAGGCATCTAAAATTTACTGATTCTGTTCTAGGGATAGTTGAATCCAGCCTAAGTAATGGACCAGTATTTTTTAATGCTTTTCCTAATTTCTCTGTGTCCTTAGCTGATCTTAACATTTTGGATACTCTTGTCCTGAGGATCCAAACTAATGGTTTCGACCTTACTAATGGCACTTTAAATTTAAACCTGAGTTATAGGGTATATTTCAAGGTTATGAACACCTTATCCCCTAAAAGTAGGGTCTCTGATATTAAAGGTATTACTACTTTGTTTCAAACGAACCCTAAAAATAACTCTTTTATCCCTAGACCTTTAAAATGGGATGAGATCAAATTACCTAATTCCTGGACCCTTGAAAATGCTCAGCCTAATAAGCCCTTGGAAAACCTATACCTTAAAGACATTATTGAACAGGAAGAGGGTAATATTGAAGTTCGATTTTCCAATACTGGCCTTCAAAGGACAAGATCTCTTAGGGCCACACCAGTAGTTCAAACAAGGGAACGCTTGACTCCTAGGAGACGCTCTGTTTCCGAAAGGGATAGCCAGTATTCGGCTACTCAAGCTGCTTACTCCAACCTATAGGGGTTGCATCGGCAGTTTATGATGTTCAATCCGAAGCTCATTCTGAAATGCCATCTGAATATGAACCCGCTGAATCAGACATGCTCACTATAAGTGAAAATGATGACTATGAAATAGATAAAGAGATCATAAAACATGATTTTTATTCTTCAAAAAATGATGATAAAAGAAAATGGTTTTTCAACACTATACCCAAAGAAGAGCAAGGTCCGATTAGAGAACAGTGGTATGACCATATGAGATTTGAACAAAAAACTGTATATTTCTTTGATTGGTTTGAACATACTTATATTCCAATGTTACAGAACATGATCATTGATCTTCCTGAAGAAGACCATGCTATGGTCCTAGAGAAGATCGATAAATATGCCACCAAATGGAGAAACATTAAGAATGAAGAAGTGGAATCTATTCATCCACCGTTTGAAAGAATTAAAGTCACTAATTCCGACATCATAGCCAGCCCTCTTAAGACTACTACAAAGATTGACCCTGGTAGTCCTTTCAAGGCAGAATACTTTATCCAGGTTATGGAGCAAAATAATTTCACCAATGTTGCCTTGAGATCTATAAGTAGCCAAACTGAGAGAATAGAAAAAGCCTCGCCGAAAATTGTAGCCTTGACAATATTCAAGCCAATGGTCTGCAAAGCCTCCAGGCCTCGACCACCTCGTCCAAAAATATAGTAAAAAAAACTGAAAAACCAATATTCATTCCTCAACAAAATCTTGAAAAGGGATAAAGTTCAAAGAAAGACACTCTGAAGAATTGTTGATTAAATTATCTGAGAGACTGGAAAAATTATCCATCAATAACCTCAATGATGAGTCCTCTTGTGAAGAAAATTCCCAAGAAGACATTGAGGATGGCAGCATATCTGAAAGCCTTCCTGATCATTCTGATATTGAGATCAATAAGCTCGGGACTGTAACTCAGACCTCGAGAACAAAGAATTTCTATAGAAGACCAACTCCTGTTGATGTCCAAATAGAAGAGAATAATGATATTACTCTTACTACTTCCTATGATGGAAAATCTCTCGTAGAATGGAATCTTGATGGCATGTCTGAATATCAGGTCAGCCAATTATGTCATTCTATGCTTATTTATGCTAATGCCTGTAGGATACAAGGTAATAGTGATAAACATATTACTGATATGATAACCACATCATTCATGGGGCAATTAAGGGGTTGGTGGGACAACTTCATTACCCCTGACCAAAGACGTGCTATTTATACAGCCGTAAAAACTGATCCCAATGGGAGACCTGAGCCCGATATTGTCACCACACTAGTTCTCACTATATTTAAACATTTTATTGGCAGCCATAGTGACACTGCTGACAGAATTAGAGAACAACTTATAAACCTTAGGTGTCCAACCTTATCTGATTTTAGGTGGTATAAGGACACGTTTTTATCACAAATTTATAGAATAGATAACTCAAACAATGACTTTTGGAAAGAGAAATTTGTCTCTGGGCTACCCAAGCTCTTCGCCGAAAGAGTCAGAAACAACCTCCGTCAAGAATTTGGGGGACATATCCCTTACTCCGTTATAACATTCGGAGAACTCATACAAAAAATAAACTTGATAGGTCTGGCCCTTTGCAATGATCTAAAGATAAAGAATCAGCTCAAGAATCAACATTTGACTTCCAAAAGGGAACTTGGAGACTTCTGTTACCAATTCGGGTATCAGAAGGAAGACATTAAGAATCCTTCCAAGTCTCGAAAAAGGAATACCAAGCATTCTTATAATAAAAAACCTCTTGAGAGACAATATTATAAAACAAATAGAGCCCCTGCTCAAAAAACTAGAAAGCGGTTCTCCAAAAGGAAACCCAACACCTCTAATCCTCCTACCTGCTTTAAATGCAAGCAGAAAGGCCATTATGCCAATAAATGCTTTAGTAGCAAACCAAAAAATAAAAAGGAATCCATTCATAACTTAGAAGAACAGAATTCTGATTCTGAAAGTTGTAGCTGTAACTGTTGTGACCCTGAATCCTATGATTCATCGTCAGATACAGATGGCTTGATGGTCCTTTCGGTCCAAGAACAATTTATTTTAGATACTATTGACTCCATCGAGAATCCTGTCGAAAAGAAACGACAGTTAGAAAGATATATTAGCCTGATAAAAACTCCTGTCAGTCAAGCCCAAGATGATAACAAAGAAAAATATTCCTATAAGGAGATAATTCAAAGATTAGAATCTGAAAAACCCAAAAAAGTGACTATAGGGGAATTAAGAAAAGAACAAATTGATATGAAAAAAGAAATCAAGGACCTTAGAGACAGGGTTACATACCTTGAAGCCATCCCTAGATTGGGAAAACCCGCCGAGAATTCTGATAATGAAGAATCTGTCAGGGATCAACCTGAAGAGGAAGAAGAATTTATTAGCTCTCTCGAAAAATATACAAAACAAAAATGGAATGTTGAAGTCCTCCTGAAAATTAAAACATTTTCTCTAAAATATAAGGCCCTTATTGACACCGGGGCTGATATGAACTGCATTCGTGAAGGATTGATCCCTTCAAGATACTTTGAAAAGACAACCCATGGTATTAATACTGCCAATGGGGAAAGTCTTAAGATTAATTATAAAATACCCGAAGTACATGTTTGTAATAAAGGATCATGTTTAAAAACATCGTTCCTTTTGGTGAAAGATCTTCGTCAGGGTGTTATCCTTGGAACCCCCTTTATAAATATGATAAAACCCTTTTCGGTCGATACTGAGGGTATTCATGCAACTCAAAATGGCAAAAATATCTTATACAAATTTTGTACTACACCAAAGCTATCTTTTCTCAACCAGCTCAGGCAGGCCCTGGAATATAAAGAAAAGTTTATTAATGAACTCTCTGAAGAGATCAGGATTCAAAAGACATCTGAACAAATCGGTAGTCCTATTTTCCAAAAGAAGGTCTCTGATTTTCAAAAGACTATTGAAAATGAGGCCTGCTCAGATCTGCCCTCTGCCTTCTGGCATAGGAAAAAACACATGGTGAGCCTACCATACATCAAAGACTTTAATGAAGAGAAAATCCCCACAAAAGCCAGGCCCATCCAAATGAATAATAGACTCCTAGAAATTTGCAAGGAGGAAATATCTCAATTACTTATCAAAAATCTTATTAGGAAGAGCTCTTCACCTTGGAGCTGTGCGGCTTTCTATGTAGAAAAAGCTGCAGAATTAGAAAGGGGAGTGCCAAGGCTTGTCATAAATTATAAGCCATTAAATAAGGTACTCCAGTGGATTAGGTATCCTATCCCCAATAAGCAAGATCTGATCAAAAGAGTCTATAATTCCAAGATTTTTTCCAAGTTTGACCTTAAATCAGGATTCTGGCAAATCCAGATTAAAGAAGAAGATAGATACAAGACCGCCTTTACAGTACCGTTTGGGCATTATGAGTGGAATGTTTTACCGTTTGGGTTAAAGAATGCACCCTCGGAATTTCAAAACATAATGAATGAAATATTTAATCCTTATGGATCCTTTTCCATTGTTTATATCGATGATGTGCTGATATTTTCTGAGAACATAGATAAGCATTGGAAGCATCTTAATATCTTCCTTAGAATTGTAAAACAAAATGGTCTGGTGGTATCAGCCAAGAAGATAAAACTCTTCCAAACCACAGTTCAATTTTTAGGATATAAAATCTCTGGGAATGATATTACACCCATAAAAAGGGTAATAGATTTTGCAGATAAATTTCCAGATAGCATAAAAGATAAGAAACAACTTCAAAGGTTTCTTGGTTGTCTTAACTACGTATCAGACTTTTATAAAAATATAGCTCTGGACAGGAAACTGTTGTCCAACAGACTGAAGAAAAACCCTACACCTTGGACCATAGAACATACCCATGCCGTCCAAAGGATTAAAGAAAAGGTAAAACAGTTGCCATGCTTGAATATAGCAAGCCCCAATGCACCAAAGATTATAGAAACTGATGCCTCTGACATTGGATATGGAGGGATACTAAAACAGAGGATTGACAACAAAGAACAATTAGTAAGGTTTACTTCGGGAACATGGAATGAAGCTCAAAGAAAATATTCCACTATAAAAAAGGAAATCCTAGCTATAGTTAACTGCATAACAAAATTCCAAGGGGACATTTTAAACCAAAAATTCCTCTTAAGAATAGATTGCAGCTCTGCAAAATATGTTCTTGAAAAAGATGTTAAAAATCTTGCATCAAAACAGATTTTTGCCAGATGGCAAGCATTACTAGGAATCTATGATTTTGACATAGAATACATTAAAGGAGACTTTAATAGTCTTCCTGATTATCTCTCGCGTGAATTCTTGCAGGGAAATGGACCAAAAGAAGAAGGCAAAGATCCTTCCTCAAAGGACCCTAAAAATTGAGAGCTCAAGACCTTCTGTGAACCTTATAAAGCCAGAGGTTAAGGAAGAAAATCTGTTTGAAGATCAAAATCAGTTTGCCATACTTGCTGAAATAGGATCTCAAACTTCAGATCCACAAACCGAATATGAATTCAAAACTTCCGTTCCACTATTCTCTATTGAGAAATATGAAGTAGACAAAGAAATAGCAGAACTTATTAAGATATACTTCCCCAAAGATGATCATTCTGGTACTGGCTACCATTTCTATATCCCTGATATGATAGGGAAAAATCCTGATTACTATGAAAACATCCTATTAGAAACAAACAGTGTCAGAATTGTGCACCATTATAAGAACAAGAGCACCTTAGAGATCTCATATTCTAAACTATGCATCCAAAAGATATTATCCTTAAAAGACTGGGATAAGAGTCCCAATGCCTCTAGGCGATTCCAAAAATCAGTGATCAGACCCAATTACTATAATTATTGGGATTACCAGAAAGCCTGGGAAAATGTACTATTAGTCCAAAACTGTGTCTTAAAACATTCTTGGTTTATCCATTTTGTCTGCCAGGCCAAAATTCCAAATTGGTTTTACTCCTGGTGGCAAGTATTTGGTGCTAATTGGAAAAACTTACCAGGAGACATCCAAGCTCATATGGAGCAGGAAGAATTAAACCCACAAAATAGCATTGATTTATTGAAATATCACAACCAGACGGGGATACCATGGATCCTCCAATGGGATTTCCAGGTAGAAAAAAGGTTTCCTCCTCACCTTAAGAGAGATATATATACTAAATGGTGGGCTAAATATGACCCACGAAAAATTTTATCTGGTTATAAATTACCAATTTATAGAAAACCACGGGAAGATAGTTATGAGACTATCAAAACAAACCTTATTGGAGAATACACTAAAAGATTCCCAAATTTAAGTCAAGAATGCATTGAATTAAAGGCATATGAGCACATGTTTAAAATGTTCAGAGCAGAAAAGGCGGCTCTGCCAGCACCAATGGCCACCAGCTCTCAAGGTCCGGGAGGGACTCAAGGGGCTCAAAGGATGGAGGATGACTCTCAAAGGCCAGAAGATGGTGATTCTCAAACAGACAATGACTCTCAAGGGCTTGAAAACATACCCTCAGATTTTCCTGAAGATGAGTTTGATCTAGCTGAAGGATCTGTTTTAAAAAAAAATAAAATAAAAAAAAAATAAATAAAAAAATAAAATAAAAAAATAAAAAATAAAAGGAAGAAGGATCCAGAAGACCCTAGTAACTCACGGGTTCAATATTACGCTACAAAAAGCTAGTCACGGGAGCACCCGACAAAGATGGGAAAAGAAGAAAAGACGTAAAGCAGGAAAAGTGACACCAGAAGAAGACAAGAAGTCACTCAAAACTGAATGACCATGGACTCCAAACCCTTTGAAGTCCGCAAACTCTGCCTATATAAAGGGAGCAAGAGAAACGAAGGAGGGCATCGGCAAAAAACCCAAGTCTACAAAACCCCTCTACCAAAAAATCCACCAAAACCCAAGAGTGTTTTGTAAGAACTAAGAGTGTTTTTGTAAGATAGAAGAAATAGGGCAGAAGAGGGAGATATCCTTCTCGACCCCAATATTATAAGTTTCTTTCTTTCTAAATCTATGTAATGAATGGTAGTGTTCTGTATCTTATGCATGTTCAATAAATAAATCTTTCTAGTATCCATATCATGTTCGTATATTAGTTTTCAAATTCATTTAAAAAAAAAAAAAGTTTTGATCCTGTAAGTATTTGCAGAAGTGTGTCGAGTGAGAAAATCCTATACATAATTTTATTTATGGCCTGTTTTGTGGTGTTGTATTAGGTGCATGTATTTTATTCATTTGAAAATATACAACTTATAAAAAAAGGTTCTATAACAGAGATCCTTGTACTTGTTATACAATTAAGAGTTACAAGTATCGGAATTTTCATGGAGGTATGTCTTGTTAAATTGAAACTGATTCTGACAGCTGTGTACCTAGGGTAGGCAAGTATGATTTATTTATGTCCATCTGAAATTAAAAGTATATTCTGTCATTGATTTTGCAGAACAAGTAATCTATCAAACACAATTTTGAATGAAGCCCCTCTTATCCAAATCCATTACAAAGCTTTGGAACTGCACATTCAAAGTGTGATCACACTACACTTGACAACCTAACCTAAACAATAATTTCTTCAATAGTTAAAAATTAATATACACTGCCATTCAAGTAAGTGATAGCAACTGCTGCATGAAAAGCTGCTCCTATAGGAAACACCTGCTCATCAATAATGAGGCGAGGAGAATGCAGAAACTGCTCTGAAGCCAAGGATTCATTTTTAACACCGATCGTGAAAAACACGCCTTTCATCTTCGGCGAATAGAAGCCCAAGTCTTCTGATCCCATGCACATGGGGGCCAAATGCACATTGGCTTCCCCCAACAATGCTTCACCCACACTCTTTGCATGCTCATACATAGCCTCGTTGTTGATCGTGGCAGGGTATGGCTTTAGTTTCTCCTCCATGAAATCCACCTCTGCCGTGCATTGGTGGACCGATGCCTGTGTGACTATGATCTACAATATAAAGTGAAACAACATCAGTTGAAAGTATGATGTCGAACGTGTTGGGTTATATGTCTTGCATTCTGGTTTCTAGATATCAAGAGAAAACAGCAGGAGGTCTTTTCTGGATGATGCCTAACATGGGCGAATATTTAAAAATGTCTCAATTGTCTCATAGTCGAAATCTTGTTTGCCACTATGTATGAAAATACAGGTCTATCACCCATATTTATATGACAATTCTGTCAACATAATCTGGTATTGATCCTCCTTATTGCCTTGTCTTTATATGGTTGCACATGCATTTTCACGTGCAATTACAGTTCTGTGATTTCCGTGTTGTGTGTGGGGGCATTGTAATAATGTATCTGGCTATATATATTCAAAAGACCATTTTAAGGTTTTAAGAGGGGGAGCCATATTTGTAGGCCTACATAGAGTTTCCAATCCAAAAATAAAAGGCAAACAATCATCTCTTCCCTGGACTTAATTTTCAATGGAATGAGACATTGATGATATATACCTCTTTGATCCTTTTAGTGAGGTAATTGAATCCTTCGATCGTCATGCTCCTATAAGTCCCCCCGAAACTCACCGTCTCTGGAATTACGTTGTGCGCCTGCCCTCCTTTTATGAAGCTAACTGATACCACCTGAAAGCAGGAGATAAATGGCATGCATGCATCAGTTTTTATGCCAACAAGGGGGAGAAAATATTGCTATCAGTTAGTTTATGTCAAGATGAACAAATTGGAAAACTCTAATGTTCTTTCCTTGGTGAGAAATTCCATGACTGAGCATACAAAGAGCTGATAAGTAATGTGGGTGCATCTTCTGATCAACATTTCATGTTGTAATTAGGGAGGTGGATGTCCAGGTCCAAGAATTTGGTCAAATTCTTGGGATTTGGATGCAATGCAAAACTTTGGTTGGATTTCGTATTCATCGATATTAGTAAGTGGTTTAATAGTGCACTTATTCACTTAATGATTGTGGAAGAGGGTGAATAAAAATTTACTGCACTATAATTGGATCTTCCTATTTGACTAGTAAATAATTCTCCAACAAATCCATTTAGGTGTTATTTTGGAATCCATAGCACGAGTTGCAAGCTCTACGTGAAATCTAGCAACCTTGTTTAATTGAGAACATCTAAACATGGGAAGAAAAACAATGGATTCTGAAATCCACATGCATGGAATCAAACTGCACAAAATCAATTTAAGTAGCATGAAAAGCGGGATTCAATCAGTTGTAGGTTGATATTAGGCATTAGGTAATCAAATTTATTTTGCAGGAACTTGCATTCCAATAAAATAGTTGGAAGGTTAGGTGAAATGTGCACTCATCTGTGAATTCAGCTACTAATAACTATTCTAGCAGTACACCCCCCCCCCCCCCCCCCAAAAAAAAAAAAAAAAAAAAAAAAAACAATTTGAAAAAAAATTTCGGACTACCCAGAGTTCAAGAAGCAGAATAAAAATAACTCTTTGAAACATACTTTCTAAAAGATATAATTCCACCCCATTTCACAAGTCTGGACTTTGGGAACAATTCAGGAAGGGTAAAAATTCATGATTCGTGTTAAGTTTAGGAAAAAAACAAAAAATGGAAAAGTAAAACACAACATGGAATGTAATTAATATAAAATGCATGATTTTCTTGACATCATTTATCAATGTGCATCTAATGCATGTTTAATACGTTTACTGCATAGTTTATTGATTAATTCAGGGACTATTGATTTATTCATGATTTAAATGAAAATCATACCTTTATTGTAAAATATGCATTTAATACGCCCATCAATCAAATGCAGTGTAAAAGGTAACAAGGCTTCCACCAGAATTATTCCTCAATCAGCTAGAGACAACTATGAAAATTGGAGAATTGGATATAAAGCTCCGCTCATTTCAACAGAATTTTTTCTTAAAATATTGCGTATGGATGTTACTCTTTGCTAATAGCATACATTGTTCAAGCATCATAAATAAGTGAAGTACTCACTAAGGTAGTGTTTAGAAATGGGATTGGGCAGCTTTTGAAGATTATGCTTTTGCATGAATCATACATAATCCAAACTCATTTCCAAATACCCCCAGCCGGCTTTTAAAGAACGCACAAAACAGCTTAGTTATAAAAAAATAAAAAATAAAATAAAAAAACAATTTTACAGGAAACTAACAAGTATGCTTCTTGGAAAATTGTTTTAAAAGCCACTTCAGGTGAATAGATCTATTTTCAAACTCATTTTCAAACATAGCCCAAGTTTAAGTTGCTTAACTGGAATTAAATAGGAAAAATTGATATATAGATCATACCTTGGCCTGAAAAGGATCAGATTCTCAGGACACAATCTGTTGTAGGCTAAGTATTGTGAACGAAGCAGCTAGAATTGGATTTTTGGCGTCATGAGGCTTCGCAGCATGCCGACCCCTCCCTCGAATTTCAGCTCTAAACCGACCAGCAGCAGCAAGAATAGGGCCTGGTCTAGAAGAGATCACCCCAACTGGATCCGAGGGATCGACATGTAGTCCAAGTATTGCCTCCACATTGTCGAGGACACCCTCTTTCAGTACATGGAAAGCACCGGCCCAACCCTCCTCTGCTGGTTGGAAAACAAGCTTCACTGTGCCCTTTGAAGGAGAAAAAACCACTCATGTTAGATTTGATACTGAAATTTATGAATTGACTCATAGGACTCAACTTCAAGTGGCATATTGATCATTTCGTTCCCTGATAGATGGTCAGAACTTCATTTGGGTTCAAATCCTACTGACAGGTTCACTCGAGATCAGAAATTGTTGAAGAAACAACAAGATGCTCCTTTTTCCCCTTCACAGTGATCAGAAAATAAGTTGTGCTTTACCTTCAGTTCATCTTTTCGATCGTAAAGCAACTTGGCTGCGCCAAGAAGCATTGTTACATGCACATCATGTCCACAGGCGTGCATCTTACCATCATACTTGCTCTTATACTCCCAATCCACCATTTCCTTTAAGAATGATCATAGATTGCAAACTTAAGAATCATGTTAATATAAGCGAGGGTAGCAATGTCTACCTTTTTCAAAAAAAGAAAGAAAGAATCATGTTAATAAATCATGACTAACGTTAGAGATATAGTTAGTCGATGACTCATGTGTCTTCACTCGCAAGTTTTTGGCAAGACTTGGAAACTTGATGTAAAATGGGGGTGTTACCTTGATGAAATTTTGATTCTAACTAAAAGACGTGAATCTGATTTTGCTTCTGTCTCAAACAGACACCTAGTTTCACTTGAACAACACAAACTGTGAATACCCAAATCAAAATTTCCATTAATCAGAACATAAGGAAATAAAAAAATTACCTTAACATGGGACATCAGGTATCAAGTTTCAAACTGCTCTAGAAAAAATATATCTCACCAATATGAGACAATTAGCAAATCACTAGTATACAAAACCTCATCATATATCCATCTAATGAACCATTATACATCTAATATCTACTAACAACGAAACCTCTCCCCGAATGCATGATTTCTTCTCTCAGAGTTTTCGTCTTCATGGCAACTACAATTTGCTCCCCCACATAAATTTAAACTTCAGAAAACCAATCCCTGTACAATGCATCAAAATTTCCTGTAGATACTCTTACTGACAAATGCATGCTTCATTCACACCTACAAGGTATGTATAAACCCCAACATGTAACACATAATCAGGTTGAACAGGATTTCTGCTCAAGCAGCGACACCTCCTAGGATTTCAATTTTGCACCTACAGAACAATCGTGAAAAAGCAATCAATAGAACACAAATCTACGGGTGATGCTGCATTTTGCCTACGTCCATCGAGGAGAGTTGGAATCGATTCACTACTCAATTAACCAGGATATAATAATTTTTCAGCACCACCTATTTCTCTCAAAGCAAGCCCCTACGTTCGTCTCTTAAAAAAGCAAGGTGATACGCTCAGTCCATTTCACAGCCCTATCAGCAATCGGTGTGTCACTGTGATAGTATATAAAATCATTTAACACAATATATATTCCACTATTTCAATTCATAAATATGTAATTCATTTTTATATAAAAAAATGATTTCATTAACCAAATATATATTTTTTAAAAGATTTAAAATGTGTGAGATCTACAAAAAGGATTGAACATAAACATTTCCAAAAATAAAATCTATAATCACTAGGACTAAAAAAAAAAACGTGTAAATGACCAAAATACCCTTACAAAAATAATCTCCAAGCAGAGCACAACCCTCCAACTACATCTCACAACAGTTTCAATGTTGGAAGACATGCTCAAAGAACAAAATTTTGGACAACAATCACTCTTCTAATAAAGCATAAGCATGTGCAATTCATATCAATCTTTCAATGAAAAAAAAAATGAAACAAATGCACATTAAAAAAAAAATTAAAAACCTGCAAAGGGAGAGCATCCACGTCTGCTCTGAGAGCGAACACAGGACCTCCGCCGGACCCAATCGAGGCGACGACGCCGGTCTTGGCGACCGGCCACTCATACCGGAACCCAATGAGGTCAAGCTCGGACCGGACCAACTGACTCGTATGGTGCTCCTCGAAAGCCAGCTCCGGGTGCTGGTGGATCCTCCTCCGAAGTTTCACCAACCAATCGAAGAATTGGGGGTCTTTGGAGGATTTGAGGAGGTCCTGAGCGAGAATTCTCAATTGGGTCGCGTGTGATTGGGTGAATGTGGGGATCAAAATGGAGATGATGAAGAGATGGGTCAGTGGAGGAGGACCCATTTGAAGGGGGAGGAGAAGAAATTCTGTGAAAGTATCAAGAATGGTACGACAGATTTTGTGTTACGTTAGTTTGAGATCAAACAGTAGAACCCCATGTTTAGTGTTACTGATTAATGCACACGTGCATTACACGTGAATTATTTTTAATATTTTATAATTAGTAATTCGCGTTGATTAAGTATTAAAATTATATCTTTAATAAAAACATAAATATAGATATTCTAATACTGATAACATATATTTAAATTTGTATATTGTATTATATAATAATAATTTAATAAAAATAAATAAATTTATATGGTTAGATTTAGATTGCTAAATTTTCCATGTAATTTCAAAAATTCAAATATAATTTAAAATAAAATTCATAATATAATTTCAAAAAAATAATTTTATATTTGAAACTTATATTAGAAATTATAAGATACATAATTTTTTTGTACAATCATTTAAATCAATTGTAATGTATGGATATATATTTTGAATTATGTAAATTGAAGCAAATTCAAATAATATCAATTATATTTTAATAAATAAATTTATTTCTGTGTAATTTAATTCTTTGTAATCAATCTTAATATCTTCATCTGAAAAAATAAAAATATATTTTATTTTGAATCTTCATTTTTTATTTAATGTTAATTCAAATCTATTTAATACACATAATTATCTATCTAAATTAATTTTTTATTAATAAAAATTAATTTTGTAGTGACGACAAGATAAATGTTAAAAATATCACAACTAGATCTAATTTTTGTAATATTTTTAGTTAGACATTACAAAATTAATATTAAGAAGAACCGTTAATAATCATATGTGAATTAATTATATAAACCGTGTTACTTTATCACATTAGCTCAAACAAAACATGGCCAAGGTTGATCTCTCTCTCAACCCATATCCATATGTGTCACATTTTCATAAAAAAAATTCATGTGGCACTTTATTCATTGAAAAATCACACACGTCATGCACTTTCATGTTTCATTCTCTTAATATATAAAAAAAACACACAGTCCCTTCTTCATCTCATCTCAATTAATAACACAGAGAGAGACTGAGTTTGACGCGGATGGAGAAACTGAGAGAGCTGTCGAAGAAGAAGGTGTCTTCGAAAGATCGGAGGGTGTCACGTGTTATTAATGGAGATATATGGGTCTCTCTTCAGCCGGACATCGACAGCAAGCATGTGTTATTAACGGAGATATATGGGTCTCTCTTCACACGGACACGAGTGCATCGTCACAACAGGATATATGGGTCTCTCTTCGGGAAGAAGAAGCTGTCGAAGAAGGTGTCTTCGGAAGATCAAAGGGCGTCATGTGTCATCGGACGTCAATGAAGAAGAAGAACTGAAGAAGATTCTTGATTGCATAATAACGTCGGACGTCAATGCATCTACATTTACTTTTTTTTATGCCGTCTGCTTGACCAAACCTGTGCGCCCGCTTAAGCGGGCGCACAAACAGGATCGGGCCGCATATGTGGCCCTAACCCGCATATCCCCCGCTTTCAGCCTAAGGCGAAGCGGTCGGGTGACCGAACCGCCTGTAACATTATTATTGAAAATTAATATTTTGCATGTATATCCCTCAACCAACCATATATTGTAAAAACACCTCACTTGAAACTCTCAAACTGAAAATATCGTTCAAATAGATAAAAAAATTACATTTATGTGCAATTTAAACATTTTTTAATAATATTATAGAAAATAACAAATCAGGGATATTTTTTTTAAAAATGTGATTTTTAGGAATATATACAAAAAAAAACCAAGAATTAAATTGTTCTCAAAATTCTTTAAAAATTCGTAACTTTTAAAGTATAACTCTGATTGGGACGATCAATATCTCGTTGGAAAGATATTTTTGATATATACTTATGTCTAAGAAATGTATATTTCTTAAAAATGACTATTTCATGATGAACAATGAGCTCAAATGTTAAAACTCATATTTTATCTGAAATTAATTAACATATATTCCATGATTATCTAAATCTATATCTAAATCTAATAAAAAAAACAATAACAATGATAAAATATGAGTGTGGCATGATCACCACCATTCATTTAATATATCATATAGATAAATATTAAAAAGATAGATTTAATGAATATCTCATATTGTCCACAAAATATTAAAATATATATTTACCATTCTTACCATTTAATGTAAAATAAAATATCATAAACAGTTAAGGGTAAAATTGAGAAATGAAAATGCTACACACACAAAAGAACAAACATGATAACTTCAACATTTTTGGTTAGTATAGAAGATAGATACTCTATTCATCCATAACTTATGAAATTTTAAATATGTAGCTAGTCAATTTTGAATTACATATTTAATAAAATATCTTATAATATGAGTTTTAGTTAATTATCTTATAATATCTTATTTATTCAAATTCATTAGTTTTTATATATTCAAATAATTGTGAAATTGTAGTTTGCCTAATGTTTTTCATTTAATAACACAAAAATAATTATTAGAAATAAACAAAAAACCTAATATTTGAATATAAATATTAACAATAATATATATCATATAAAATATAAAAATATAAAATCATATTCCAAAGACATAATCAATAATAATTGTTAAACAAATTAATAGATGTATATCCTATATACTTCTTACAAGTATGTAGAATATTATGTATAAGTTGTTATAAATAAAATATTATAAATAATAAATACATCAGATAATCAGTATTTAGATATTAAAAATAAAAGAATAATTTTTTTTAAAAAAGAACATCTTACTCTTTCGATCAACATGTAAAAAAGACTTCTTGTATGTATTATTCAATTCTCTTGAAACAAAAAAAGCATTCATTAAAGTAAATTATTAGAACATCCAAATAAAAAATTAAAAAACAAAACACATTCATCATCCTTACAAACAATTATTAGAAACCAAACAAAAACTCCAAATATTTGAATTTAAAAATTATCAAGCATAACAAACATAAACAAAAAAAATAAAAACACATATAAAATCATCTTCCAAATAAATAAAGACCCCAGAAACTAAAAGACAATGAATTGAATATGAGAGGTTAGGCATTTATATTAATTTTTGTGGAACTGTTTCATCCGAAATAAATGATTTTTTAATAGATATATAACATATTATTTTTTGTTTCTTATGATTCATTTTTATCTATATTTCGTATTGAAATATAAAAATCCATGTTGCTCTCAGTAAAATGATTTTGATTTGAGAAAATTAATTATTTTAAATTAAAAATTAAATAAAACTTAAATTTTTATGTTTCGAGATCTATTTTTTATCTATTATATATTTTGAAGTTTTATAAATAAAAAATTGGTTTTTATATCTATTATATATATACTAGTTATCATGCACGTCCTAATGCACGAGGTATAGCATTCCAAATTATATACTTAATTTAATAAATAATAATTATATTTATACAAGAACTATATAATAATTAAATAAAAAATACAAAATATATTATTATCACGTACAATGCTAAAAGAATGTGCTAATATTATAAAAAGTCAACATATCTATATCTTAAGGCTCCCAACCATTTTTTTTAATTATTTATATTTTAAAGAAAAATATAAAAAACATTGAGCACATTTTATTAGTTTAATCATTAATATAATAAATGAAAAATCATCAATATCTATGTGCTATGAATTTAATATATATATATATATATATATATATATATATATATATATATATATAGTCGAGTGATATCGTGCGGCGTCCCGCACGGTGCGGGAACGACGTCGTTCGTCCGATCGCGGGTCCATCGCATCTAACGGTCGATGTGAATCGCACTCGACCGTCCGATGCGATGGACCCGCGATGGACCTGTGATCGACGGCCCGTGGTCGTTCGCGCACGTTCCCGCATCGCGCACCGTATCATTCCTCTATATATATATATATATAGGTAAAAGTTTGTTCATATGTTCTACTCTCACAAATAAATGATTAAAAAATATAGAGTCTTGAAAAAAAATCCAAACTAATGCTCAAATAAGCATACAAGAGAACAAATAAATGATTAAAATAATAATAGTAATATTAATTAATAATAAAATAAAATAGACAAAATTCAGCCCAATCTCCACAATAAAATATATTAAATGAAACATGAGGATAAAACAAAACAATAAAATCATTGCATTGATTATTATAAAAAAATCAACAATAACTGGAAAAAAAACCAATAAATCATACAATTCGTAGGAAAATAAAAGTAAACAAATTTAGCAGTCTTTTATTACAATGATCTTTCTTTTGATGAGAAATGACAATATGATATTGAATTCACTTCCTCATGAATGTCAATTCCAATACTTCACCTAAGAAACTAAAAAAATGAAACATAAGATCAATTTTTTATGTGACTTAAGAAAAAATCATTAAAAATAAAATAACTAACTAAACAATTAAACAAATAACAACAATATAGAAAAAACAATAGAAAATCAAAATATTAATTAAACTGAATGGAGCAGTAAAATTCTAATAACTATCTAATATAATTAAATACTTATTAAAATTTAATAGAATTTAACTAATCTCCCAAACAAAATAAATAAATAAATAATCAATAACAATATTGAATAAATTATGATGAGTCTATATGATTTTTAAACCAAAAAGCAAAAAAAAAGAAGAGAGATCTAGAGTAGAGAGAGAACAACAAATCAACAATAGTGGTGTTTTTCTTTTTTCACATGGAATGTACATAATTTATTTAAGAAAAAAAAACAACAATGCTATTAAAGAAATAATGTATATTACATTTAATAAAACTTGAAAAAACATATGAAATCCATGTGTTACGAAGATGAATAAGAATAAAAGGTTAAATAAGAGAAATTTTTAAGATCATAAGCTAAAATATTCTCACCTTCATTTCTTATTCGAAAGGTAGTTCATTCATCTTCTTGAACACATTAATAACATGAAATTAGATAATAAAAAAATGCAATGAAATTGAAAGATGATAAAATAAAATACATAAATAATTTGATTGATAAAATAAAAAAAATTTAAGAATAAAACTCCAATTGGTGCGGCTATCAAAAATAAGAAAAAAAGTTGTTGCTCTAGATAAAAAGTTATGCCATATTTTAAACATCAATAAATAAATAAGATGTTTCATTGGCTCAATTAACAAATTGAGATAATTTAGGGCTTTTAATAGATAAGTAACAGACAATACAAATAATATAAAATTTAAATAAATCTATTACTATTAATAATTAAAAAATCATAATCTTATTACATCAGATTATATCATTCAATAATTTTAAATTTTAAAATTTAAATATATATATTACTATTAATAATTAAATAATTGATTAAATGATAAAAAAAGGATCTTAGATCAGATGGTATCATTGAAATTTTTTTAAAATTTAAATAAATCTATAACCATTACTATTAGTAATTAAATAATTGATTAAAGGATTAAATGAAAAAAATGAAAATATTGGGTCATAGAATCTTTTAATAAACAAACAATTGTCATGCACGTGGTATACCACTCCATGAAAGCATATAAAAATGAAAATAAAAAATAATAATCACAAAATAATTACATAAATTAATAGATACACATGTCTATTTATTTAATTGCAATAAATTTAATAAAAAAAACGTGTATACTTCCTAAAGAAATATCAAGTTCTCACTGAAGAAA
Source organism: Acorus calamus (assembly GCA_030737845.1). Taxonomy (NCBI): domain Eukaryota; kingdom Viridiplantae; phylum Streptophyta; class Magnoliopsida; order Acorales; family Acoraceae; genus Acorus; species Acorus calamus. Next base: position 27,521,938 of record CM060870.1, read on the forward strand.
AATAAAAATATGATCTTATTTGAGAAGTATTTAAAAAATATTTTTTTATCATTTTATTATCAATTAAATTAAATCAAAAGATTAGTTTGAAATATATAGCCTAACAAATAAGAAAAAATATAGAATTTTTATGTCAATATCAATTTAAACCTCCATCAACTCATATTATTAAAAAAAAAAATTAAAATACCAATTATTTTATAGGATTCTTTCCACCCAGATTAATAATTTATATTTCAGGCGGTCACTCCTGAGTCCTGATCTTACTTACTAATGTCCACAGAATGAGCAATATGATTATTGTAGGCTCATTGATATTCACTTTATGCATTGTTTGTGGTGACCACACAACATTCTAGACTGACATTCAGCCATGTCAACTACATTTTTTTTCTATGCATTTTTTTATATAATTGCTGCAATCAATTTCAACAAAAAGCTTCTCTCCACAATTTTCTTCCCAAAAAAGTCACACAATATCCTAATTCGGATAGCATAGGCATCCCTATATATCATTAGTTTACCCCATCCGTGTTTAATTAACATTGAAGAACTGACCATACGTCCAAGCAACATAGCAAGCTTCTGCCAATATAAGCTAGACTGAGAACAACACATCCCCAAACAATACATCAACATATTTAAAAATTTAAAATATTTTAAATTTTAAATTTAAACCTCTTTTTTATAGTTTCTTAAGATCCAATTTTAATTATAAATATTTTGAATTTAAAATATTTTAAATTATATTATTTTGAATAAAAAAATGTATTTTTTTTAATTTTTAATAAATAAAATGTTGAGATATCATTTAATTAAATCCGATTTTTAAATCTTAAAAGATATTTATGATATATACAAATCTGATTTGAATCGTAAATTTTAAATAAATAGGATATAAATAATTATATATTGTAAAATATTATTAAGAAGATAATAAATACAGAAAGGTCATGACTTCTCTCTTCCATCTTTCTAATATGTGGTGGTTGGTATGTTGAATTTTATTTCTCTATAATTTATAACATTATCAAATTTATAGGTGGGTAAAAATGAAGATAAAAAAATTAGGTCTCATATGATTTATCTAAATCTGATATAAAATTTTAAATTTTGAATAAATAGGATATAAGTAATTACTAATTCATGGGAGGGTGAAAATGAAAAAAAAGATAGGTCTTTCTTTTTAATAAGTTTTAGGGGGTTAGATGGATTTTTTCTATAATAATATATATATGTTTTATTTTGTTGGGAAAAATCGATATAACTCCCTGGAAAGTTAGCTAAATCAATTTTAGTCCCGGTAAAATTGAAAATTTGACATAAGTCTCTAAAAAGTATGTGTGGTTAAAAAATTTAGTTCCTCATTTAACGAATTTAATTGCTTCAATAAATACATTAAAAAATATAAAAAATCTAATTTAGTCTTTTTGATGATAAAAATGCATCTGCCTTTTCCTCAAATTCTCCTGTTATCATATACTCACCAACGATAAAAAAAAAGAGGAAAAATCGATACAACTCCATGAAAACTTATGAAAATCGGAAAAAGTTCGTGTAAAATCAATAAATTCTCTTAAAATCAATCACAAATTTGATTAGTGTATTACACTAATTTATCAGAAGAAGACACTACACCCACCGATGAAAAAATACGAGAAACAAGGTCATGAGATTGTTAACTGAGATTATTTTTGATAGAATTCTCAAATAAAGCTATTTTGAGTTTTCTTATCTTTAGAATTTTTTTTTAGGTATTTTTCCTTAAATATATATTTATATAAATTTAATGCATATATTTTAACTTGTTTAATATAGTAAAATAGACACTGCATTCAGTCATTTTATTTACAATATCAGTGTTATAATGACTGCATAATGAACAACAAAAGCGTCTGAGTGTCAGCCCCCTTATTAACAAAGCATCAGAAAAAGATGCCCTCTCAGTCCCAGTATAGACTGTACGTACATCTGAAAGGGTGTGTAATATACATGTCAAACACAAAAAAAAGCTTATTCAACTGAACCTTCTGTCTTGAAACATCAACAAAGGCAATTCTCAAGCATGACTATCCAAGTAAGTCATGACGACCGCTGCGTGAAGGGCCGCCCCAATCGGTGAAGTGAGGGGAGTGCAGCGGGTGAGCTGGTTTTTGGGTGTCGTTTCGTATGCCAATCCAGAACAAGGAGCTCGGCATCTTCTGCGAGTAGAAGCTGAAGTCCTCTGCTCCCATTATCATCTCGCACTTTGCGAAGGAGGATTCACCGAGGAGGCTTTCACCTACCCGCTTTGCATGGCTGTACATCGATTCGTCGTTTACTGTTGGAGGGTATGGTATCCTGTCCTTGAAGAAATCCACAGTGGCTGTGCATTGGTGCACTGTGGCTTGAGCTTCTATGATCTGCAAATGCATATGATAAACTATTATATGGACTTCGGATAGACATTATAAGTTTTCTTTTTGAGTACATATCTATTTCAAGAATAAGATTTGGGGTTACAGGGAGATGATACACACGGTCATTCTTGCAATCCCTTTTGCAATTCCCACTTTCCCTTGGCCTAGTATAAACCAAGATGGAAAAATACAAAAAAGTATGCATTAAATTCATTCGAGCATATACTCCATCTTTTGTAAAGATATATATATGCTTTACTAGACAAGTTTATACTTTCGGAAAAATTCAAAACATGTTAGCGGCTGCAAAAGGATTGCAAGAGTGTGTCTCTAAAATTTTCCTTATCATTTGCCCCCAGAAATTAGAATTTTACACTTCCCCATTCATACTGTATTTTTTGTGAGTCAGCCGTCGGACGAACTATGTAGGATGCTCACACATGCGATTCCCTCCTATTTTTGTTTAAAATGATGCACGATTCGCTGTTCTTGTTAGTTTCCTTAATCATATATGCCTCATCACTAGTAAAAATAGGTTTTCGGATTCCTTGAGAAAACATGATTTTTTTTCACAAAAGCAATATGAAGAGTACACTATAGTATGATGAATTCATAATGGTTCTGGAATCTAGATTATTAAATGAACAAGATATCAAATTTAAAACAAACATCACTCTTCTCACATCTTTTGCAATAATAAAAATAGGTTTTCGGATTCCTTGAGAAAACATGATTTTTTTTCACAAAAGCAATATGAAGGGTACACTATAATATGATATGAATTCATAATGGCTCTGGAATCTAGATTATTAAATGAACAAGATATCAAATTTAAAACAAACATCACTCTTCTCACATCTTTTGCAATAATTTGATTAGTAAATGGGGAAGATATAGATTCGGTACCTCTCTAATCCTTGTTGAAAGATATGAGAGACCTTCCATGGTTGTGCTCCTAAAAGTGCCTCCAAATTTCAGTGTTTCGGGGATCACATTGTGTGCAGTTCCACCTTCTATGAATCCAACAGACACTACCTGCAAAGTTTTCAGTAAAATTGGGGGTTCACTCTGCAATTTATGCTTGCAATTCATCCCAACTATATGCCTTTTCATTTTACTGTACATTGAAATTGAAGTCATGATTCATGAAAAACCAAGGGCAGATTCTATGTGAGGATTAGTTTTGTATTAGATGGAATGTTGTATATAACCTGCACCTCCCAATCAAGAAAGGCATACCTGACCACTAAATTATAACTGTCGTGAAAAATGTTGTGGTCGCATAAGATTTATTAATAAATGAATTATATATAAAGAAATGTTAACATGAATGAGTATATGTATAACGCAGCAGAAGAACGATAAAAGATCTGATCTACGTCAAGATCTTAGACAACATCTCTTAAAGAGAAGAGAAATTAAAATAACCCAATATTATTGATAGATAAAAGTTGAATATCCATTAGGTTACAAGTCTTTATTATATAGACTCAACAAGGACCAAAAAAGGAACCTCATTAAATCTAATTACAAACTTACTAAAAGTAAAAATTATTAAATAACTATAATATCTATTTATTCTAAGATCCCACAAATCAATCAGAATCAATGTCAAATAATTCTGATATTTGTGTAAAGAAAATAACCATGCAAATTAATGTCATAAATGACAAATTTGCTTATTTAATGGTTTTAATAATAAAATCTAGCAAAATTAAATATCTCCACAAAATAATTCAGCATATCAAATTTTATGGGATTCTGAGATGATCTCAATTATTCTTGTCACCTGCTATTCTCACAGTTTTCTTTCTGGATCTCTTTTGATGGTCTGATCGCTCCAATAACATATCGATCGTTCGTCCTACATCAATGTATAACATGTATAACAAAACTGTAGTAGTAATTCACTTTTATATATGAGATTTAGTAGGCAGATTTCTTTATTGGGTAGTGCTAGTCCCACTACCCTACTTAACTTTCCCACCACCTCTAATTACGAAAATGCCATTATTTTTTTAATTTTTTGTCTCCCTTTCCCACTACCCAGTTCGACAGCGTTCAGTCGAAGTGTTCTTCACTGGGACGACAGAGGTCCGTCGAACTGTCTGAATAAGTGTCGACAGAGGCCTAGTCGAAGTGTGTTTCACTAGGACGACAGAGACCCGTCGAAGTGTGTTTGCAAGTGTCGACATGGATGTGTCGAACCCTTCAAAACAACAACTTTCTTCTAAGAATCAATCAATTATACAATCATTTAAGTCCTTATGAAAAACAAAAATGTCATTTAAGTCATTTAAGTTTTTTTAAAAATCATTCACATATATATTTATTTAAGTATAAGAAACAAAAATATCAAACAAAGAGTTATTTGAACCAAATAAACAGTAAACATTTCATATAGAAAAAAACATTATTTTCTTTTCTAAATAAGTGGAGTTTGTTTATAAAAGATTCCACTTATTTAGAAAAGAAAATAATGTTTTTTTCTATATGAAATGTTTACTGTTTATTTGGTTCAAATAACTCTTTGTTTGATATTTTTGTTTCTTATACTTAAATAAATATATATGTGAATGATTTTTAAAAAAACTTAAATGACTTAAATGACATTTTTGTTTTTCATAAGGACTTAAATGATTGTATAATTGATTGATTCTTAGAAGAAAGTTGTTGTTTTGAAGGGTTCGACACATCCATGTCGACACTTGCTCAGACAGATCGACGGGTCTCTGTCGTCCTAGTGAAACACACTTCGACTGGACCTCTGTCGACATTTATTCATACAGTTCGACAGACCTCTGTCGTCCCAGTGAAGAACACTTCGACTGGATGCTGTCGAACTGGGTAGTGGGAAAGGGAGACGAAAAAATAAAATAAATAATGACATTTTCGTAATTTTAGGTAGTGGGAAATAATAAGTCGGGTAGTGGGAATAGTTTTGCCCTTCTTTATTTGTGACATACAAATAGAAAGTTTTCCCCTCACATTTAGGTGCTGTTTGGTTGCACTTAAATTAGGTGCTTATTCAGATTATAGCTGAATTTCATCATTAATTGTGTTTGGTTGGGTCACATATAAGCACTGTTTCTATGCCTGATTCAGTGATTTTGAGTAGTTAATTTTCAGTGATGGTTACCTCACTTAAATACCCGTGAAACGCCTTCTTCGATTCGCTCCGTCTGTGAAAGGACGAAATTGCCCTTGCAAACATCAAGTAATTACGGGCGGTATTTAAACTCACACCCACGATCACTTCCTTCTCTCTCCTTCTTTACGCTGCGCCGAGTCATCCTCTTCGAAGCCAAGATGATGCGAAAACCCTAAAGGACACCGTGCAACCTCGATGTATGGATTCTTCTGCGCCGATAACCAAAATCACACACCACTTATCCCTATATGACCGATCCCCTTCGAGAAACCCTTGATGTTTGTCGACCGATCCCTCACCTCGATCTGCTACCTCCTCACCTGACGTGAAGATACAGGGGCCGATCTCCCTCTCACTGTCTCCTTACATTGGCTTGAAGAGGAATCCTCCGCGGCACAAAGAAGCTGCTCTCCAAAAAGGGAACCCTAATCGGGGATTTCGGAAGGCGTCGTCCGTCTATCAGCGTAGGACAACCCTGATCGTCGTCCGTCTCTCTGTGCCGCCACCAAACGTCACCTTGATCCTCTCTGTTCTCGCCACCACAGGTCGTCGGACCTCAACCCCATCGCGGAACTGCAGATCCAAATATCCAATACCCTCTCCCGTCGAGCAAAGTGACTCCTTACATTGGCTTGAAGAGGAATCCTCCGCGGCATCCAAGTTAGCCATATATGTCCTTACTTTGGGTTTTGTTGTTTGTTTGTGCTTCTTTTCATTTGAATAGTTTGCGTTTGATTATGTTTTTTTTTGAAGTGTGGGGTTTTGAAGGTTTTGTTAAGGATGAGATATGGGGATTCCTGTCAAAATTTCCTCTAATAAACTCATTCATTTTTTTTTTTATTGATTTAGATGTGATTCATGAATTTAAAAAGATCTACTTATGGTTTCTATAGGATTAGGCACTGGGAATATATTTGGAGTGATTAGTAGAATTCTTCATATAAATTTCCAATACTTTGTAGTTTGGTAGATTCATTCGAATTATAATTTTTAGTTTTTCACAAGTTAAATGGATTCAATATAAATACACTTAGACGTATTACATCCATGGATATCAAATGGTTCAAATATGAAATGAATGCATAAGACATTGGTTGGGGATTGATTTCAAAGAAACCTGACTTCTGGAGTTGTTTTGGGGATTCTGTATGTGAGTTCTGAATCTGGTAATTTCGAGTGATTGGTTAAAGGTAAATGCATGTAAATTACTCAGCGATGGACATTTAAAGATCATCCACTTTGCTTTGGAGTGTTTGATAAGTATTAGAGATGAATTAAAGACCTTTTTTTGGCTAATATGGAATTTTTAGATTGTGTGTATACTGTTTGACTTTTGGTGATTAATGAGGGCCAGATATTTCAATAACAGCGTGTGAAAAACATAAAAAAAAAAGACTTTCTGAAATGGATATGTGCTTTTTCTGTGATGAGTGAAATGGATTTGAACTCAAAGACTGTTAATTGGGGTTGAACACATGGACAGCAATTTAAAAATCATTGAATTGGTTGATGGTCAGACTCTCAATCTTAAAAAAATGCTTGTCCTACCATCAGAACTTCTCACAATTTCAAAATGTACTCCTGTAATTGAGCCCTTGTTGATGGATAAAAATGGTTGCTTGATGATTCAGTCATTGAGTTGGACCTCTATCTTTTGTTGGCTATTTTGTTGGCTATTTTTATCCACTCAGATCTTTTGTTCTTGTACCTTGAATTTACTCATCACCTGCAATCATATGCTATCATCATTTAGACCTTCCATGTATGGCTGTTAGCAGAGTGGTTTATGGTTGATAGACTCTGGACTCTTAAAGATCAAACTAATACCTTCTCTTTGGCTTTCTTTTAGGGCAGCAGAACGAGCGAAGCCCAAAGAATTGGAGACAAAGGTAGTATGATATATTTATGAATTATGATGTTTAAATAAAATTCTTGGGAGTTCCCTTCATATTCTTGGCTTTCCAGCATTTCCAGTATCAGTACAATAGTCATTTTCTTGACTTTCCAAAACATCTCATCATGGGAACATGACAATGTCATTAAACATGAGCAAGGCAAACCCTTGCCTTTTTTACTTTCTTATAGTCATTGGTGTTCAGATCTGTAGGCAATCAAGATGTTTAAATGAGGGAACTGGAGATTATTTAAGATGGAAGAGGAGGAAGGATATTTCAAAAACATTCTTCTAAGGGATCCACTATTACATATAAGTACATATAGAACTAGAATGTAAAGGATCCATTGAAAAATTAGTGTTTATGAGGTTAGTGTTTCTAAACATGATGCTCAAAAGAAAATAGGGAAAAGTAATTGATACATTGCTGTTTATTTGTGTTTATGAACTTGGTTCAGTTTTCTTGGAAGGAAATGAGAGGAGACAAAGAAGCTCAATCTTTGACGCAACTATCAACTGTCCGGAAACTTGTTCTACAATACAGATTGTTTAGCACTGCCCTTTTATGTTATCTCTGCCCTGCTAACAAATGTTCCACCCATTGATCTTTGTGCAGTTTCTTGTTCTCTGCTGGGCTGCTGTGTAAGATCAACAAGCTCTCAGGATTGATGCTTGCCAAAAGCGAATCCAAGACAAAGAGGCATTGAGTGTGATTCAACCAGCTCGAAGGTTTACTATTTTGGTTTCTGATTGGAGTGGAAGATTGAAATCATGACAACCATTTTCATCTTAATGCATGGTTTCACCATTGGAAAAGCTTTCTTTGTCAGTTATTGTAGGTGTGGTGTGACTGTGTATTAGATTTGTTATTAAAAATTTCAAAGGAATTGAACTTTCAGCTTAATGAATTGAATATAGGTTCTTTCTTACGAGAAAAGCTGATGCTAGTAGATTAGATGATGATGATGATAGAATGGATGCTTGGATTGAAATCATATAATTAACAAAGTTTTCAACGGATTAAACAAGCAATATTTTTTTTTAACGTGTGGGTATCCAGACATAATTATTTTTGAAGTTTTAAAAGATTAGTAGTGGTTGAAGTATTTTTAACATTGTTAAAAAAAATAATCTTTAATATCTCCAAAAAAGTATGTTTTCTCCAGTTCAACCAAACATCAAAATAATATTCAGCACTTATAAAATGGACTGAAATACCCTTCCAACAAGCACATATGTCAACTGGTTAACCAAACACACTTATTTAAAATACTGCTTAATATTTTTTACTGAACCAAACGCTTTTTTTCATAAAACTCTTAAAGATTATCATCCTTCCTCTTTCTGCACTTAACAATCAGTACTTAAAATCCGCTTTCCGCCATTGCCAAACAGCCCCTTAGACTTTTTTCCATGACCTATTGTGACTTCAGGTGCCAAATTTGACGTTCTTATTCAATATTGATGTGTGTATTCAATCTTTTTTAGCTATGCTAAGAAAACAAGAAGAAAAGAGTGAAGCTAGCAAAAGTATTTGATGTAAGCTCCAGTCACCACCCAGATGATAGGAACTCGGGAAGCAATGTTAAATAATAGAAATACAAAATCAAATGACTTTTTCCGGATAAATTTAAAATACATTTCGAAGTAAGAAATTCTTTTTGGTTAAATCCCAACAGAATGCTCGTATACTAGACTATATGGCCCCATTTAGCAATAGTATATTGACTGATATGATCATGGTACAATACTGAAATGATATTCTAATACCATTGCAACCAAGGATGATGGGAATATATATATTTTTTCGAAGACCATTTTCAATCCTCAAATGTTGGTTTAACTAGCTTACCTAAGAGATGGATTAGGATTTATACAATTGTTTTTGAACTCACTGGTATAAATAAAAATAAAACTTCTACATAAAGTACTAATAAAAAAATGCATCTATCACTCCCCACCGCCGTATATATTACCATAAATTTTACTTAGGGATCAATTAATATTTAAAAAAGTGTAAAGATTACACCAAATCCCCGCCAAAGATAAAACGGCTTATATAACAATACCCTATCATAGTAATATACTACGCAAAAAAATCTTATGCTACCAAAGGGAGCCTATAGTTTACCAAAATATATTGCAAAATCCTAATAAATTTGAAGGTAAGTCATGCTTTACTACCAATAGAAGAAGCATAAGATGCATATACACATTTAAAAGCCCTACAGTTTAAGACATGATTATCTAATGTCCTCATGGTGAGGAAAAAAAAAGGAACACAAGTTGCAAGAAACTTGAAGTCAAAGATATGTTGAGCGTGCCTTACATTTGCTTCAAGAGGATCAGACTCTCGGGACACTATCTGTTGAAGGCCTAAGATTGCAAGAGAAGCGGCAAGCACTGGATCTCTGGCTTTGCAGCGTGCCCACCTTTCCCTTGAATTGTGGCCTCAAAACGACCTGATGCAGCGAGCAACGGACCAGGCTTGGAAGCAAGCATACCAGTTGGCAATGAAGGATCAACATGTAGTGCAAAGATGCCTTTTGAGTCATTAAGAGCACCCTCTTCCAGTACGAAGTAAGCACCCGCACCACCTTCCTCTGCCGGTTGGAACACGAGCTTAACTGTACCCTTTTAAAGCGTGTAAATAGTGAAGTGAATAAGTAATATAACAACCAAACTCAAACTTCGAAACCAATTGTTCCCATCAGGTATTCTGAAACAGTTAATGCCACATGTCGGTCTCCTATTAGAGATTAATGATAACTGATGGGATCTAGCCCTACTGGATGTCTCATTATTCACACCCAATTGTTTAATTATACTTATTAAATGGGAAGTGAGTGATGAGACCTCACCTTCAATTCATCCTTTCTTTGTTGAAGCAACTTCGCTGCACCAAGAAGCATAGTCACATGAGCATCATGGCCGCATGCATGCATCTTACCATTATACTTGCTTTTGTACTCCCAATCAACCAACTCCTTTAAAACGACACAAAAACATATTGAGGAGACTCGTAATTAACAGATAAAGATAACATACTCTTAGAAATTGAACCATGAAGACAATGATCTTAGACAGTTCAATCAAGATATTCCATGCGCACATTGGTTAAATGTTCTGCCTCCTGAGTTGCAATAGAAAAGAAAGAACCAAATAAAATACATAACACTTGTGGATTTATGTTATCCATTCCATCTCTACCAAACACAGAAAGCTCTTCCCTTAATCAGAATGTGGCCACTTCCGGCAGGTAATAGCACAATTTTGCCAATGGCCATAATTTTGCATACGGCATACCAATTAAATCAGTAGAACAAACCATATGAATAAATTTGCCCCCTTTGAAATGTGATGACAATCACTATTATTTGATGTCAAACAAGTCCTGGACTACGGCATGGCACTCTGTGAACAAAAGATGTCTGCCAGCCAGACCCCTATCAAGTGTGAAAAGTTGGGCTTAACGTGCATTGCAACATCCGACAAAATGTGCAACTTTGCAACTATGATCTATGAAACTCAGTTCCGGGTGTTGGTGGATCCTCCTCCGGACACGTGTCAACCAGTCGAGGAACTCGGGCTCCTAAGCCGAACTCAGGAGGTCCCGAGTCAGAACGTCCATTTGGGTCATCGCCCATGATGGATTGAAGGCCAAAATCGATAGGAGACACAGTAGGAGATGTAGCGAAGGTGAAAATGCCATTTTTGGAGGGGATATATATATATATATAGAGAGAGAGAGGCGTGTGAATCGAGCGGAGGATACTGATATGGGGATGGATACGGATCGGATATGCCCATATCAATATCCGTATATCAGTATCCGTATTTAAATTGGATATCCGAAAAAATATCCGTATCCGATATCCGACGGATAATAAAAAACACATATCTGTATCCGATTCGAAAATCCGGATACGGATTCGGATAATATCCAAAATATCTGAACCAAATTAAAATATTAAGAATTTATAAAATCTTAAGTTCTAATATGGTTAAATATGTATCCATCAAAAGACATAAAAACACAAATATTAATATAGTTAAACAAGTGTCCAACATGGTTAAATAGATTTTTGTTTTGCCATAGATCATGAGCCATTGGATTTTCATCTAAGGGTTAAAACTAATTTTAACATATATAAATAAAATAACAGTTCGGATACAGATATTGTTTGGATCAGATATAGGCTATATCCGATCCGGTTAATTTTTTTTTTAATACGGATAATTTGGTTCGGATACAGATACGGATATTCGGATATCGAATATTTTCTGTATTTTCAGATACAGATTCAGATCGGATACAGATATTTTTTCGGATAATTGACAGGCTTAGAGAGAGAGATATATATAGAGAGAGGGGCTTTGAAAACTTATTACTGCAACTCGAGTGGGTTGGGTTCTGGTTGACCTAACCGAAAATTGAAGGTGTTTAACCCTAATCTTATCCAATTTGAATTTCAATTTGATGACTCCAACTTGAACTCAACCCGTGGTAACCAGAATCAATCTGAACTAACTCGCGAAACCCGATTTTCAAGCTTAATTTTTTCAAACATAGAGATTTAAAGTAAAGAATCTAGTATCAATGACTCATGGTCCATTTAGAACATTATATGTTTGTCTACTACATGTTTGGATTGGGTCGGGTTGTTTATAATTCCAACCTGAAACCAATTTTTACAATTCAACCCATGTAAAAATCAGGTTCAACCCCTCAGATTCGGGTTGAACCCGACCGAAGTTGCAGCCCTATTGGAAAGTATAACTAGTCTTGAATATTATTAGCTGGGCTAAGGATATCAATTGTTTGGAGGAAAAAGTTAGCGCTCAATTCTTTTTACTGGTAAAAAACGCAAACTACACACGTTTCCAATTAGATATATGCTTTGATAAAATTTGTACATCGCTTCTTTAAATTGAATGAATTCATTAGTAAGTGTAAGAAAAAATTAACGAGGTATACACTATGTATATGATTTATTGAATTTCTAATGAAATATATAGGACTACATTTTGAACTGTAAAAATGAGTGAGTATAATGGCTCCATTTTAGATCATGAATATGGATATTGTATTTATTTGCAGTCCTAGGGCTGGATTGGGTCGCATTTGTTTGAGCTTATTTAGTGAAGTCAACCCATGTCAACTATCAATGGATGTTATTACACACAGTCAGCCGATTCATATTAGTGCGGATACATTCAGTCTATTTTATAGTTTCGTCTATAACCTAGAGAAGCATTGTTACACATAGTCCATTTTCAAGCTTTAATTCGAGTTTCATATGTTTTGTTAGCGTTATATATTCACATTAATGAGATATATATTTCGATAGGAATTTTCTACATTTTCTATAAATGCATCAATGCATAAATTCTTTGAAATATATGTTTCATTACTATATAAAAACATATACCTTATTAGATAATTTATATTATTTTTAAAAAATCATTGTATCTCGACTGAAATTGAGACTGGAAAACGGACTGTACCGTTGTAAGTAACATTATCCAATCCAAAGGCAGTCCTCCTCCGGACTCCACTATTGCAGTATGTGAAATTTTATTTTTTAAAAAATAAAAATATGTAATAGTTTATCTACATATACACACTAACACATAAATATGTAATTCATGGGATGGATATATATTTTACAAAAAAATCAAATTTATTAGAGGCCACAAACGAGACTACACACGGATTATATATATCATTTCCCACACTTATATAATGCAATTTCATTCATTGTTCCTGACTATAAAAATCACAAATCCAATTCAAGAAACACTTTTATTCAGGATTTGCAAAAGACACGCATCAATTATGGATCAATTCATTGACTCCCAACAAAAGGATTACTGGTCGACGCGGGCGCGCAAACGGTGGTGGTGAACCCCCCATCCACGACCAAGTTGTGCCCGCTCACGTACTTCGCCTCCTCGCTCGCGAGATACAGCACGGCCTGCGCGACGTCCTCCACCGTGAGCTTAGCCCCCTTGAGCGCCGAGTACGCCTCGAACAGCTCCTCGACTCCCGCTCCCCCACCGACACCGCCCAACACGCTCTCCGTGAGCGGCGTTGCCAGCCCGTACGGCGACACGCAGTTCACGCGCACCCCGAACCGCCCGAGCTCGGCCGCCGCGTTCTTCATCAGCCCGAGCAGCCCGTGCTTCGATGCGACGTACGCGTGCGTGCTCGCCTTGTTGGCCGCGCCCATGACCGCGCTCGTGCTTGCGGTCATGATGATGCTCCCGCGCCCGTTCGGGACCATCACGCGCGCGGCGTGTTTCGTGCCCAGGAAGGACCCCGTCAGGTTCACCGCGAGCGCGCGCTCGAAGCGGGACTTGTCGGTCTCCGCGAGGGGTCTGTACTGGTCGATCGTGCCCGCGTTGTTGTGCATCACGTCGAGCTTGCCGAAGGTGGAGACCACGGCGTCCACGGCATCGCGGACATCGGACTCCTCGGTCACGTCGCAGCGCACGTAGAGGCAGTCGGAGGGGCCGCCGAGGTCCGCGCTGACCAAGCGGCCGAGGTTGTCCTGGATGTCGGCGATCACGACTTTAGCGCCGTGGGAGCGGAAGAGGCGGGCGGTCGCCTCGCCTATGCCGCTCGCACCACCGGTGATCAGTGCCACCTTGCCTTGAAGCCTGGGTGGTGGAAGCTTTTGTTATGTGCATTATTGATTTTAAGAGCATCAAAATGAAGAAATTTTTGTAGCACTTTTGATTGGTCAATTGAATATGGAACTTATCATCACGCCAAATCAATTTTTCATTAATTTTTTTATTTTATGATTTTTAACACATAAAAAACAATTTTGAAACAAAAAGAAAAATTAAATTTTAAAAATTTACATTTGAAACTGTTTATCTAATAAATTTATTTTGTAAAAAAAAACAATGAATAAGTTTGATAATACAATTGATCAATATCTTAAAAATCAATTGTTGTTGTGAAAGTGGTGGATAACCACCACTCCTCTAAGCCATAACATCCCCCACTCTTCAACTCCATAACCCCTCTCATTCAACTCCATAACCCCCACTATTAATCACCCACTATCTACCCCTCACCTCTATAGACTTGTAACTCTCCACCTTTGGGATTCCTCCATGGACCCTATAAATTGAGGGGTTTGTAATGTATTCAACAACCAACCAACAAGTGAAGAATAAATCCTCTCTCTATTTCTCTTCTCTATATTGTTTGTGTATTCTTGTGTTTATATTCTACTTAGTTCACAACACGTTATCAGCACGACGACGCTCTTGTCTAATTCGCTAAAGAGGTTTGTATTTTGGTGAGTTTATGATGCTCAAATAATCATGACTATATTTTATATATTGTGTACAACATGGTAGAGAATTTTATGATTTTCTTTTTGATAAAGAAAAAATGTTTTCTTACTTTATGCTACATAATTAAATATTCTCATTCGTTATATTCTTTTATATATATTTTTAAGAGTGCATTTCTTTATGCATTTTCTATATGCATATATAAATCCATGGTTTATAATAAAATCCCATCTTATGGGTTCTTATTTATCTCAACAAAAAAAAAATCCTTTTATTGGTTTGTATTTTTGATGATTATTCACGGTTTTGTATTATGGTATTGTTGATATTGTTATCAACTTTTGTTAAATAAAAATGATTAAAGTAAAAAAAAAAAAATTTGCAACTGGATTGATATATGCATGCAACTGTATATATATATATTTCACATGTTGGTGTAGTTAGACTCTCCCACATTCATAGTAGCATGTATTAATTGTAGTTGAGAAAGGTAAATGACAAAAAAAAAATTACAAATTTCTAAGCACAGGTGTTTTGATGATTAAAATTTGTGGCTTAAAATTTTTTCTATTTGACTATGGAATTATATTTTGATGTTTCACTTATTGCTTAGATTTGTGCTAACATCAGCCCTTATTCCTTGTATCAATTAATTTCATATTTATAAATATTTGATTTGAGATTTATTTTAATGTTACAATGTCATGTGTCCCTATAGGACCATACAAAAATTGTATTTACATGGATCCCCGAAGGACCATGTAGAAGTTATGAATTATGTGTCCCAATAAGACCATATGCAAATTTTATTTTATTTTATCCCTGAAGGACTAAAAAAAAAACATTATTACATGGATCCTTGCAGGATCATGTGAAAGATATGATTAAAATGTATCCCTGAAGGACCATATAATTTTTATATATACCTGAAGGATATATATATACATAAATCATGATTGCTCGTATCCCTGTAGGATAAAATAAAAGTTATATGATATATTTTTTTAGGTCCTTGAAGGACCAAATGAAAAAAAAAGATTCATGTATCCCAGCAGGAACATGTAAATTATGATTAGCATTCACCATTATCATCATAATGAAGAGGATTTAAAGATTAATTCCTCATTGACAAAGGTCCACCGGCCATTATGCCTCAAATATGCTCCATTTGTAGCAATATTGAGAGCATCAATTTTATATATTCTCGTTGCCGAACAACGATTTTTTTTTCTCATGTAACCCAACTCAATGGCATAGCATCATTACCTGAAGTAAATGCATTTTATTTTATGTTCGTCATGGAAGTTGTGGTCAAGAATGATGAGATCATGATTTATATAGTCAATAGCACAACAATCATAGAGTTTGTAAAACATCTCAAACCACTGGAAGTGATTTGCTATTAAACAAAAGCATAATTGAAGGGAAAAAGTTTACAGAACAAACCCCTAACACAAGGAAAATGATTGTTATCAATTTGGTGCTTAAAATATGGTCACGTACCTGATGTACGATCAAATTTTGTCATTTATGTATTTTTTTATCATTTTTCTTTGTTATCTGAAATGCATTTTCCTATTTTTATATTTATCTTATTTATTTCATTTTTCTTTTTACAAGAATGGCTATGGTTGGTGACATCTGTCTGGCAGACAGCGCAACAACGCATACGATCCTACGAAATAAAACATATTTCTCGACATTGACATTAATCAATGCAAATGTTAATACCATCTCTGGTACTACAAAATTAATTGAAGGCTCCGGAAGAGCAAATATAATATTACCAGGAGGTACAAAATTTTGTATTAATGATGCATTATATTCAGCAAGATCCAGAAGAAATCTGCTAAGTTTTAAGGATATCCGTCTTAATGGATATCATATTGAGACTATAAGTGAAAATAATATGGAGTATTTATGCATTACTTCAATTATTTCAGGCCAAAAGCATATATTAGAGAAACTTCATGCTCTCTCATCCGGGTTGTATTATACAACCATAAAAACAATCGAATCATACACTGTAATGAACCAGAAGTTCTATGATTCAGATATTTTTACGCTTTGGCATGATCGTCTCGGGCATCCAGGGTCTACAATGATGCGTCGAATAATTGATAATTCATTTGGGCATCCGTTAAAGAACCAGAAGATTCTTTTACCTAATCACTATCAATGCACTTCGTGCTCACAAGGAAAATTGATAGTTAGACCATCCCCTACAAAAGTCAATGTTGAGTCACCAACATTTTTGCAAAGAATTCAAGGGGATATATGTGGCCCAATCCACCCCCCATGTGGACCATTCAAGTATTTTATGGTATTAATAGACGCATCTGCTAGATGGTCGCATGTTTGTCTATTATCCACTCGGAATGCTGCATTTGCAAGACTACTTGCTCAAATAATCCGATTACAGTCTCATTTTTCGGATTATCCTATAAAGTCAATACGCCTTGATGGAGCTGGTGAATTCACATCGAAAACTTTTAACGACTATTGTATGTCGCATGGCATCGATGTTGAACACCCTGTTGCTCATGTGCACACCCAAAATGGATTAGCTGAATCATTTATTAAGCATCTTCAGCTAATTGCACGTCCTATGCTTTTGAGGACAAAATTACCCCTTTCAGCTTGGGGTCATGCTATATTGCATGCAGCAGCATTAGTTCGCCTTCGGCCAACTGCTTATCATCAATATTCCCCTTTACAGCTTGTATTGGGTCATCAACCAAATATTTCACATCTTCGTATTTTTGGTTGTGCTGTACAAGTTCCTATTGCCCCTACACAACGAACTAAAATGGGCCCTCAACGTCGATTGGGAATTTATGTAGGATTTGATTCTCCTTCTATTATAAGATATCTTGAACCATTGACAGGAGATGTTTTTACCGCTCGATTTGCGGATTGTCATTTTGATGAGACAATATTCCCGTCGTTAGGGGGAGAAAATCCGTCGCCAGAAGAACGACGTGAACTTACTTGGAAAACTCCATCTTTGGATCATCTTGATCCTCGCACTAATCAATGTGAAACTGAAGTGCAAAGAATCACTCATCTTCAAAGAATTGCGCATCAATTGCCAGATGCATTTAATGATGCAGCAAAAGTGATGAAATCACATATTCCAGCTGCTAATACTCCAGCTCGGATTGATATTCCAATAGGAAAAACTGTTAATATGCCGGCTAATGAATCAACAAAGACACGCCTGAAGCGTGGAAGACCTATAGGCTCAAAAGATTCGGCTCCTCGAAGGAGAAAAACAATGAAGAATAATTCTCTAGAAGAGCATGAAACACTTGAAAGACTCACAATAATAAATCCTACAGAAGAAGTCCCTGAAGTGACACAAGTCCCCGAAGAGACTGACGTCCCTGAAGTGATACCCGTACATGAAGATCAAGTACATGGAAATGAAGAAATTTCCATAAATTACGCAAATTCACAAATATTGTGGGATCGAAAGCAAGTGCTTGTTGATGATATATTCTCTTTTGCAGTAGCTACAGAAATCATTTCATATGATGATTCAGAACCACGTTCAGTGGATGAATGCAGACGAAAAAATTGTTGGCCACAATGGAAAGCTGCTATTCAAACAGAATTGGATTCACTTGCAAAACACCAAGTATTTGGACCAGTAGTCCTAACCCCTGAAGGTGTTAAACCAGTAGGATGTAAATGGGTGTTCGCAAGAAAACGAAATGAAAGAAACGAGATTGTTAGATACAAAGCTCGTCTTGTGGCACAGGGTTTCCTGCAGAGACCTGGATCGATTTTGAAGAGACATATTCTCCTGTGATGGACACAATCACATTTCGGTATTTAATTAGTCTTGTAGTCTCAGAAGGACTTGACATGCATCTAATGGATGTGGTTACTGCATATTTATATGGAAAATTAGATACCGACATTTATATGAAAGTTCCTGAAGGACTAAAATTGCCTGAAGCAAAACCACGAAACATGTACTCAATCAAGCTAAGACGATCCTTGTATGGATTAAAGCAATCTGGACGAATGTGGTATAACCGTCTTAGTGAGTACTTAATAAAAGAAGGATATGTCAATGATCCAATATGCCCCTGTGTATTTATTAAGAAAACGGAACTTGGATTTGCCATTATTGCAGTATATGTTGATGATATTAATCTAATTGGGACTCCTGAAGAGCTCGAAAAGGCTTCTGAATATCTAAAAAAGGAGTTTGAAATGAAAGATCTTGGAAAAACAAGATATTGTCTCGGCCTGCATATTGAGCGGAGTTCAAACGGGATACTTGTTCATCAAACAACATATGTTGAAAAAATCCTGAAGCGTTTTAATATGGACAAATGTCATCCATTAAGTACTCCTATGGTGGTAAGGTCACTTGACCCAAAGAAGGACCCTTTTCGTCCGAAAGAAGATGATGAAAATCTTCTTGGTCCTGAAGTACCTTATCTTAGTGCAATTGGTGCCTTATTATATTTAGCCCAATGCACTAGACCTGACATTGCATTTTCAGTTAATTTATTGGCCAGATTTAGTTCTGCACCAACTCGACGGCATTGGAATGGTGTGAAGCACATTTTTCGTTATCTTCGTGGAACGTCAGACATGGGCCTATTCTATGCAAAAGATTCCAATAATGGTGCACAATTGAAGGGTTATGCAGATTCAGGATATCTTTCAGATCCTCACAAGGCTCGCTCACAAACAGGGTATGTATTCACTTGCGGTGGCACAGCGATCTCTTGGCGATCTACGAAACAGACTTTGGTCGCCACGTCTTCTAACCACTCTGAGATTCTTGCACTCCACGAAGCAAGTCGGGAATGCGTGTGGATAAGGTCTTTGGTTCATCATATTCATACTGCATGCGGACTATCTCTCATTACAGATGTTCCAACAACTATTTATGAAGACAATGCAGCATGCATTGCTCAAATCAAAGGGGGATATATCAAGGGTGATAGAACGAAGCATATTTCTCCAAAATTCTTTTACACTCATGAGCTCCAGCAGAGACATGAAATTGATGTTCAACAAATTCAGTCAAAGGACAATCTTGCAGATTTGTTCACTAAAGCTTTGTCGACGTCAACATTCAAGAAGCTGGTGTATAACATCGGGATGCGACGAGTTAGCGACCAAAATTCTTGAAATCTTGTACTTATGAGGGGGAGTAATTTTTTTGATGACATTTTGCGAACTGTACTCTTTTTCCTTCGCCTAGGTTTTGTCCCAATGGGTTTTCCTGGCAAGGTTTTAATGAGGCAGTGTTAAACGCATACACCATTATACGATTAAGTTACATTGTACTCTTTTTCCTTCGCTTTGATTTTTTCCCACTGGGTTTTCCAAGCAAGGTTTTAATGAGGCAATTATCTTAGTGTGGTGGTCATCCAAGGGGGAGTGTTGTGAATATAGTGGATACCCACCACTCCTCTAACCATAACCTCCCCCACTCTTCAACTCCATAACCCCTCTCATTCAACTCCATAACCTCCACTATTAATCACCCACTATCTACCCCTCACCTCTATAGACTTGTAACTCTCCACCTTTGGGATTCCTCCATGGACCCTATAAATTGAGGGGTTTGTAATGTATTCAACAACCAACCAACAAGTGAAGAATAAATCCTCTCTCTACTTCTCTTCTCTATATTGTTTGTGTATTCTTGTGTTTATATTCTACTTAGTTCACAACAATTGTAACTTTGTAGGTGGAATTTAAGTTTTTATTACACAATTATATGCTACGTAACAAGTTATAAAAGTCAACCGATTTTTTTTTAATATCAAGTCACATATACTGATATCCTTTTTAATGTGGACCATGTAACGAATTATGAATGGATATATAGATGCCAAAAATAGGTTGGAAGATTTTATTTTTCAGAAAGCTACAAAAAGTGTGAGGTTCAACTTGTTGCTTGAGTATCTCCATGAGCGTTCAGATTATTTTTAAAAATTATATTATTAAAAAAATTATTCTTAATCTAAACTCGTTTATGAAATCCTCCAGCAATTTAAGTATTTAAAAAAAACCATATACACACACACACAAACACGGCTTTCTATGACTCTTACATAATTGCATTTTAAGAAGTAAATGCATATTAAATACTTGTAGAAAAGTTATTATAAGGGACCTCATTTATTAAAAGATTGTTTTAAGTAAATAAGTATTTTTAAAATCAATTTCTAAACTCTATCTGAAAATAAAATTTTGAAATCTAAAATCTCCCAAAATTGTTGAATGCAACCTTAATATATTTTCTTACTAACAAGAGATTATAGCTTTGTTGAAGAAAATAAAGGGAACAGAAACACAAACCTTTTAGCAACTGCAGAAAGGGCAGAGGTGCTCCCCATTTTCTTTTTGGTGCTATTGAGTGAGTTTCTAAGGAGAATATGGGGTGCCAATTTATAGTTAGTTTTTGATGATTTCCAATGCATGAGTAATGCACATCAAGGGTTGTGTACCACGTATGTTGTTTGGTCAAATAAGTGGTGCCCAAAACCATCACCAAATCCATAAATAAAAATAATAATGAATAAAGGTGGTGCCCATTGCCAATTGGCCAAGTTGAACAGGAAAATACAGAAATCAAAGCCTTTTTTTTATTCATCTATTGTTTTCTTGTTTGAATAAGACAGTTTATTTATTTATTTATAATAAGATCATTGGCAAAGATCTAGGACCGCAAATGTGGAATGTTTATACGGCACAAGTTCTAATATTTTTTGAAGTACATAATTGATTAATAAAGTATACCTTTTTTTAGTTATTAAAAATACAAATTTGTATGAAGTAAAATCCATATTTTACGCTTTTGTAATATAATATGTATTAACATAATAGATTGTAAGAAATACAGTATGTATTTCATTAGACGCTTGTATTTTATATGTTAGATTTGTGATGACTACAAACTAGACTGCTAAAAAGTCGAGTGTATCAACCCATAGATCAACTAGTTACAACAAATCCATTATCTTGAGTGCAAGATCATAAAGACTTGGATAACGTTTGAAAGCATGTTTTGGTGATTTTTGGGAATTTTTTTTTTCAGTCTCAGCTTTTATTTGGAAAAAAAGATTATTACTAAGAGGTTTCATTGGTTTGAATAATTGATAGGTTTAAAGTGGAACATTTTTTTACATGAATGCATTTTTGCTGGTACATATTTAAAAAAACCCTGTCACACACACACAGTAAGAACACAAGAAAATTTTTCTTCGAAGAAAAAAGACCATCACATCACATGTAGTGATATAAAAATAATAATATGAGTATTAGTTGGAAGGATTTTCCAAATGAGTTGGCAAGACTTTTCAAATTCTGCAAGTGGATGGAAATATAACATTATCCACCACCCATCAATTGATTCATTGATTCTAGGAAAAATTAATTAGGGTCCCTGGAGATATCACTATAAAAATAATAGGTCCCTTGAATTTTTTTTTTAGTTCTTTCATCTATACATTCATTTTGTTTAGGTCATTCCATCCATCCTCAGTTAACCATATCATTTTTTTCCCTTTTTAACCCCACCCCCATCTCTTTTTTTTCCTCCCCTCCCAAGATAATAGAAAATATAACAATGTACAAGATGAGCATAATAGTGTACAAGAAGCGCATAACAGTGAATTTTAGAATTACATTTGCTATTTAAATCACTACCACATATTTAAATCATTTGCTATTTAAATCACCACCTTGTTTTTATAAAATTACAACAGAGTACTATTTATATATTCTGTTTATAACTTTCACTCTTTTTGAAAACCCATTATCTGAGCATTACTCTTAGACTCTTCAAATAACCTTTGCCGCATACTCTCCTTGAAACTTTATTATGTTATGTTGCCCCCGTTCCATGCTCGTTCCCTTTATAAAGTGTTCACCATATTTGATGACAAACATACTACAGTCAACCCTAAAAACACTATAAATTAATTAATATTGTATCACTTATGTTGTGACATTATTATTGACAATATAAGAATAACTCTTACCCATTGGATTATTATGGGCATTGTCATCCCTTATGAGTGGCCAATTAAGAGCATCGTGTATGAAATGGTGCAAACTAAAATACATTTTCGACCACTGGACCTGCACATTAGGGAGAAAATATCTCAGATATAAATAAGAGTGTACATAGACTAATAACAGTGTACATGTAGCATTTAACATTGTATAAAGACAATATATGTAACGCCTCCGAATCCACGACTCCGTTTTGAAGCGTGAAATCCAGTTACATTAACTTAATTCTTCGAATCTTAGAGTTCTATCTTTTTTTTTTCTTCCTTTTATCCAGAGATACAATAAATAATAACAAGTAAACTTCATTTTTTAAATATGATAAAACATCTAAGATCTCCATAACACTCCAAAGTACTCTAGGTATTACTTACACATAAAATATATAGAAATTGATACACAGACATGGTTACTAGGATGATGGGTTAACTACATGCCAAAAATTTGATCAAGTCCTTCGACCAAGCAAGTCTAACGTTCTCGCACCCCCGACCTTGTTTGCAGCGACACGAGATCCACCAATGTAAGTCTTTAAATCTGAAAGGTTCAGAAAAGAGGGGTGAGCTACCACACGCTTAGTGAATGGACCTATGATGTCCTGTTATTACATTTATAATCAAAATATAATAGTCATAAAATGCCCACTCAGACATGTAATATATTAAGAGAGAAAATATATACAAAGACCACCAAGACATGCAATAATATATATACACACACACACAAACCTATCCAACATGATGCATGCAACACCACGAACACGCATGTATATTAATCTAGTAAAAATAACATTCTTGATTACACTTTGTTATTGGGTTTTAGTTTGGTGAAATTTGATGGACATAGGATAGGAAAAAAAGTTTTAATTGTTGATAAAAATGTTTGACATTCATATTTACAAAATTAATATGCATTATTTTATTTTATTTTATTTTTTTGTTCCCTTTTGATTCAACATAAAAAAAAAAGAATATATAGGAATAAAGAGAATATTGAGTTAATATTTTTATATATTTGGATAAATATGTTTATGTTTTTTCTTATTAAAATATAATTATAATTTTGAATGAATCTATTCACTAAGTTATCGTTTGAAAACGAGTTTGAGTAGTTTTTGGATTTGCATGAATATGTTAATTAAACACATTTGGTTTTTGTTAAAATTAAAATTTACCTTCACTAATCTATATTCCTGGCTCCACACTGTTTGCAGTTCAAGGGCTGGCTAGAGTCAGTCCTGAGTGGATTCGGTGTCCTTTGGTGGATTTTAAGGAACCAGTCACGTTTGGTGTTGACATCTCCAGCTAATACGGGTACGTAACACATGTCACAAAAATGTTCAAAGTAAACGCTAGATTTTCTATATATAGAAAAAAAAACTGTCACACATGTAGGGTCTCTCTTTTGGGTGGTCTCACGGAATTTGGACCCTTCAACCTGATTTTATGTTTGAAATTCAAAACCAATTATGTTTTTATACTGGACACTGGTAATTTTTCAAAATGAAGAGGGCATCTATGTAATTCATCACGGGCTGTCCATTTTTTTTTTAAAACACAACAATGGTTGTGAGGAGATTCAGGGCATTGGAGTCCATATCTCAGATAATATTTTTCAATTGATTTTTATATATATATATATATTTCTAAAAAATAAAAAATCACATATTATCAAAATATTCATAGGACTTGTTTCGAAACCTTTTGTTTAACAATTTTTCATAAACAATATATGTTGTAAAGAGTTTGTCATTTTCTTCACGGAGAATTTTGCAAATGGTAATGTGAGATATTAATCAAATTTAATATCATATCCACATCCACTCAGTCTCATGGAATATTTTACAATTGAGTTTTTTTTTTTTTATATATATGTAACCTTAAAAATTCATATTTTGTTGTGTTTAATAGTCTTTCATAACTAGTATAGGCTGTGAGGAGTTCCATGTTAACAAGATTTTTTCTCTTTGAGGGAGGATTTTGTGAAATTTTTGAGTTCAGTGTCAAGAAGATTTTCTTCACTCTAAAGGAGAATTTTGTGAAATATTTTTAGTATATTAAAGAGATCATGTGAAATTATACTTGTGTCATCTTATTGTGAGAATTTTAAGTCTGAATTATGTTAAACATGTACGTATTTGTAATTTGACGTTGTAAATTTATAATTACAAATGTGTTATTTAGTTTATATAAGATTTGATGTACTAAGTGAATTTGCACATGCCAAATGACTAGTGTGTATATATATATATAAATTGTTAGATGGAGTCATTTTTATAAATCAAAACTTATACCACACGTATTTTTATTTTTTTAAAATAGTAAATATCATCTAATGAGATATATGATTTAATAAAAAGTATACATAATTTCATTTCGAGTTGAATGAACCAATTTTTAATAAGTGTAAGAAAAAATTTAACGAGGTGTATACATTGTCTAATGAGATATATGCTTCACTAGATTTCTACGATGTATATGAGACTGTATTTTAGACTGTAAAAAACATTAAATATAGCAACGCCCTAAAAAAATGAGGAGCTCTTGTCTAAAAAAATTAAAGGAAAAATTAATCCCAAATATTTTTAATGCTTTAATATTTAAAGGTTAGTAAACCTTAATTTATAAAATATCAAAACATCTCTATATTTACGATTACATTAGATGTCTTTGATATGTCTTCTATTTTCTTGCTTGTCTTGTGAAATACCATTTGTAGTACATTGTTATACATGTACTCAGTATGCATGGTCAACTTGTACAGGCGCTGCGAGCTGCATAGGCCAGACGACCGCACGCCTCTTCCGTGCCCATGGCGCGAAAGCCGTGATCGCCGA
This sequence comes from Acorus calamus, assembly GCA_030737845.1. Lineage (NCBI taxonomy): Eukaryota > Viridiplantae > Streptophyta > Magnoliopsida > Acorales > Acoraceae > Acorus > Acorus calamus. The sequence continues at coordinate 27,547,584 of CM060870.1, forward strand.
CATCCAGGACAAACTCGGCCGCTCGGTCAGCGCGGACATCGGTGGGCCCTCCGACTGCCTCTACGTGCTATGCGACGTGACCGAGGAGTCTGACGTCCTCGACGCTGTGGATGCCACGGTCACCACCTTTGGCAAGCTCGACGTGATGCACAACAACGCGGGCGTGGTCGACCCGCTGAGCCCGCTCGAGGGTACGGACAAGTCGCACTTCGAGCGCGTGCTCGCGGTGAAACTGACGGGTCCTTCCTGGGCACGAAGCAGGCCGCGCGCGTGATGGTCCCGAACCAGCGGGGAGCATCGTCATGACCGCGAGCGCGGTCAGCATGTCATGCACGCACGCGTACACGGCGTCAAAGCACGGGCTGCTCGGGCTGATAAGGAACGCCTCGTCGTCTTAGCTCGGGCGGTTCGGGGTGCGCGTGAACTGCGTATCACCATATGGGCTGGAGATGCCGCTCATGAAGAAGGCGTTGCGCGTCGTCGGGGATGTGGAGGTGGAGGAGGCCTACGGGAGGTATGCGGTGCTCAAGGGGGCGACACTCAAGGCGAAGGACGTTGCATACGCCACGCTGTACCTCGGGAGCGAGGAGGCCAAGTACGTGAGTGGGCACAACCTGGTCATCGATGGGGGGTTCACATCCGGCGTTTACGTTCCTTTGAGTTATTCATTCTTGGAGAAGAAGTGAATCCGTTTTATATCTGCATTTTTCAAAATCTAAATATAAAGTGAGAATAAATGTTATTCCAGTATTCAAGTGGAACAAATATAATAATTTTTATTTCAAAATCGAGACAACTGTCCATATTTTATCAAATATGATAAGTTGTTCACCTCCACGTATCCCTTTTTATATTCCCTTATCCAACCCTTATCCCACATATGCTCTCTGAGCCGCCCATCGCACATGATTGCACTAAGAAAAATAGGATTTTTGTGACGGCCCCGAACGCTGCAAAAGATAGTCAAAACCACTGCAAATATTGGTTGCGGTTCTGGTGGGCTTCAACAACTGGCGTTGTAAAATACTAGCGGCATTTATTTATTCGTAGTAAATAAATAATAAATATCATCTAATGATGTATATATTTTAATAAGTGTATATCGCTCCATTTCAAGTTGAATGAACATATATTTAGTAAGTGTACGAAAAAATTTAACAAGACATATACATTGTCTAACGAGATACACGTTTCACTGGATTTTTAACGAGATATATAGAATTTGGACTGTAAAAAAAATCTGAGTGTAACATCGCCCTTAATATCAATCAAGGGGACTAAAGCCCACTCACGAGATTGTAATATAAATCAACCAAACTTCTTTTTGTTATGAATCCTGGATGTTGGAATGTAATCAATCACAGAAATAAAAAAAAACAAATCGAACGAAAGACATAAAGAATTACGTGGTTCGACAAATCTTGCATACGTCTACGGAGCACACCAGAGATCAATCCACTATCAATGAGAAGTTTTTACAATGGTCATGCCAAAATAAAAAAACCCTTGGAGCCTAATGAAAAATATGAGATGTCATTTTATACTAACATCTCATTAAGGACAAAAAAGTCAATATACGAAAATGACCAAAAAAAAATCTGCGTAGCACCAACAATCCCATACGCACATCATTAAGTTCCATAATATATAATATTTTTGAACTGTAAGTTTATGAGAGATATGACATGCAAGAATCTAGCTAATAATGGTAACAAAATTAATGGCAATGGAATTTGCAATTTGAAACTTAATTAATTATTATATGAATATATAAGATGAATGTACTAAGGAAGCTTTTGGACGCAAAATTGAATGCCTAGCATGTACACACAATTGAAATTACATGCATCTAAATCCCACTCGGGAGATTGTCTTCACCGGAGCCATCTGATTGGCCTTCACAGCCATTGTAAGAACAAGCTATTAAAAGATGTTGAACACACCCATATGATATGACATATTAGTACAATATGTGACCCTGTATATAATATAAAATAAAATTTTATAAATGTCATCAACAAGACACACGAAAGTGTCATATGTACGAGGCATCTACCCCGGCGGAGGCCCAAAAACAGAGGATCGGGTCGAGATCACCTTGAGGCACCAAGACATCCCTGCTGGAGGTATATGTCACGTGCTGTCGCAATGCAAATGCCCCACTCTCAAACGTCTCAAAAGAACATTTTTCATATGTTCTCTTGATATGCATATGCGTGTGCGTCTCTAAAAATCACCTTGTTGCGTGTTTGCCATATCATCCATGCACCCACCGGGAGAATGGATTGCGAGATCGTCGCCATCAGTCCAAAATTGTCCTCTGATCTTCGTAAGGCTTTGCCCGCCTCCTATAATCCTCCCATCGATGTGTCCATGCCTGAGTGTGCCCCTATCACTGCCCAAAATTGCTTCGCCGCCGTGCATTCATAAAAAAAGATGTTGGACTGTCTCCGATGCCGCATCACATAAAACACACGTCGTCGACTTGGTGTGTGTCTATCTGGCCCTGAACACCTTTGTAAGGAGGCGTTCGTTGTTCATCAACCACAAGAAGACATTAATTTTCAACTGAATCTTTGCCCACCAGATTTGTTGGAATCTCTTGCATTGTTGATGCAAGCTTCCCGAGACCTCACGCCACCACCTGCAGCCCCCTTTCATTGTGTAGTCTCCTCCACTGCTCGGCCTCTGGTGAATTTTATTCACCCCCGAATTGAGAGCACCTCGCGTGCCCACTGCCTCCAATAGACCGGCGAATTGTCTCGTCTCCTCTTCAATCAGTCTCGCTCTCATGAGGTCGATGTTCTAGGCGCCCGCCTCGCTCTCCCTTGTAAAGAAATCACTCACTGTTCCATCCTTGTTGGTCACCAATCTGAAAATATCGGGAGCCAATTCACTCAACCTTTCCTCCCTGCACCACTGATCAAGTCAGAAATGAACATTTTCTGCTCCTCTGATCGACCACATGATCAATCTCTCCACTATGTGACGATCCGCGAAGAATCCCTTGCAGATCTGTGACATGCGGGCGTTGCAAGTCGGCCATCTTGCATCACCGATTTCCCCTCCCCTGTATCTATCACGCAGTACTTGCATCCAAAGAGAGGAGCCACCCGAAAGCCATTTCCATATCCACTTGGTTAGAAGAGCTCTATTCAAGCACCAGAGATCAAATACGCCTAGCCCGCCCTCCTTCTTCGATCGGAAAACTGTTGCCCAATCAGCCTCCCTTCCTCCCCTACTCCTCTCCAAAGAAAGCGTCTGCGGAAAACGTCTATGCGATGAAGGACACCCACTGGCACTTTGAAAATCTAGAGGTAGAAGATGGGGAGGCTTGTGAGCACTGCTTGTAGTAGCATCAATCGATCTCCCCAGCTAAGTGTCTTGCTTTTCCAACCCGTCAATTTCTTCTCAAATCTCGCCACAAGGATCCCATCCTTCTTTTGTCATCTTGCCTTTCACCAGTGGTAGCCCCAGGTACGTGAAGGGAAACGAACCAGCGACACAACCCATGCACGCCGCAAGGCGAGCTTCTTCATTCAGAGCGACATTAATTCCGTGCATTATCGATTTACGCAAGTTTAACTTTAGTCCCGACAATATACCAAAGCGGTTCAAATTGAAGCACAGACCGCAGACACTCCTCTCCGAATTCTCGTTGAGAAAAATTGTGTCGTCCGCGTATTGGATTATCAAGACTTTCCTCCCATTTCTTGCACTCAAAATCCCCCTGATCCTGCCTGCCCTTTCCACCATTGTGCATAATCTCTGAAGGACATCAGCCATTAGGACGAAAAGAATGGAGGGTAGAGGATTCCCCGATCTCAAGCCCCGCCCCTATGGAAATTAAGAATCCAGCCACCTCCCCATTCTAACGCCATAATGTTGATCTATGAAACAAACAATGAGACTGAAACACCTCTTGGTGATCAAATGATGCAGATTTCTAGATTACAAAATTGATATATGAATATTACGCTGTTATAATATATGAATAATACATGAGACTACATATGTGATTACAAAATAGACTGATTGTATCAATGACAAGGGCTGGGCTAAGCCGGGCCGGACCTGGCCCAGGAATCATGGAGTTTGGATGCTCAAGGTAGTCAAAGGTTAACGGTTTGGCATTAGGCATTCCAGCTTATGTGCGTAGGTTTCATAAAAATATATATTATCTTCTCTTCTTTTTTTTTGTTCTTTATGCATGTTATGGCATGTGATATTTCATTTTGTTTGTATACATTGGAATTTTGACAAGAATCAACGGAGAATTCGGCATCAAGAGTTATATATTAGGAGTTTGTTAGCAGAACTCAACATCCATTTAAATTTATTTGATTTGCATACAGTAATACACTTTAATTTGTACAGTTTCATTTTTTTAAAAAAAGCCACTCACAAAATCCATGTATCTCCCCCTTCATGCCCACATGTTAAACCAACATTTATCATGCGCGCGAGAAGACGAAGATGAGGGTGAGAAGTAGGTGGACGGCAAGGAGGAGTGGCGGACCGACGAGGAGATTCTAACTAAGAAGAAGTTATGTTTCATAAATTGATTGTGCAAATTGGATGTGTGCGTGAAAACAGATTCCCTTAAATTGGAGGAAAATACAAATTGGAGGGGCGTGCAAAATAGAGACATGTCGTCCTCGACAATTGGGCTTCAGTCCGGGCTAACTTGGGTAGAATTCAAATTCAAGTATTTGAAAAAAAATTAAAAAATTCAATTAATTCTCCTTACATTTATGTAAATAATCATTCAATGGAAATCATGACCCTCGTTTTTCTTCTTATGAACCCATTTTGTCTCTTGAAGTGATTCCTTTCACTTCTAAAAAAAACTTGGGTGATTTAAGGCCACATGTCACGACATCATATGGTTTAACGCCATATACCAAGACATGAAATAGTTGGCACATATGGTTTAACGACGCGTGCCACGACATCATAACAAACCAATCGGCGGCGTTTCTCGTGAAATGTTCTATAACAAAATATTCTGCTAAGTCAGAGAGACAATTACGTTGGGAGTTTATCATTTTCCCGACCATAAGAGGGAATAAGAGGAACGAGAAAAGGTAATCCAATCCATTCCTAGTTAACTATTCTATGGTATTCTTGAAATACAAAATTAACTACTGACTTGACTGCAGTCTACGTACCACACCGGTGTCAAGTGATCTCTGGGTGTAGGTTCATTATCTGGAGAATCAGGTCGACACTTAGATGCAGATCTCTGATGCCCCCATCTCTTGTTGGAGGTGATACGCACCTTCAGCTCCCGTGCATTCTCTAATGGAAACAGAATGAACTGCCCAATTTGATTGATAGTTCGAAGAAAAATTATTTTTATGTATCAGAATTATTAAATTGATGTGAAACCTGTTGGGAAACAAATACACGGAAGTCATCAACAAAACATGAGACCAATCACAAGAACGGAACACCATCACATGAAGAACACAAGATTTACGTGGTTCGACCTAAGCCTACATCCACAGAGCGAAAACAGAGAATCCACTATAATAATTGAAATAAAAAATATATTAACAACCTCAAAAACTCTCTCATAAAGTTACCTTCTCTTAGAACCCTCTCAACCTTAACATTGAATCTCTACATTGTATTATGCTCAGTTTTGCCATGGAGCCTTAGAGGATATTTATAAATACAAATAACTTTCTCCCCAAGTAATCTCCTAATGAACAACAAATATTGTTTTTGATTATAAGAGATTCACTTTAAATTAATATTAATTAAGATCACATCTTAATTAATATATCAATTAGGTGCCCACCCTAATATGATTTCATCATAGTCGTCCAATGTGATATACCGGATCGAGACATATTCCCAACAATCTCCACCTTGGCTCATATCCGATAAACTTGGACTTCCTCGAACCCTCTCAACTTTGGTGGCAACCCGTGCAGCGACACGCAGTCTACGCATATCTCATACCGCCCAAGCTCCGCCGCGGCGTCCTTCGTTAACCCCACCACCGTGTGCTTCACGCACGTGTGCACGCATGTCGTGGACCCCACCCAGCACGGATGCCGTGCTCACGATCGACACGATGCACCCGTCGGATGATCCACGCGCACAGCGTGCTTCACGCCCAGGAAGGGCCCGACCATGTTCGTGTCGAGGACGCGCGCGAAGTCCCACCTCTCGACGTCCTCGATGGACATCTTCTGCTTGTCGATGATGCCTGCGTTGTTGACCATGATGTCGAGCCTCCCATGCTTGGCGACCATCTCGTCGACGGCGTTTTGTGTTGGGAATAGGCAGTAGAAACACGTACCGCAGCGAAAGCGTCAATCACGAATCGGAGTTGAATTCACGTCCAAAATAACTACTCAATCAAAGTGGATAACAGTGAATTCACATCCAAAGTAATGCACACAATAACAGACCTGAGGGGTGAGACCAATGAGAATTCACATATATCCTAAAGGTAAGTAACACACCAAATCTCCATATGACCAGCGCGAAACTTCTCATCCTCAATTAGCCTGCCCTAGATTCGCATGACACACACCAGAGTAAGACTGCTCTAGTCCGATTAGAGCACTATGATCTCACTTGACTCATGTATGCACTTCTTCACTTATCAAAAAAATATTTCACAAACTTATCCATTTTCAATCATGTTTAATAAGATAATAATAATACCGAAGCAACCTTGACTTTAAGTTCACCACATCCCTGATAGCAAAGAGCCAAGTCTTTTGTGCTTTTCAAATATTGAAGTATTCGCTTCACAGCCTGCCAATGACCTTAACCAGGGTTACTCTGGTATCTGTCGACCAGCCCCACAACAAAGCAAATATCTGAACATGTGCAAATATTAGCATACATCAGACTTCCAACTGCACTAGAGTAAGGAACTCTCTTCATCTTCTCTTTTTCATCATCAGTCTTCGGGCACATTATGAGGCTCAGCTTCTGATTCTTGTCAACAGGAGTATCGATGGGTTTACAATCTTTCATGCCAAACCGATCTAATACCTTCTCAACATAGGCTGACTGAGATAAACCAATCTTTCTCTTAGCTCGATCTCTCTAAATCTTGATGCCGAGCACATAACTTGCTTCTCCCATGTCCTTCATTTCAAAGTTGAGAGAAAGGCATTGTCGAGTGATATTCAACAAATCCATGTTATTTGTGGCTAGCAGAGAATAATAAAATTCTTGTCTAGCCACTTCATATATATGCAATGGTCCTCTTCAACCATAGTGGAGCCAAACGATTTAACAACATTGTGAAATTTGAAGTACCACTTCCTCGAATAAATTTCTTGAGCTTGCATACCTTCTGTTTTTGTCCCTTTATTTCATATCCGGATGGCTGCAGCGTATAAATTTCTTTATCAAGATCTCCATTCAGAAAAGCTGTCTTCACATCCATCTGATATAATTCCAAGTCCAGACTTGCAGTTATGGCTAGAATCATCCGGATAGATGTGAATTTGGCAACTGATGAAAACGTTTATTGATAATCCAAACCTTCCACCTGATTGTACCATTTAGCCATGAGTCTTGCCTTGAACTTGTCAATGGATCCATCAGCTTTCCTTTTAATCTTCAACACCCACTTGTTACCAATGGGTTTTCTTCCAGCAGGCAGGTCTACAAACTCCCAGTCCTTGTTTTTCATCATGGAATTAATCTCCTCATTCATTACAACAATCCATTCCTTCGATCCTGGACTGGATAATGCTTCTTGATAAGAATCTGATTCATCATCGTTCATGGAGATGCATGTATAGCATTCCCCTTCGATATCAAAATATCTACAGGGAAGGCTTCTCTGAATATTCTAACTCTCTGATGTGCTCCCACTGTTTTTAACATTCTCTGGAACACTCCCACTTTCATCAGCATCCATAGGCAAGCTGTCTTGAACACTAACACTAGGAGACTGGCTTGTGCTAGGAGTGCAGGAGTCATGAACTTTATGTAGTTCTATTTAGAATTTAGCCCTTTTCCTTTGAGGAAATTTTTCTTCAATGAAATCAGCATGTGGAACCTCCTTTTCAACCATTCCTCATTTTCAGTCTCATGGATTACAACATATCCCTTGGACTGAGAAGGGTATCCGATGAATATGCATTCCATAGCTTTTGGCTCCAACTTGGTTCTATCAATTGAAGGAATTAGTGCATAACAAGCAGATCCCCATGGGCTCAAATGATCAAGCTTTACTCTGCGGCTTGTCCACAATTCATATGGAGTTTTGGGGACCGAATTTGAAGGCACTCTATTTAAAATATATCATTGTTAAGAGTGCATCACCCCAAAATTCCATAGGCAAATTTGCATGGGCCAGCATACTTCTTATCATATCAAGGAGTGTACGATTTCTTCTTTTTGCTACACCATTCTGCTCAGGACTGTACAACATCGTGACCTGTCTGACTATTCCATTCTACTCACAAAATCCTTTGAACAAGGTAGACATGTATTTACTTTCTCTATCTGACCTGAGCACTTTAATTGTTCTCCTCAACTGATTCTCAACTATAGTTTGCAAAATAAATTATATTTTAAAACAATGTGATCTTATCTTAAATTTAAATTTGAAATCCTTTTAAATCTTACACATTAGACTTGTAGGAGATAGATATACATATCCATACTCTACCCTGAAAATCTCCTCTGGGCCTAAACTATGGTTTCCCCTTAAAGTTATTGTTAGGCTCGGTTCTCTTTTCATGAGGCTTCTTCTTATTTTTGAATTTTCTTTTCTTCTTAAACTTCTTAGGCCCCTTTTCATTTGCATTCATGACCACTTCAGAAGTGCTACCCATTCTTCGTTCAACTTCATTTTCTAAAGCAGTTCTCAAATCCTCAAAAGTCTTAGCAGACTTATCATGGGTTATCAAGAGCTTCATGATCTGCTCCCACGATGGAGGAAGTGATCTCAAATACCCCACTGCAGCTAAGTCATGAATCATTTGGGACTTTTTTTCAAATGATCTAACATGGACTGACTATGAGGCATTCTATAGTTCTCAAACTGCACACTCATTACTTTGAGTCTTGCAGCACTATAGCCTGAATAAGCCTTTTTCAATGCATCCCACATTTCTTTTGCAGTTTCATAAACCTCAATTTCCTCAATTAGATCATACATCATACTGCTCAACAAAGTATATCTAGCAGTTGTGTTATCATGCACCCAACTATTATAGGCTTCTACAAGTGCATTAGGAGACACACTACCAGGTTTAATCTTAACTTCTCGCAGTGTATATTCAACATTTTGTTCATGTAACAAATATGTCATCTTTCTCTGCCACTAATCATAATTGGTGCCATCTAATTTTTCTCTTTTGATTAAAGTCTGAGATAATATTTTTAGATGTCATATTTTACTGCAAATAAACAAATATGCACCATCCATCAACAAATCATGCATGTTGTGCCTGCTTTTTAAAGTTATCTCATCATAGTGATTATCATTTCGTGACTCATAGGAAATAGAATTAAAATTTATCATCAAGACAATTGCACCAAAATCAACACTATGTGTAGAAATCAAATGCAATAAGCAAGATAATAAAATTAATTCATTTTCTTAAAATCACATAAGCTTATTGTCATAATTAATACACATATCTCATTTGGGAGTGGTAAAATAAAAATTACCTGTTGCGAGGAAAGTACTGTAATTCCCTCGCTTACTTCACAAAAAACGAAATCCAACTCACAATGGCTTTGATACCACTATTGGGAATAGGCAGTAGAAACATGTACCGCAGTGGAAGCGTCAATCACGAACCAAAATTTAATTCATGTTCAAAATAACCACTCAATCAAAGTAAATAATAGTGAATATACCACTTAATTAGTCTCTACTAAACGAGAGACTAACAATGTATATCCACCCCTCAAGATCTTAGACTAAAGATGGAAAGCCTTTTCATGTATTACTCAAAATAGAGATGGATTATGTGGAGCGGGAGCTTACTCACACACACTTCTGTTGAGCTCAAAAGGTTACATATAAGGTCGTCCATCCATGCATGTATATATATAGTTTGTAATGGCGGTGGATGCATGGACGTTGAAAACAAGCAATGCTTAATGGGTATGAGACGTAGATTATACCCCTCACAGTAAGTAATAGCATTGATTGGTTAAAGGTTTTTTGCATATATACCCCTGTTAGAATCCCCGTTTATAGAAATACCCCTGTTAGGATCCCAATTACAAAAATACCCCTCATAAACTAATAAGTAGTGTTCTCGTACCCCTCCGTTACTCACCGTTAACAAACCAGATTCAACTATGGTTAATTCTTTAACCACACATGTGGATATTACCTATCTACCCCCAACTAATACTACCCTTACCCGATGGATTCAGCCAATAAAACTTGAAATGGAGGGTATTTTAGACTTTTTCCTAGACTTAACGGAGCAAAACGGAAAATTTTTAACCAGACCTCACGGATACAAACCACAAGGGTATCGATGCACTGATTATTAGTTTAGTAGGGGTATTTTTGCAATCGGGAATCTAAGAGGGGTATTTATGCAAACTAGGATCCTAACAGGGGTATATGTGCAAAAAACCCTTGGTTAAAACAGGCGGTTTGATTTCAATTAAACAAATGGTATGACAAGGTCGGTTTAATGTCAATAAAAAAAAGGAATAAGAGCATCTCCAATGGACATGTTAACTAACTAAGATGTTAAAGTGACATGTCAGCACTTTATCCATCAACTATATCATCATTTACTACATTCTCATTTAGTTGATGGTTGTTGCTCCAATGGACTAGCTAAATAGCTAGTTAAAACAATAGTGGGTTCATCTCTCCACCCACTCAAAGCTCTCCACCCACCCAAAATAATATTTTTTTGAATATTTTGAATGGTGGGACCCACATTTGGTTGGCTAAAGCACTAGCTAAAGTTAACATGAAAATTAACATATGACAAGTGGGACCCACATTTAACATACCCTTAACACTTCCATTGGAGCACCATTTTTACATCTTTTATAAAAATATGACACTAACTAGTGAGTTAACACAAGGTTGATTGCATAAGGCGGTGATGTGGCACCTATCCATTATGAGTAAATGTCAAAATTCCCCTGTGTCGGTGTTGAGAAAATCCGCGTGTGTGGGGTTTCTTCGGAGGGTTCGGATCGGATGCGTGCCCTGGCGGGCTCGGCCGGATCGTCTTCTCGGAAGGGGTGAGGGTGTCGTTCCTTGTCGAGGCGCCTGACAGCGGCTCAAGAGGATTCAAGGGGGGGTGGGGGGTTTGTGATCGCCACCTGCTTTTTCTAAAAACAGGAAAGGGTTTGGGTCGGATTTGATCGCCTACGTGGGGAGTTTGTGGGGTCTCCGCTCTGAGACACGGATATACCGTACACAGAGGTGAAAAACAGGTAATCCTATTCTGCTTCCGGGCTTGACTAAAGGAGTTATCAGTCAAATGGGTGTTGATACGGGGTGTGGATAGGGGGCGGCTAGTGGTGGTTAGCCGTCGGCCAGCGGGTGGCTAGCTAGGGTTAGCCGTCCAGGGTCTGGGGGAATTTAGGCAGGGGTTTAGTAGGTAAAGGGTGGGGTCTTGGGCAGAGGCTAAGCAAGGTTTAGCCTGGGTTTATGGAGGGTGGGATGAGAGGGTATTTTATGTAGGGAATGGGTGTTTCTCTCACAAAAGGGGCTCTCTCTCTCTCTCTCTCTCTCTTGGGATTTCTGGTGGTGGAAGGGTTTGAAGATGAATTGGTGGTTGTTGTGGATTTTGTTGGGTGTGTTGGTTTTTTGTTGAAGGCTTGGGACCTCCTCTATTTATAGTAAAAGAGAGGTAGGAAAATATCCCGAGGGTAATGGAGTGGGTTGGCTTCGATTGGACCTCTCATTAATGCTCTGGTTTTTCTGCCAGAGAACAAGTGAAGGGCGGCTAGTTCTAACTAGCCGCCCGGGATGGAGCGGTTACTTCCTGGTAGCCGCCCCTATCATGACCTGCCAAACGTCCCATCTCTGACAAGCGGTGGCTTGGGTCGGCTACTTGGTTTGATCCGGCCAAGAGAGGGCGGCTAAAGGTCATGACCCGCCGCAATGATCAGCATTTAATATTGCTTTATGTCCCATCCAGGGGACTGGTCCAAAGTCGGCCAGGGGGCGGTTAGGGGGGCGGCTAGTGTAAACTAGCCGCCCAGTGAGAGGCGGCTAGTTAGAGATAGCCGCCCCTTTCCAGGGGCTTTAGGTTTTTAGGGTTTTGGTTTTTAGGGTAGGTTTAGGTTTAGGTCTGGGTTTATGGAGGGTGGGATTATGTCAAGGTTTAGGGTTTCCGGTTTAGGGTTAGGTTCTGGGGTTTCCGATTTAGGGTTAGGTCAAGGCTAGGGTTTAGGGTTTCTGGTTTACCGAACCTTTGGTTCTCTATTGGTGTCCACTTGTGGGATATTTTCGTGTGTTACTTGAAGTATTTCTGTCTCTCTGGACGGTCAAAATTTGGGGTATCTACAATTGTCCCTCATCGGACGGAGTCTTTGTGCGAAGCAGGAAAGACTTCGACCGATGATAAGGAAAGAGACCCCTATTTTGGCCGGCCCGACCTTCAAGAAGTTATGCCAACACGAACAGTATTTTTCAGGGAGTTGATTTAGGCTGTCAGAGGCTAGGTCTTGACTTAGAATTTTTATCCGAGAAGATGATCCAGGTGGAAGGCGGGGAAAAGTAAATGGTGAGTGATCCAACCCGCGGTCGGGGTTCTTAGTTATCGTGCACGGAGCAGCCCAGCGTCAGTTTCCTCGTGCCTACCGTTCCCGTGCTTGGGAAAACTCAGCAAGGAGGGGATATCGCCGACAGAAAGCAAGTAAAAGTTGATTTGGGTGAATTGGATCATCCGAAGGATAAGAACTCTGGAAAAGAACCAGAACTGAAGAAATTTGAATTTGAATGGTACTGAACGTGTTGCAAAACTTCGGGAGAGTCGTGTTTGATCAAGTAATGTCTGGGAATAAGCCAATACATGGCTGTTTGGTATGGAGAACCTTGGAATTTAAGGCTGAAAAGATTGGAAAGGGTTTTTTTTTTTTAAATGAAAGAGAAAAACTGGGAGGGGCGGCTAGTCTTAACTAGCCGCCCGAGAGGGGGCGGCTACTCGCGGGTAGCCGCCCCTCGACTGGGTCCCTTATAACCGAAAAGACCCTCTCTCTCCCCATACATTTTTAAAACGGTTTCTCTTCCCTCTTCTCTTCTTCCCTTCGGTTTCAAACTCGAAAACCCTGATTTCTTTGCCTTTCTTTCCTCCATTTCGACCTCAATCTTTCTCTTTCCCTTGATTTCGAAACCCTAGTTTGGGTTCTCCTTTTTCTTTTCCAAACCGAGGAGATGACGAGGTCGAAGGCGATTGCTTCGAGGGGGAAACGACCGCGGGTGGCTCGTGGAGAGCGTAGCCCGAGCTCTTCATCATCGGGGAGCGATAGGCCGGAGGTCGAGACTGTGGGGGAGGGTATGGGTACGACGGAGGTGCCGCCGGTGGATATTGGCGTGGGTGAGGTCGGGGATTTGCCTTTGGGGGCTGTCCCGGAGGTAGGGGGGAGTGTGATAGGCTATATACGCAAGAGGAGGCGTGGGGATCGACCGGTGGTGGCCGAGGAGGTGGTTCCGGGGGTTGGAGAATCGATTGAGGGTGCAACCGAGGGGGTAGGGGTCGAGGGAGTTAGCGAGGAGGTGAGGGCGTCATTGGATGCCCTCGTCGGGATGTTGGATATGGAGGCCACAGAGGCCAGGGCTGAGGAGGAGGAGAGTAGGGCTATGGGGGCTTTTGCGGAGTTTATCTCCGGCGTGGGGAGGGTGGAGGGGATAGGAGAGGCTAGGGACGGGGCCGGGGAGGCCGAGGGTATGGGCACTGGGTCCGCTGAGGCCGGTGTGGGTGTTGGGGTTGAGGCCGAGGAGGCCGTGTTTGAGGAGGATGAGGAGGAGGATGACGACGGGATGGACGATCCCGACGAGGCCGAGGTGGACGCCCCTGGGTCCACACGGGCCGTGGTATGTTCCTAACTCTTTAGTCTTAGCCTTTTGGTATATATGCATGTCTTGGTGGTATGAACAGGTTGTATGTGCGTATTATACTCGTATATGTGTGTTATTTTTTAAATAGGCATGCTTGTGTATAAGTTTAATCAGTGGGATGTGTAAGCATGCTGTCATGGGTTTGTTTTTATAGGGAGGGGGCAATTTCTATATATATACATACATGTTTGTTTATATACATTAAAGGAGAGAGAAATGATATAGCTAATATGCTTGCATGCGATACTTTTCTATGTGTATGTGATTTCGTACGTGTTTGATCGTGGTAGAGCATGAGGGGGTGTATGCATGCATTTCATGGGTTCGAGTTCCATATGGCTGTATTGCTTAGGTGTGTTTGATAGGCTTGATGTAAGAAAGTGTGTGAGTGGTGACCACGGTGGGATGTGTTTGATATTCGTCTAGCATGCGTGATCATATGAGGAGTGTAGTTTCTTACTTTCATTCTTTTAGCATGTGGGAGTCTTGATTTCGCTAAGCATGGTTTAAAATGATTTCGTAGATTTGGACTCTTACCTCTCGCTCGCTTTTAAACTAACCCATGTTCCCTTCGCTTGTTTTGTAGAGGCCGAATCGTATCCGGGCTTTATGGCACGGGACGAAGAGATGGTACGACGCCTTGGGGCAGGAGGAGCGGAGTTTGGTGGATGGAGCGGGCTTCCGTTCCTTCTTCCTGATCGAGCCATTCCACGTCCACCGTCCATATGTGGAGGCCTTGGCGGAGAGATGGGATCCGGATAGTTGCACGTTCATCCTCCCTACCGGTGCTGTCATGCCGACGCTCGAGGACGTCTATCGGATCACCGGCCTTCCGGTTCTGGGGGAGGCGGTGATTGCGGCCACCCTTGCTGACTACAGGGGGCTTTTCCGAGAGTTGATCGGGGAATGGGAGTTCGTGGAGCGGGAGCGGACGCTGAACCGGATCCCTTTGGGGCGGCTTTCGGGGCAGTACGGCCTCGGTTCCTTTACAGAGCGCCAGAAGGGCGAAGCTGCAGCTAGCTTCGAGAGGCGGCGGGTGATGATCGAGGCGAGAGAGGCGGCTGCGTGCCCACAGAGGGCACGGAGGGAGTTGAGAGCGTTCTTCCTCTACTTCTTTGGCCGGGTCCTTTTCTCGACGGCCTCTGATAAGGTCTCCTCTCATTCCCTTCTACTGATGCGGGACTTGGAGGGCATGGGGCGCTATGCTTGGGGAGCGGCGATGCTTGCCCACTTTTGCGGAGCTCTCGAAGAAAGTCAAGAGGGCTGGAGGAAAGAACCTTGGTGGCTTCGCGCCATTCCTTCAGGTATGTGTAAGTGATGAGTGTCTTCTTTTGGTTTAGCTTTACTTTGGTCATGATAAATTCCCTCTTGCTTTGTTAGATCTTCGGGTACGAGCACTTCGCCATTGATCGCCCGACTTTGGCTCCGTTCGATCATGCCCTCCCTTGGGCCATGAGATGGGAACCCCGGGGATCTTCCCGTTTGCACCGCCTCGCCCAATTCCGAGAGGCCTTCCGCGTCTTGTCGGAGGAAGAGGTATGAGTTTTCTTTGAATCTCTTTGGCTTGTACTTGGTTTTCTTTTTGACTAAGCGCTCTTCCTATCTTTCGATGTTTTCTTAGATGACGTGGAGGCCTTACTCGGAGGAGGTTCCCGAGGCCCTGGCGCGAGACGTCTGGCTGATCTACTTCAATGAGGTCGTGTTCCATGCGATCAGCCGGGTCGTCCGCCAGCTTGGGTACCATCAGTGGGTGCCCGATCCTCTTCCGCGGCGCCCTTCGATTCCGGTGGCCGGGATTCCTCGGGACACGAATCTCCCGAGGAATTATGCGACGTACGTGGCGGGATGGATGGGTCGAGGCGTCTTGGTGGAGCGTCGTCCTGAGGTGACTTCGAGTGACGAATACCTAGCTTGGTATCGTCGGGAGTATGCGGATATCCTCGGGACGATGGAGGAGGAGATCCCGGACGCTTATGTAAGTTAAAGAATCCTTTTCTTTCCTCGTTCTCTTTTGTTTGAACATCTTCTGAATGGTATTTCCTTTTGCAGGTTGAGTTGAATGAGATGGAGAAGAGGCTCAAGACCGCCAATGAGCATCTCCAAGCGCGGGCCAGCAGATAGAGGCGTTGCGGGCACAGAGAGGACGCTTGCAGGACCAGGTCCGGGTCCTCGAGGCTCAGGTGGATGCTCTGTCGAGAGCGAGGGCCGATGGCGCTTCTTCTTCTTCCGTCCCCCTCCTTCCGTGGTTTCCGAGCAGGAGCTCGAGCTGACGAGGGAATTGGATGTGGCCCGAAGTGAGTTGGCGGCCACAAGGATGGAGTTGGGCCAGGCGAGGGGCAGGGCTTCTCGGGCTGAGGAGGAGGCGGACCGGCTGAGGTCCATGATAGCCTCGAGGGAGGAGGGGTTCATTACCCTAGGCCGTGAGAGGGACTCCCTCCAGATGAGGGTGTCGGAGTTGGAGGCTTCGGCGGGTGTTCCCGGAGGTTTGATGGGAGACCTGGTTCGTTCTCTCCAGGCGGCCGGGGATAGGGACAGAGAGGCACTCAGGGCGTCGGAAGCGAGGGCGCGGGAGTTGGAGGAGAGGTTGAGGGTTGCTGAGGATCGGGCCAGAGGGACAGAGAGTCGCCTCCGACAGAGATTGGAGAGGAGAGACAGAGACATGCAGCAGGTCCGTCTCTGGGAGGCCACTATGAGGGGGAAGTTGGTCGGAGGGGGCTCTATGACCGAGGCGGACCTTGATCTTCTTCCACTTGAGCCTGACCATTCTCTCTCGGCTTCCTTGGCTACCGGGGCCACCTTTAGCCGTGCCTCTCGTCCTTCGGCGTCTCGGAGTCGTGGGATATACGCGAGGGCCGCGTCTTCGGTTCGAGAGACTCCTGCTGCTCCTGATGTTCCAGAGGTTCAGTCTTCTCCTCATCCGCCGCTCCCTTCTCAGCCAAGTCAGGACGTTCCTCCTACTCAGCCTCCAGCGGATGACGATACGCCGAGGTATAGCTTTTGTGTCTTGGTTTTAAGTAGAAGAATAGTATATATGCGATGAATTCATGCTTTTCTTCTTTTGTTTTTAGGTGATATTTCGGTGAGATATAGCTCAAGACTTTCGGTTTTTGGAGCGTTTTGAAGGAAGATTCCCTTTTTATGCCCCTTTTTTAGGTTTTAGAAAAACAGTCTATGCTTGTGGTTTTGGGTGGGACAATTTAATCATTCTCCTTTATATGCATGTGTTTAGAGTAGTTTAGCATGGATGGTTCATGGATATGTATGTTTGTGTAGATGAATCTGGATTTTTATAGGTTTGATTCATGGATGGTGTAGGTTTTGATATATAATTCGTTTTGCATGGTATCTATACAGGTGTTGCGTATGAATATGTGTATGAAATGTGTACATGCAGGTTTTGGAAAGAATTTGATTGTAATAGGTAAAGAAGTGTTGAAGAATTGATTATATGGGCTGACATAACTGACAGGGGTGCAGGCAAGGGGCGGCTAGTGTAAACTAGCCGCCCAGTGAGGGGCGGCTAGTTAGGTTTAGCCGCCCCCTGCCTGGGGCAAACTTACCTGAGACAAGGGGGAGGGGCGGCTAGTACAAACTAGCCGCCCAGTGAGGGGCGGCTAGTTAGGTTTAGCCGCCCCCTGCCTGGGGCAGTTTGGGCCTGCTGCTCCTGTCTGCTGCTGCTGCTGAGAGTTTTTGCGGCCGTTCTATTCTTCAATACCTATAAAAACATTCTTTCCATGGACCAAGTGTTAAATCTGTCCAGATTGTGCCCCTGCACTGACTTTCGAGCCCTTCTTGCTTGAATTGTCAAGGGCTACAATCCATCTTAAGGCGGAATGGAAATATAAATGCGAGAAAGTAAAGTGCGGGAGACCAGGCTTTAGTGCGCAAGGAAGGGATTCCAAGTGAGTGAAGAAGAACTTATGTGTAGGAGTTGGGGACAATTTCTTCTTACGCATGTGCGGAAGGGCATGAGGTGAGTGGGGACAATTTTCATATGAGTGGGGATAATTTTGAATTTTGCGGGGACAATTCTCATATGAGTGGGGATAATTTTAAATTCGGGGGGGGGGGGGGGGTTAACTTTAATGTTTCAAGAAAATCAGATGCCAAGGTGTTTTGAGAAGGAAAATGCGAGCTTATGCGTAAGTATAAGTGGCATAAGGGGGCATTTTAGTTCTTCAATGACTTTTTAGGTGAGGGGGCAATGTTCTTGATTTTCATAAGTAAAAGACGC
Source organism: Acorus calamus (assembly GCA_030737845.1). Lineage (NCBI taxonomy): Eukaryota > Viridiplantae > Streptophyta > Magnoliopsida > Acorales > Acoraceae > Acorus > Acorus calamus. The sequence goes on from CM060870.1 coordinate 27,565,865, forward strand.
CATCAAGCCCCGTGGAGGAGCCCTTGTGGTCACTCATGTCCAAACCAGGATTGTATTTGAGGGTATAAGCCTTAGGCGTCGATTTTCCTAGGTTCATGGTTCTCAAATGCTTAATCGTATTATTCTAAACATGCTGAAAAATCCATGAATGTACCAAGAGTCAAGTCAAATAAGCTTCCTTTGGATAGGCAAATTTCTAAATGAACTCGCGTGAGTGTGTGTGTAGGTGTAAACCTGGACGTGATCTACCCTTGGTCAAAATTTCGCTTTTCCCAGTGGACATAGCTCAATTTTGAACCCCCATTGCAAAAAAATAAAAAGGGGAGAGGGTGAATGAGGTAAGAGTAATATCTTCCTTTCGGGCAATATTTTAGAATTGTCCCAGTCTAGCACATGTCTTACTTCCTAGGTCCCTCTGGCTTTCTTCTTTTTACCACTTCTTTATTTTTGGGTGGAAAGGTACAGTCCGTTGTTTGGATCTGTACTGGTATAGCCGTTGTTTAGCGTATACCGTGCGTAAAGGCGTGAAAGCCTGCTAAATAGAGAGTTTAACCCGTTCACTTGGGTGTTTGGCCTCTCCTTGCCTGACTTTCTCTTTTTTTTTTTTTTTTTTTTGAGGGGGGGGGGCTCTTCTGTTTTTCACCCCGATTCTTTTCATGCTTCCCCTCTAGAAGTGTTTATATAGTGCCAGAGCCAGTTTTTGGGACATATGCTAGGTCCGGGTAACTCCTCATTTTGACCTAGGGTTAATACGAGCGGGGCGGAAATAAGGGACTTTTGCTTTGGGGAGTTTTAAATTGTCCCAGTCTACGGGGTAGGCAATTTTTCTTCCATCAGGCAAATCTAGTCCAGTTATACGTGTGTGAAGGGAGTGACATGATTTGGCGGAAACGTGTTCAAATAGATACGAGTTTATCTTTGAGAGTCTTATAATTCTATCATCAAGTACTAAACGCTGGAAATCGCAGGAAGGAAGAATAATAGTTCTTAAGTATTGAAAGCTTTTCATGCATGGAATTTCTTTAGATAAAGTGCATTCCACGAACCTGGAACCTCGACTCCTTCGGCATCTACCAGGCGGTAAGCATTCCCGGAATAGGCATGGGTGATCACATAGGGTCCCTCCCATGTGGGTTGCAGCTTTCCTCTCGGGTGAGGCTGTCTTGATGGCATGATTTGCTTAAGTACTAATTCCCCGATTTCGAATTTTCTTTTTATCACCTTCTTTTCAAATGCCCTTGCCACCCTTCTTTGGTAGGCCTGGGCATGGTCTGCCGCTCTTAATCTCTTCTCGTCCAGTAGTTCGAGGCGTAGTAGGACAAATGTATACTTATGTTTTTGAAAAGGGGCCTGTGTCGGCGAAAAGATATGTTTTTGGAAAGAAAGGGGATAAAGTTTCGGAAAGCGGTTTTGTTTTTATAAGGAAAGTATGGAAACACAGTTCGTAAAAATGTTTTTCGGCGGAAGTACGGCTTTGTAAAATATTTTGTTTGAAGAAAGGTGTGGAAGTGCGCAGATTTGGAAAACATTTTCGTCGTGAAGAAGAGTGTGGAAATGTAGTTTGTAAATATTTTCGTTGTTTTGGGAAAACAGGTAAAGAAAGTTCAGGAAAGTGCTTTTATTTTGGTTTTGAAGTACGGAAATACTGTTTTGTAGAACTTTTAGTTTTGGAAGAGAGTGAAAAACATTTTTAGAAAAACATTTTTTTTGTTTTTAAAGGAGAGTGGAAATAAAGCTGGAAACAAGTATGTTCAGAGTTGGGGAATGAAAGCTGATCGGTATGTATTTTTTGTTAGCTTTTGGTTTCTTTTTTTTTTTTTAGGAAAGCAGGTAAACAAATATGTACAGGAGTTGAAAGCGAAAGCTAGTAAACAAATATTTTGGTTTTTTTTTGTATTTTTTTTTTTGGAAAAGCTGTAAACAAATATGTACGGGAGTTGAAAGCGAAAGCTAGTAAACAAATATTTTGGTTTTTTTTTGTAATTTTTTGGAAAAGCTGTAAACAAATATGTACAGGATGGTGAAAACTTTACCCGGGAGGATCGGTACCTGGTTCTTGAATTTGTATTGCCTCCTCGGGTCGGCTTCTTTTTGATGGCCGGCTGATGTCTGGTGGGGGTCCCCTGTTCCCAAATTCTCCCTCCCTGAGTCTTTCAAAGGCCTCCCTTGATGGAGTAGTTCTTCGTCTGTGGCGCCTGGTTGCCAACATGCGAGCACCTCTAGCCGGATGCGCATGGCACAGACGCTCCAATTTCGGGCCTGAGTATTATTAGAGCGCGCCTCTCCCCATATGGATATTACCTTCCCGCGGTACGGGAAGCGAAGACATTGGTGTCGGGTGGATGAGACGGCTTCGATGCTGTTGAGCCATGTCCTCCCAACAATCAGAGGGTGGGGCGATTGAATGTTCATCACCATGCAGTTAACGATGGTGGAGACTGGGCCGATCTTCAGTGGGAGCGTGACTAGTCCGCAGGCGTTCTTGCGTGTGCTGTCGAAGGCGTAAATGTATTCGTCTGAGGGCTCCAATCTGGGAACCTGGCCTTCTAGCTTTTGGTAGGCGGAATATGTAAGGACGTTAGTTTCCGCTCCCGTGTCAATGAGAATGTGACGGAATTCCCTTCCCCCGAGTATGGCGGTGATTGAGAGGGGTGCGGAACGTGCTCTAGCTTTTGCGACTTCATGGGGGAGGAAGGTGATCGAGTTGGGCTCCGCAAGATTGCTTGGTGGACGCTGGGTCCTGGCTGCTTCTTCTGAGGGAGAGTTGTTGTCACAAGGGGACCCAGGTGGGCTACCGCCTTCATTCTCGTTCCTCGGTCGGAGGGCTAAGGTGAACATATTGTGTATGGCCCAATTGTTCTCGTTCTCGTATTGGAGGCGTGCTTCTCCCCAAATTGTCAGTACATGATTCAAGAAGGGCAGTCGAAGGCATTGGTGTCGGGGGGAACAGATAGCTTGGATGCTGTCTAACCACGGTCGCCCTAGCATCAATGGGTACCTCGTGTCGATGTCGGCCACGAAGCAGGCTACTTCGCAGATGAGAGGTCCGACGGATAGCTCGAATGTTCCGGGGCCGCGGAGAGTCTTCCTGGTATGGTTGAAAGCTTGGATAGTATGGTGGGCCGGGTGGACGGGAGGACGGCCTAGTCCGGGTATCTTCTGGTAAGTGGAGCATGTCATTATGTTCATGCCCGATCCTGGGTCTACAAAGATGTTGTTCAGCCACAACATCTGAAGTCGTCCGCGGATGTGTAGGGGGTAGACTCGCAGTCGGGGATCTGGGAGGTCTTGGTCAGTGAATGAAATGGTCATTGGGCGGCCGGGGCCATTGACAGTGTCGGTACTCTTAGAGGACCCGTTGTCGTCCGGATGTAGATCATCCGACGTACATTCCCCTCCTTCGGGTCCTTCGCTAGCTCCTTCGGGGATTTCCTCAAACGGCTCTTCTTCTTCGTCTCCTCCCGGGTTTTTAGTCCGCTTTCGTCGGACTCGAGGTTGATGACTGCGGGAAGGGCGAGGACTGCGTCTTCTTCTTCGCCATAGAGTATGGCGAGGTCATGGTCGTCGAGGTTCAGCTGGAAGGGCTCGTTCTGCTCTTCCTCCTCGGACTCTTCGGATAGGCTGCCATCAGTAGCATCTTCTGAGCTGCTTGGTTCTGGCGATGGTTGTCTCCCTCTCCTGATCATGTTGACCGCGTTCTAGATGTGGAGGCTTGGGTGTGACCTGGCAAGGGGTCAGTCAATATGCCAAGTGGCTTGGGTGCTTGGGGATTTCCCTGGCTGAGATGGCCTTTGATCATGGCCCAGTCAAGGCGCCTGTCATCATTAAGATCATAAACGAAGTCCCGAAAAACAATGCATTGTTCTACGGTATGGCCATATTGTTGATGATATTGACAGTAACGCGCCGTGCTGGCCCCGGGTAGTGAAGGCCTGGCGTCGGGGAGGGAGATACTATTTGTGTCCAGCATCACCCTAAAGATCCTAGTTAAAGTTTCTGGGAGGGGAGGGTAAGAGTCCCTCTTTCCCATTCGTCTTTGGTCGTAGGATGCGGGAGGTCTAACCTCGTTATAAGAGCTTTGTATGGGCTGCCTAGGGGTTGGATTTTGTGCTCTTGGGGGAGCAGAGTAAAAGGGGGCCCGAGTTTGAGTTTGGCTCTGGATTATAGGGCTTTGGAGTGGGAAATTTTGGACTGTGGGGTTTTGTCGTATTGGCACGGGGACGGGTACTGATCGAGGGGTAAAATTTGATTTGCTTGCCGAGGCGGTGCATATCCGGATGATCCGGGCGTGTACTGTCTCGGAGCTGTTCCTCGGTCAGGAACTCGTGCTCCGTTCGGGTAGAGTGCCGATACTTGGTTAATGATCCCCTCTACCGTGGGGGTTTGCGCCTTACGAGGCGGTTGTCCAACCCTATGGCTGATAGGTGGGGACTGGGTTTGGACTGCTGGGGCTGCACAACGGGAAATCCTGTTGTGGCGGTCAATCAGAAGTTGATACGTAGTGCAGTCTCCGTACGAAAGGCTCGTGCGGAGTTCTGGACTCAGGCTCTGTATAACATCATGTCAATTTCTTGACATTCTGTGAGTTGCAGGCCGGTTCGGTGGACAAGGGTGCGCCACCGAGACACGTATTGTTCGAATTCCTCCCTAGGCCTCATTCTCTCTACGGTTAAATCTGAAATAGAGGGGGTCCTAATCCTCTGGTAACCGTAGCGGCCCAAGAATTTCTCGCTTACAGCCGAGAAATTCGACAAGTGATCTACAGGGAGGGTGGAGAACCATTGTAGTGCTTCTCCTTCCAATGATTTCTGGAAGAGGAAGACTAGTAGAGGTTGATTATCTAGAAACGGGCGTGCGTCTAGATAAAAGGCAGTTAAATGAATGTCTGGGTCTCCACGACCGTTGTACCGGCGGAATTTGGGGACTTTGAATCCCTCCGGTAGGTGGACTGACGGGATTTGTCTCAGGTTATGTAGAGACATGTGTTTGGGGGCCGAGGGACCAGTCTCGGAGAGAATTCTCCGGATGGTATCGTCCAGTGTTTCTCCCCGGGGAGGGCTGCCTAGCGGTCCCGGGTTTGGGGTGGCCTGGTAGGGGCCTGGGGTGGAAACAACTGGGAATTTTGGATTCGCGGGGGAAAGGGGGGTGAACGAAAAGACACTCGGGTTGACCGAGTGACTGGGTGTGGATGGGGCTTTGGGAGTGGATTTAGGGGTTTCGACAGGGGTTTCCTGTCTCGAGGTCTTGGCATGACGGTAGTCAACGAGGTCATGAAACATGTCCTCTACCGTTTGATACCCTAGACTAGCCATCCTTTCCTCTAGATGGGTCAGGAACTGTGTGGCCTGACCCTCTTGGTGATTCCTTTCCTCTAATATCTCCTCTTCTATGTGGGATTCCATGACGTAGAGTGGGGGATGAATGCAGATCGAAAGCAGTAAATAAAGCAGTAAAGGATTGCGCAGCTGTGTGCGACTTACGAAAGCAGTAAAGGATTGCGCAGCTGTGTGCGACTTACGAAAGCAGTAAAGGATTGCGCAGCTGTGTGCGACTTACGAAAGCAGTAAAGGATGTTATAATGCACAGTAGAAGAGGATTTAATTCAAGGAGTGAGAAACTCTAACCTTCCTAGAGGGTTGATAGCATTTTAGTCAAGCTTGTAAAAGGGGGCAGAAGAGGATTACCTTTTGTTGTTTTTCACGAGGGAGGTCCCACCGTGATCGCCAGAATTTGTCGGTGTCGAGAAAATCCGCGTGTGTGGGGTTTCTTTGGAGGGTTCGGATCGGATGCGTGCCCTGGCGGGCTCGGTCGGATCGTCTTCTCGGAAGGGGTGAGGGTGTGTTCCTGTCGAGGCGCCCGACAGCGGCTCAAGAGGATTCAAGGGGGTTTGTGATCGCCACCTGCTTTTTCTAAAAACAGGAAAGGGTTTGGGTCGGATTTGATCGCCTACGTGGGGAGTTTGTGGGGTCTCCGCTCTGAGACACGGATATACCGTACACAGAGGTGAAAAACAGGTAATCCTATTCTGCTTCCGGGCTTAACTAAAGGAGTTATGGGTCAAAGGGGTGTTGATACGGGGTGTGGATAGGGGGCGGCTAGTGGTGGTTAGCCGTCGGCCAGGGAGCGGCTAGCTAGGGTTAGCCGTCCAGGGTCTGGGGGAATTTGGGCAGGGGTTTAGTAGGTAAAGGGTGGGGTCTTGGGCAGAGGCTAAGCTAGGTTTAGCCTGGGTTTATGGAGGGTGGGATGAGAGGGTATTTTATGTAGGGAATGGGTGTTTCTCTCACAAAAGGGGCTCTCTCTCTCTCTCTCTCTTGGGATTTCTGGTGGTGGAAGGGTTTGAAGATGAATTGGTGGTTGTTGTGGATTTTGTTGGGTGTGTTGGTTTTTTGTTGAAGGCTTGGGACCTCCTCTATTTATAGTAAAAGAGAGGTAAGAAAATATCCCGAGGGTAATGGAGTGGGTTGGCTTCGATTGGACCTCTCATTAATGCTCTGGTTTTTCTGCCAGAGAACAAGTGAAGGGCGGCTAGTTCTAACTAGCCGCCCGGGATGGAGCGGTTACTTCCTGGTAGCCGCCCCTATCATGACCTACCAAACGTCCCATCTCTGACAAGCGGTGGCTTGGGTCGGCTACTTGGCTTGATCCGGCCAAGAGAGGGCGGCTAAAGGTCATGACCCGCCGCAATGATCAGCATTTAATATTGCTTTATGTCCATCCAGGGGACTGGTCCAAAGTCGGCCAGGGGGCGGTTAGGGGGGCGGCTAGTTAGAGATAGCCGCCCCTTTCCAGGGGCTTTAGGTTTTTAGGGTTTTGGTTTTTAGGGTAGGTTTAGGTTTAGGTCTGGGTTTATGGAGGGTGGGATTAGGTCAAGGTTTAGGGTTTCCGGTTTAGGGTTAGGTTCTGGGGTTTCCGGTTTAGGGTTAGGTCAAGGCTAGGGTTTAGGGTTTCTGGTTTACCGAACCTTTGGTTCTCTATTGGTGTCCACTTGTGGGATATTTCCGTGTATTACTTGAAGTATTCTTGTCTCTCTGGACGGTCAAAATTTGGGGTATCTACACCCTGGTGGAATCAATAATATCAAGGAAGACTGGATATACTTGTCTAACATTTTGGACATCGGGTTCATTAGTTACGTGGCAGTGCACGTAGTCCGATGCTTTCACATACGGAATGGCCTAGGTCGTCCTGGACGTCGGAGATGACGACTTTCGCGCCGTGGTTGCTGAAGAGGTGCGCGGTGCACTCACCGGAGATTGCGACTTTTCCCTCTAGCATGCCGACGTAATTCAATATTAACATGTGGCATAGGAACATATTGAAACAAATGGAACAAGTATATGTGTATATATGTGTATATGAAACAAATCGAGAGGAGACACAGTAGGAGATGAAGCGAAGGTGAAAATGCCATTTTTGGTGGGGATACATCCATATATACGAGTATATATAGAGAGAGGCTTTGGAAACTTAGGGTTGCTGCTCGGGCAATGTTCAAGGTGTTCAACTCTAATCCAACCCATCCGAATTTTAACCTGAATTAAAACTGTGGTAATCAGAATCAACCTGAACCAACCCGTGAAACCCGATTTTCAAACCTAATTTTTAACAAAAAAAAAACACATTTCGTAAATTTCAATCACCCACTAAAACAATCTAATTCCATCTAAAAAACAAATATTGTGATTCAAATTAATGTGGAGATTTAAAATAAAGAATCAAGTATCAATAACCCATGACCCATTTAGAACATCATATATTTGTCTACTACAGGTTTGGATTTGGTCGGGTTGTCTATAATCCTAACCTGAAACTGATTTTTACAATTCAACCCATGTAAAAATGGGGTTAAACTTGTAGAATTTGGATTGAACCTTGAATGAATCCATTTTTAGTAAGTGTAAGAAAAAATTAACGGGGTATATACTATATATATAATTTACTGAATTTCTAACGAAACATATAGGACTACATTTTATACTGTAAAAATGAGTGAATGTAATGGCTTCTGGTTTAGATCATAAATATGGATATTGTATCCATTTGCGGTCCTAGGGCTGGATTGGGTCGCATTTGTTTGGGGCTTATTTAGTAAAAACCCATGTCAAGTATCAATGAACGTTATTACACGCAATCAGCGATTCATATAAGTGCAGATACATTCAATCTATTTTATAGTTTGTCTATAATCTAGAGGAGCGTTGTTGCATATAGTTCATTTTCATGCCCTAATTCCATTCTATTTTCAAGGTATATATTTTGATAGAATTTTTTTACATTATAGATATAAATGCATCAATGCATAAATTCTTTAAAGTATATGTTTCATTATTATATAAAAGCATGCATGTACCTCAGATGATTTATACTATTTTAAAAAAAATCATTGTATCTAGACTGAAATTGAGACTGAAAAAATGGATTGTACTGTTGTAAGTAACATTATCCAATCAAAGGTGACTCCTCCATACTCCACTATTGCAATAAGTGAAAATTTTATTTTTTTAAAAATAAAAATATGTAATAGTTTATCTACATTTACAACTTCAGTTTTCACTATAGTATGTCATTTATTAGATGAATACATATTTTAACAAAAAATCAAATTTATTAGAGGCTACAAACAACACTATATCATTTCCCACACATATAATGCAATTTCATTCATTTTTCCTGACTTTAAAATCACAAATCCAATTCAAGAAACCCTTTTATTCCTGATTTGCAAAGACAGGCATGAGCAATCGATCAATTCATTTGACTCCCCAACAAAAGGGTTATCGATCGGCGCTGGCGGGCACGCAAACGGTGGTGGTGAACCCCCCATCGATGACCAAGTTGTGCCCGCTCACGTACTTCGCTTCGTCGCTCGCGAGGTACAGCACGGCCTGCGCGACGTCCTCCACCCTGAGCGTCGCCCCCTTGAGCGCCGAGTACGCCTCGAAGAGCTCCTCGACTCGCGCGGCCGCATCGACGCCGCCCAACACGCCCTCCGAGAGCGGCGTCGCCAGCCCGTACGGCGACACGCAGTTCACGCGCACCCCGAACCGCCCGAGCTCGGCCGCCGCGTTCTTCATCAGCCCGAGCATCCCGTGCTTCGACGTGACGTACGCGTGCGTGCTCGCCTCGGTGGCCGCGCCCAAGACCGCGCTCGTGCTCGCGGTCATGACGATGCACCCGCGCTTGCGCGGGACCATCACGCGCGCGGCGTGTTTCGTGCCCAGGAAGGACCCAGTCAGGTTCACCGCGAGCACGCGCTCGAAGCGCGACTTCTCGGTCTCCGCGAGGGGACTGTACGGGTCGATCGTGCCCGCGTTGTTGTGCATCACGTCGAGCCCGCCGAAGGTGGAGACCGCGGCGTCCACGGTGTCTAGTATAAACAAATGCAGTTCGTTCGTAAAGAAAAGGTTGAATTCGGTTGAGGGAGTTTATCTCGCCTTTTAACCAAAGTACGGATAAGGCAGGGATTAATAAAGTAAAGAAGAAAACACGTTTAGACATCAACAGACCGTCATCATTAGTGCCGACATCCCATTCACAGGAACAGAAAGATTGAACCAAGGCGATCGCAATAAATCTTTTTAAACAACAACAGACGTTTAGTCTATCTATCTACCTCTTCCCCCAATCGAAATCAAGCAGCATTAAGTCGTCAGCTTTAATTGAAGGTTGCGCCATAAAGACTTTAAAACTAAAAGAAATAAATGATAATTAAATAAAGAACTAAACTCTAATCTTCATTCAAACTTTTCTTTTCTACATCATTCCTATACGTCTTGTGTTGGTTCATGCAGCTTCTTCTTCTTCCTGGTAAGAGAGACGTCTTGTTCTTGTTTCCACTGGATCAGAGATTGGGGAGGTTATTTATTACCACTTTGAAGCTGCTTTTAGGCGGGTCGAACTATCGAAGAAGGAAGCGAGTCTATTAACAAAGAACGTCAGGTGCCATTGATCCATCTTGTAACAGTCTGTATTTTCCCATTTTCTATTAGCTAAAAAACGATTAAGTCTAATTAATTGGGTTTTACACGTAACATTCTGAAAAACGTAATTTGATCAGGAGAAACCGGTCATTGAGAGGGTTCACGGAAGACTGCCCGTCAGGCTCTACTCCGCTTATCTAATTATCTCTCAAACTCCCTTCCAACTGAGTAATTCAATGTAGATCCTTGTGATGGTTTATCATCAATATATTCTTATTCCAACTATAGGCAAACACCGATCTATCTTACGTTTGGTCAAATGGAGTGTCTCTCGCGTCATTGTTAAAGTAAACTGAGGGCATTGATGACGGTCTAGGGTATCGACCCAACTCATCATGGAATGCTCGGTCAAATTACACCAAAGTTCATCCTCTTCCCAACAAGTGAGGACAAAGAACCAGTGACCTATTGGTTAGACGACCCACCTACTACAGCTCGAACTGATAAATAAACTGATTTAAAGCATCCATCCAAATACTTGACCAGTGCCTGAACCTTATTCTTTGAACTTTGATTCCCCACCATCAGGTGCGTAGCATAACAAACCAGACGAGGTAGTTTACTATCTTTTATTACTCTAGAAAAAGAACAAATATGAATTGCAAACTAATTGAACCAAACGCGGACATCGGACTCCTCGGTCACGTCGCAGCGCACGTAGAGGCAGTTGGAGGGGCCGCTGAGGTCCGCGCTGACTGAGCGGCCGAGGTCATCCTGGATGTCGGCGATCACGACTTTCGCACCATGGCCGCGGAAGAGGCGGGCGGTCACCTCGCCTATGCCGCTCGCACCGCCGGTGATCAGTGCCACCTTGCCTTCAAGCCTGGGTGGTGGAAGCTTTTGTTATGTGCATTATTGATTTTAAGGGCATCCAAAATGAAGGAATTTTGTAGCACTTTTGATTGATCAATTGAATATGAAGTTTATCTCACGACAAATTAATTTTTCATTTTTTTTATTGATTTTTAACACATAAAAATCAAATTAAAAAAAAATTTAAAAATTTACATTTGAAACTGATTATCTGAAAAATTTATTTTGTGAAAAAAATAATAATAAGTTTGATAATTCAGTCTGAAACCCGGACAATTGGTCAATATCTTAAAAGTCAATTTTATGTTATGTAACAAGGAATAAAAATCAACTAATTTTTTTTTTAATATCAAGTCACATATATTGATATCCTTAATGTGGACCATATAACAAACTAACAAACTATGAATGGATATATATAGTTTGATGCCAAACATAGGTTGAATGCTTTTTCTTTTATAGATAGCTACAAAAAGTGTGAGGTTCAACTTCTTGCTTGAGTATCTCGAGACATCGTTCAAACAATTTTTGAAAGTTATATTACTAAAAAAATCATACTTAATATAAACTCGTTTATGAAATCCTCCAACAATTTAAGTATTTAAAAAAAAACATATATATAAAGATGGCTTTCTATGACTCTCACATAATTGCATTTTAAGACGTAAATACATATTATATACTTGTAGAAAGTTATTATAAGTGACCTCATTTATTTAAAGGTTTATTTTAAGTAAATACAAATTTTTTTAAATCAATTTCTAAACTCTATCTGAAAACAAATATCTGAAATTTAAAATCCCCCAAAAATTTGTTGAATGCAATCTTAATTTATTTTCTTACTAACAAGAGATTGTAGCTTTCTTGAAGAAAGAAAAGGGAATAGAAACACAGACCTTTTAGCAACTGCAGAAAGGGCAGAGGTGCTCCCCATTTTCTTTTTGGTGCTATTAAGTGAGTTTCTAAGGAGAATATGGGATGCTAATTTACAGTTAGTTTTTAATGATTTTCAATGCATGAGTACAAGGGTTGTGTACCATGTACGTTTGTTGTTTGGTCAAATAAGTGGTGCCCAAAACCATGCACCAAATAAAAAAACAAAAAAAACAATGAATAAAGGTGGTGCCAATTGCCAATTGGCCAAGGTCAACAGGAAAATACAGAAAACGAATAAATAAACAAACAAACGTTTTAGCACCTAACAACCCCCACCTAACCACCCCCCCCCCCCCCCCCCCCTCCCACCCTCAAATAAATAAAATAAATATACTTATAAATAACCATCAAAGCCTTTTTTTTATTTTCTTTTGTTTTCTTGTTTGAATAAGATAGTTTTTTATTTATTTATTTATAATAAGATCATTCGCAAAGGTTTAGGATGGAAAATATGGAATGTTGTAGTCGGAACACACGTTTTGATTTTTTTGAAGTATATAATTGACTAATAAAGTACATCTTTTTATTTATAAAAATACAAATTTGTATGAATTAAAATTCATATATTTACATTTTTGTAATATTATATGTATTAACATAATAGATTGTAAGAAAGTTTTTTCAACAATAGAGTATGTACTTCATTAAACGCTTGTATATTATGTTAAATTTGTGATGACTATATACTAGATTGCAAAAAGATTGAGTGTATCAACAGCCATAGATCAACTAATTACAACCAATTTATTCTGAGTACAAGATTATAGACTTGGATAACGTTTGAAAGCATGTTTTGGTGACTTTTGAAAATTCTTCTTTTCAGTCTTAGCTTTTATTTGAAAAAAAGAAGTTATTACTAAGAGGTATTCATGAATCTAACCCCTGATCATAATATAACCACTGATTGGTAATAATTTTGGTTATTACGTGTCTATTAGCTTATGATGACCCACCTACTAGAAATGTAATTTCACTTAGCTGTGGTTAAGCATGGAACTGTAGTTTGATTGGTTTGATTAATTGAAATGTTAAAAGTGGGACATATTTTTACATGAATACATTTTTGATGTTACATATTTTAAAAAACCTTGTCACACACACACACACAAAACTTCTTAGACCTTATTCAATTGACTATTAATATATAAGACGTGCTCTTATACATTGACCCTGTTTAATCAACTTTTAAATGACTATCACAAACACTTCTTTTTCTAATGTTGATGATCGAGTAGTAAGAACACATGATAATTTTTCTTCGAAGAAAAAAGACCATCACATCACATGTAGTGATATAAAAATAATAATAATAATAATATAAGTTCTTTAAGTGGACGGAAATATAACATTATCCACCACCCACCCAATTGATTAATTGATTCTATCATAGCCTTTTTGGTTAATTTAATAAAAATAGAATAACATATTTCATTAATTATGTAAAGATGATTTGTATTTTTATCTATATATATTTTTAGAGGAGCATTATGGAAAAATAAAAGAAAAGATTAAAGCATGTTCGACTAGCTCATGGTTTGAAATATTAAAGATTAGAATTGTTACACACAATTACAGCCTCATACGTAATCTTATGTATCTAATTAGTCATCTAATAAGGTATATATATCATTAAAAACATTTATACTTACTAAAAATGAATTAATTCAATTTGAAATATTTTTGTCAAAACAAATATCTCGTTAAACGAGGTTCACTATTTTAAAAAAATAAAAATGTGCATAGACTGTTTTAATTTGAGATTGTATTTGGGATTGTCCAAACATTTTCCTAAAGATTATAGTTGTGGTAATTAACTTCCAGGCATTTTTTCAACACCCCATATTTTTTAAGGTCCATGGAATTTTTTTTTAGCATATCAAAACACTCATGAATTACCGCTTACATTTTTTAGGTCATTATGTCGTAATGTACCATATATACAATGATAAATTTTGTAAATTATTAATCATCATATGTAAATTGTTAAGGGTGCGTTTGGTTGCGCGATTGCGCTGCGATTGCGATTACAGGAAACTGCGTTTGCAATCGCGGAACCAAACAGTTTTGTAATCGCAGTTTTAAACCCAGCGATTGCAGGCAAATAGTGCCCAAAAGCTGCGATTTCAAAAAGCTGAGAAAGTGAGCTTCCTGCAGAATCAGATTTGCAATCGCAGATTCCTGCAGAATCAGTTTTGCAATCGCGCAACCAAACGCACCCTAAGTAGCATACATACACAGATGGCTCGTTGCATAGAAAGACTAAAAAAAATATAGCCACTCTTTTGTTTTTGGTATATTCAAAAAGTCCAAAGGATCTAAAACATAATGAGAGATTATTAAAAGATACTTGGAATTATATAATTTCCTTAAAGGAAAAATCCATATAACCCCCTGCAAACTGTTATCCATCCTCTGACTTTTCATAAAATTCATATAACCCCCTACAAATCCATATGTATATCCAAATAGACCCCTTAGCCAAAAATGATTGAACATGTTAGGATTATGATGTGGATATTCCATTAGTTTTACTTCAGATGAAAACAAAGTATATTATCCACCCCCTATAATCTAAGAATAATTCAAATACATCCCTCTATATGACGATTTTACCCCTTCTTACAATATACAAAACCCACTTCCTTCTCCACGTACCCCTCTCCATCACCTCTTACACATTAAAACCCTTCAAAGTTCAACTAATAATTGCATTCAACTAAAACACCTTCTATATGGATCACTAGAGAAACAAAAGGAAAACCAAAAACCCAATATGTTCTCTTCTTTTATCAATTTAAGGAACACTGGTAGGTCCAATCAATCTTGGGTTCTCGAACTCCTCTGTTTTAGGGACACAAAAAACCCTAATAAGATGATTTGGAGAGAGGGGATGAGTGAGTTTACATGTTTTTATAGGGGGCAAATTTTTTTTTTTAATGTGAGGTTAAAGGTAATCACCCAGTGGTTTTGACTAACAGAAGGAACTATTTGGATATACATATGGGTTTGTAGGGGGTCATATGAATTTTAAGAAAAGTCAGGGGATTATATAGATATAAGAAAATTTGTAGGGCGTTATATAGATTTTTCCCTTTCCTTAGATGTGACACTTGTCCAAACCCAAGTACAGCAATACCTTGTTTGGGAGTCCAAATCCAGTTGGGATTGGCTCCAGTCAGTCCATCAATATTGAATTGTGCATCCCTATGAGTCGACTACGCAGCTTATGAATTGAACGGTACACAGTCAATTATTGAGTACAAATCTCATTCTTCTATTGAATACTGGTGATACTGACCAAACACAGGTCTGATTGAATTCAATATGAGAGTGAGACATGTATTTAACAATTAGATGTGCAGTTCGACTAATAACACTTTACAGTTCAATATTGATAGGGCTGGCTGGAATCAGTCCTGAGTTAATCCGATCTCCTTGTTTTGGTGGATTTTTGGAACCAGTTTTGGTGTTGACATCTACAGCTAATATGGGGTACGTAACACATGTCACAAAAATGTTCAAAGTAAACGCTTGATTTTTTATATAAAAAAAACTGTCACACATGTGATAGGCTCTCTCTTTTGGTTACACAGGGAATTGTATCCTTCAAGTTGATTTTAAGTTTGAAATTTAAAACCCAATTATGTTTAGGAGTTTTGGTGCACAGGAATTCATCCACTTTGTCTCACAGAATATTTTTCAATTAAATTTTACTTTTCATATATATACTCCTCAAAAATAAAATAAAAATCACATATTGTCAAAATATTCGTAAGACTTGTTTCAAAACTTTTTGTTTAACAATTTGTCATAAATAATATACGTTGTGAGGAGTTCGTCGTTTTCTTCATTCTGATGGTGGACTTTAAAAATCATAATGTGAGATATTAATCAAATCAAATATTATATTTACATCCACTTAGTCTCATGGAATATTTTACAATTGAGTTTTTTTTTTTCTATATGTAACCCTAAAAATTCATGTTTGTTGAAATATCCCTATGATTTGTTTCAAAACTTTTGTGTTTAACAGTCTTTCATAACTAGTATAGGCTAACAAGATTTCCTTCCCAATGAGGGAGGATTTTGTGAAATTTTTGAGTTCAGTGTTAACAAGATTTTCTTCACTCTAATAAAGGAGAATTTTGTGAAATATTTTTAGTATATTAAAGAGATCATGGGAAATTATACTCGTGTCACTCATCCTGAGAATTTTAAGTCGAACCATGTTAAACATGTACATGTATTTGTAATTTGACATTGTAAATTTATAATCACAACAAATGTGTTATTTATAAGTTTATATAAGATTTTGATGTACTACATGAATTTGCTCATGCCAAATGACTAGTGTGTGTGTGTATAATTTTAGATTGAGTCATTTTTTACCAATAAAAACTTAGACCACACGTGTTTTTATTTTTTAAAATAGTGAATATATCATCTAATGAAGTATATGCTTTAATAAAAAAATATACATTATTTCATTTCGAGTTGACTGAATCAATTTTTAATAAGTGTATGAAAAAAATTTAACAAGGTGTATACATTGTCTAATGAGATATAAGTTTTACTAGATTTCTATGATGTATATAAGATTGTAAAAAAAATTAAGTATTACAACGCCCTGAAAAAAAATGATGAGCATGGTCTAAAAAATTAAAGGAAATCAATTCCAAATATTTTTAATGCCTTAATAATTAAAGGTTAGTAAACCTTAATATATAAAATATCAAAAGTTTTAAGACATCTGCATTCCTACATACTATTCCTGGTTCTATTCCATGGTATTCTTGAAATAAAAATTCACTACTGACTTGAGCGTCGGAGATTACTTGACTGGCACCACATTGGTGTCAAGTGCTCTCCGAGTGCAGGTTTATTATTTGGAGAATCAGGTCGACAGGCAGAGCTTCGATACCCCCATCTCTTATTGGAGGTGATGCACACCTTCAACTCCTGTAAATTCTCCAATGGAAACAGAATGGACAGCCCAAATTGATTGATAGTTTGAAGGAAAATTATTTTTATGGATCAGAATTATCAAATTGATCTGAAACCATGGATAAAAGAAACAAAATCCGGAAGCTTTTTTTTTTTAAAATAGATAGATATTGCTACCCAAATTTCATTAAAGATTTTAAAGTACAACACTAAAGGAGGTGAGAGAAAATAGAGAAGAACAAAACAAATCAGTAAATGAACATAGGAAAAAGAAAAAGAAAAGGAGATAATTATCGGCGGTGAGTCCGGTTAGAGATATATAGGGCCAAAATCCGGAAGCTTAATGGCATAACTTTAATCAAGTTTTCTTTTCCAGTAATCCATCCAAGCCAAATAAACGAAAATTCCATAATCCATAACAATCATACATTTAACTCAAAATCAAGTATAACTTGAAGACCTGAGACTACTATCGACGACGGTGAACCCGCCGTCGACGACAAGGTTGAGCCCGCTGACGTACCTCGCCTCGTCGCTCGCGAGGTACAGCACGGCCTCCGCTATGTCCTCCGCCTTCAGTGGCCCCGTCCCCTTCAGGTTCGCGTGCGCGCACATCAGCTCCTCCATCTCCTCCGCGCGCATCCCCGAGAACGCGCGAGCGAGCGGCATCGCCACCCCGTGCGGCGACACGCAGTTCACACGTATCCCATACCGCCCGAGCTCGGCCGCGGCGTCCTTCGTTAACCCCACCACCGCGTGCTTCGCGCACGTCTACGCGCACGTCGCGGACCCGCCCAGCACGGACGCCGTGCTCGCGGTCGAAACGATGCACCCGCCGCGGCGTGCGCGGATCATCGCGCGCGCGGCGTGCTTCACGCCCAGGAAGGGCCCGACAACGTTCGTGTCGAGGACGCGCGCGAAGTCCCCCCTCTCGACGTCCGTGATGGACAGCTTCGGCTTGTCGATGATGCCCGCGTTGTTGAACATGATGTCGAGCCTCCCGTGCTTGGCGACTGCCTCGTCGACAACGTTTCGGACTTCAGGTTCATTTCTTACGTCGCAGTGCACGTAATGGGCGGAGTCGCGGCCGATGCTTTTACATACGGAATGGCCCAGGTCGTCCTGGACGTCATTGATGATGATTTTTGCGCCGTGGTTGCTGAAGAGGCGCGCGGTACACTCACCTATGCCGCTCGCGCCTCCAGTGATGATTGCAACTTTTCCCTCTAGCCAGCCGACGTAATTCAAGATTAATACGTGGCATATGAACATATCGAAAACAAATGAAACAATGTATAGACATATAGATTGATATCTTCCATGTATAAGATTATCCTAACCTCTTCATAGCTGTTGAAAGAGAGGATAGGCTTGACATATTGGGTGTGATTGGGTTGAGGGAGTAACAGAAGGGAATGATAAATTGCTAATAAGAGTAGTGATGGGGGATTGTGAAAGGGAACAGATAAGACTCACTACCTAATTTTTAGATCTAACCATCATTTTTATCCCACAGCCCTTACTTTTTAATTTTATTAGATCCACTACCCTATATATATAAAACACATAAAAAATTAACCCCACCGCCATTTCTTTCTTTTATCTCCTCTCCTTTTATATATAAAACACATGTTGCTTCCACTATGAATAGAGACTCTGAGAGTCAACCAGACTGTGCTTGACACAACGGATAGGGACGCCTCCCTTTAAGAGAGGATCGGTGTATCACATCCTGCAAACAAACAGACAACAGGTGTTTGCAAAGTTATGTTTTATAATCCATTGGGCTGGGTTTGTGGGGCATCAGCCCATTCTACTCTTTAGGCCCTGTTGGCCTCTCTGTATTGAGTTTTAAGGTGTGTTTGTGCATGATAAAAGGTGAAGGAAAGTAAAAAAATTTCTTTTGACCATTTAAAAAACATGCACAAACACCATGAAAGTTGGTCAAAGAAAAATTGTTTTTACTTTCCACCACTTTTCCTTTTACTTGAATTCCCTCATTTTTTTTTCATTCTCTCTTCAAATTTGTACACAAACACACCCCTAGTGTACTCTAGTTGTCAATAGTTGGGACTATTGCCCTGAGTGGTCCTTTGTACTACCAAACAAAAAAAAATATTGGGCCTTGTTGTACTCTCTAAGCCCTGTTGGCCTCTGTGTACTCAGTTCTAGTGTGCTCTAGTTGTCAATAGTTGGGATTGTTGCCCTGTGTGGGCCATTGTACTACCAAACAAAAATATAATATTGGGCCCTGTATCCTGTAAACTTCGGCCAGGTGGTAGAGGACACTTTCTTGAATCAGTTTTTCTGACTATATATTTATAGACCTATGGACTAGGTTCTAGTCAGTTTTTTAGATAACCATTTAGGCAGCATTGCTTATGCGATTAGACAGCTTTTGCATTTATAAAACTCTAGTTCTACAATAGTGCAACCAAACAGTTTTGTAATTGCAATTTCTTATAGATAGATTTCAGACAAATAATATTCAAAAGTTACGATTGAAGAAAGCTATAAGAGATAACTTTCTGCAAAATCAGTTTCTGTCTAAATAATAATCAGTGAGTTACCATGTTTGGGACTGTGTCATTTGGTTCGGATCTTTGTACTAGGAAAACAATGTTGGGCTCTTAATTTGTTTAATGTTTTTCGTTTTATTTAGAGAGGAAAACGTATCCAAGTTGTTCTGTTTTTGACTACCAGAAATTGTGTGTATTATGGAAGGCTTCTGCAAATCCAAGATCATAACAAAATAACACTACAAAAATGACTGCAAAAACTACTCTGCGTACATGGAGTGATTAATATTGTACGAGATCTAACAATGTACATGTGGTACATAACAATTTGCAGGGCTGAAATAATAATACATGTACTCTATATGTTTTTAAAAGTTATACATTCATTCATTGAAGTAAAAAAATGATATGTTCAACCCCGATTGCAATAACATTCACAGTCCACACCATTTTTCCTTTAAAAAAAAAGTTATACAGTCTTCTATTGAAATACATGTTTTATACAAAATGAATATGTATTGAGATACAATAGTGAATTTTTTTTACTTTGAAAAAATAATTTTTTTTACGTCATACACTATATTAAAACCTCATATAATATATGATAATCACAGTATATCATAGTGTATGAGGCTATAGCCTCAACTGTAAAACAGAATATGTATATCAACGCTTTTGAAATGTGAACCGAGCTTTGATTAAGTTGACAAACACTCTGACCTCCTTGAAAAAGACAAAAAGATCAAATCTTGTGGAGCACCAATATTCTTAAAAAAGTGAAGTATAAAATGAGATATAATAATATTTTTTTTTTTGAAAAATGAAAAAAAATAAAACCTCTATATACCATGACAGGTCTTATGCATATATTGTGATAGTGCAATATATATTATATTATTATAGTATATAAAACTGTAGTCACTTATTGTAAAACAGACTGATTATATTAACGAAAAATATCAATGACAAGGCTGGACTAAGCCGGGCCGGACCTGGCCCGGGAATCATGGAGTTTAGATGCTCAAGGTAGTCAAAGGTTAACGGTTTGGCACTATGCATTCCAGCTTATGTGGGTAGAGATTTCATAAAAAAATATACATTATCTTTTTTTTCTGTGCATGATATGGCATGTGACATTTCTTTTTGTTTGAATACACGAATGGGTGGCAACAATCAAACCCTCCGGAGAATTCGATCGGATTTTAGGTGTTTCTTTGTAAGTCTATTTATATCAGGACTCTATGTGTATTTATTACTTATTTATTAAAAGGATTCTGATCCATTGTTTTTATTTTTTTATCATTTAAATAATTGATTAATTATTAAATAAATAATTATTTAAAGTGTGTGTGTGTTTTGTTTTTATTTTATTTTTTATGTTCTTGTTTTAATTGCATGACTTAATTTATTCTAAGTGTTTCGATAATTTTTAACTAATTAAATATCAGTTATTACATGAGATCATCTTATATTATTGAAGATCACAACATTTCTATGACAGATTTTTGTTGTCAATCAAATATTCTTCATCCACATATCAGTGGATCAGTTTTTATTTTGATTTTCATTTAATTATTTTTTTTTGAAAATTTTATTTTAAATGGTTCATACAGATTTGGAGCAAACATCAGCATTGTTATCTATTAGTTTGATTTACTTTTTCAGTTATCTAATCTAATAATTAAGACAATCTGATATTAATTTGATTTAAATTTTAAAATGATTCAATGATACAATATATTTAAATAATATTTAGATTGTATTTTCTTTTTTCGTATTTAATTTAACAAGAAAATCATATATTAATTTGATTTAAAATTTTATAATTTTTCAATGATACACAAGTTTAAATAATATTTGAATTTGGATTGTATTTGCTTTTGTCATATCTAATTTAACAAGACAATTAGATATTAATTTAATTTAAATTTTAAAATTGTAAAATTATTCAATGATACAAAACATTGAAATACTATTTGGATTAGATTTGATCTTTTCGTGTCTAATCTAACAAGACAATCATATATTAATGTGATCATTATGATATGAAAAATCAATAATAGATTGTGTAGAGATGAAATAGATTATGGTATGAAGATCTATGTTTGACTGACTTTGATTTAGTGTCCCATTATATTTGGTTTAGAGTTTGATTAGGTATGATTTTCCAAAAAAAAAAAGAGGTTAGTGAATGAGTAGAGTTTTTGTTTTCTTTTACATAGGTTATTAGTTACCTTCTTTGGTCATTTTTATTTGGATAAAAAAACTACTTTGTATCTTTCATGCATAAGGAACAAGGAGTAATTAATTAAAAAATCATAATGTAATCTATTTTTTATTTGAAATAACAAAAAAAAGGGCCATGATTTGAATATTCAAATCCGCTTGTATGTAGGGGACTTGAAATCCAAAAATAAAAAATCATGCTTGAATGATCTATCAGTGTGTACATAGGTGATCAACATGATTGATGCTAATCAGATACTTGTATAAGGTGATTAGAATTTTTTTATTTCAAGTTTAATTAACCCATTACACCAAAAAAGAAAAAGAAAAGTTTTGATTAACCCATAAAGCATATAAACAGATTGCATAAATGTAAATATTTTTTATTTCAAGTTTCGTTTAACCCAAAAAGCTATTCGGATCCATTTATAAAGTGATTATAATTTTTTTTATTTCAAGTTTTTATTAACCCATAAAGCATATAAGCAAATTGTAGACATGTATAAGATGATTAGAATTTTTTATTTCAAGTTTTGATTTATCCATAACTTGTTCCAACGACTCCAACCAAATCAGAGGATAAAACGTTGGGCTTTAGTAAACAAGAACATATGTGAAATATTATTTGAAATTGATAGATGCACAAACTTTTGATTAATATTAATATTTTTAGTATCCTTTTACCTTAAAAATATTGATGAGTCATTATTTATTATATTAATATTAAATTTATTAGTATTTGATATAATAAATCAGTGTGTCCAATGTTTTTCTTTTTTAATGAGAACTTGTGACTGATATTTCATTTAAATATATACACATGTTATTATCTTTGTACGCATTAAATGAAATAGATAAATTTTTACATTGTTTATATAAAAGCATTATATATATGTGTGTGTGTGTTTTATATAATTTTATAAAAGCATTATATGTGTGTGTGTGTGTGTTTTATATAATTTTATAATATCATTATTTTTTATTTATATATATTTCTATGGATGTTATACCATGTGCTTTTGCACGTGCATGGAAACTAGTATATGTGTATATATATATTTTTGGTAAACAAGGTTCGAACAGGACAACACTGTATAGATCTGGGTCAACAAAAGACTTAGATGAGACATGAAAGTGGACAGAGCCCACAAACTCATAACCTAATGGTTGTTTCCCATTTTTCCCCTCTGTCACCACTGACAAAAGTCAAACCATACTCCCCCAATGAATTGGGGGGTGTCCTAACCACTGCACCAAACACAATTTAGATTTATTTAAATTTATGTAATTTTGCATACACCTTAATTTGTTCAGTTTCATTTCATTTTAAAAATATTCACAAAATCCATATGCATTAGTTCTCTCATGTCCACGTGTTAAATTCACATTTATCGTATGCGCAAGAGATGATGAAGATGAGGAGATGAACAACCGATAACGAGAAAGGCGAGGAGTGATGGACCGATGAGGACATTCTGGTGAGAAGTTGTGTTTCACATATGGGGGGTGCGTAAATTGGATGTTCATGCCGACAAATTCACTAAAATTTGAGTGAAATACAAATCGGAGCAGCGTGCAAATAGAGGCACCTTTTTATCTTTCACACAAAGTCCTACAGCCTATTCCAAAAGTCAAGTCAAATTTGTGAACATTTAGTCCTCAGACAATTGGGACTTCCATGCCCACTTGGGTGGAATTTAAATTATTGAAAAAACATAGATGCAGTCCCACTGCAGTTTTAATTATAGTTTATTCTTTTTTTTTTTTTAAATCATACATTGTCTTTTAAAGTGTACGATGTTATATAAGATACATTAGTATATTTTTTTCATGTAAAAAAATAAAAAACAAA
Organism: Acorus calamus; assembly: GCA_030737845.1. NCBI lineage: Eukaryota > Viridiplantae > Streptophyta > Magnoliopsida > Acorales > Acoraceae > Acorus > Acorus calamus. The sequence continues at coordinate 27,589,135 of CM060870.1, forward strand.
ATTTGGATCATATACTATGATAGAATTTCATAGGTTATGATAGTAAAATATATATAGTACGTTATCATAGCGTATATAGCTGCAAAAAAGACTGCGTATATTAGTGCTCTTATGGAACATTTAATTCTTGTATCTGTAAAAAAAATTCAAAAAACATTTAATTCTTCTAACACTTACATAAAAAAATCACTCAATGAACCACTGTCTGTCTCTCTCTCTCTGAACCATGACCCCTCTTCTTTTTTCTCTCTCATGAACTCATTCTCTCCTGATGTGATCCCCATCTCTTCTAAAAATATTGGGGTTATTGATCATATTCTCACCATCCGATTCAGTTGATTTTTAATCGGGCGGTGATAAAATGATAACCGTATAGTATGGTGTCCTCACTGTATCATTCATCTGTATATACACTCAAAAATAGTTTTCAAACAATGGATCCACAAAAGAACGAAAAAAGATTTGGCCTAAAAAACAATCATGATAGAGAAACAAAAAAGAGAGGCTTAATGGCATAACCTTAATCAAGTTTTTTTCATTAATCCATCCAAGCGAAATAGTGAAAATTCCATGATCCATAATAAGGAAACTTGTAATATTTGAAATCAAGTATAACTACTTTCACTATTGTTGACCCATTGACACAGACTTTGCATCTGCTTGAACTTGTCCATTTTGGATACTTTATTGGGTTAGATTATATTGGTATCCTTAGACACAACTATGGGAGTATTTTTTAGCTTGATTATATTTTTTATTATGTTATTTTTTTCTGTCTTTAATAATAAATTGAAGTGCACAAGCGTTCATTTTTATTCTATTTATTAGAACACTCAAGAAAAATTTACGTTTAGAAACCTTCATTCTTACGTTCGTTCTTAAACATTCCAACAAAAATTCTCTTTCTACAAAACAATTAGAATTGATTTTCTAATGCAAAACGTTCTCTATGTGGATTAGAGTTATCAAATTGATCTAAAATCATAGATAGAGAAACAAAAATGAGAGGCTTAATGGCATAACCTTAATCAAGTTTTATTTTTTCATTAATCCATCCAAGCGAGATAATGAAAATTCCATGATCCATAATAAGGAAACTTGTAATTGAAATCAAGTATAACTTACCTAGGATTCACACCGATGACGGTAAACCCGCCGTCAACGACGAGGTTGAGCCCGCTGACGTACCTCGCCTCATCGCTCGCGAGGTACAGCACGGCCTCCGCGATGTCTGCCGCCTTCAGCGGACCCCCCACCCCCTTCAGGTTCGCTTGCGCGCCCATCAGCTCCTCCAGCTCTTCCGCGCGCATCCCCGCGAACGCGCTCGCGAGCGGCGTCGCGACCCCGAACGGTGACACGCAGTTCACGCGTATCCCGTACTGCCCGAGCTCGGCCGCGGCGTCCTTCGTTAACCCCACCACCGCGTGCTTCGCGCACGTGTACGCGCACGTCGCGCACCCGCCCAGCACGGACGCCGTGCTCGCGGTCGAAACGATGCACCCGCCACGGCCTGCGCGGATCATCGCGCGCGCGGCGTGCTTCACGCCCAGGAAGGGTCCGACCACGTCCGTGTCGAGGACGCGCGCGAAGTCCCCCTCTCGACGTCCGTGATGGACGCCTTCGGCTTGTCGATGACGCCGGCGTTGTTGAACATGATGTCGAGCCGCCCGTACTTGGCGACCGCCTCGTCCACGGCGTCCCGGACGTTGGGTTCTTTCGTCACGTCGCAGTGCACGTAGTGGGCGGAGTCCGGGCCGATGCTTTCGCACACGGCGCGGCCTAGGTCGTCCTGGACGTCGGCGATGACGACTTTTGCGCCGTGGTTGCTGAAGAGGCGGGCGGTGCACTCGCCTATGCCGCTCGCACCGCCGGTGATGATCGCGACTTTCCCCTCTAGCCTGCCGATTAAGCAGACTATCATATTTGTAATTCATGTGGCATAAGAACAGATCGAAACAAATAGAACAAGAATATACTAAAACAAAATACATATGAATTAATATCTCCCATGTATAAGATTATCCTTACCTCTTCATAGCTGTGGAAAGAGCTGATAGGCTTGACATATTGGATGTGATATGGGTTGAGGGAGGAATGGAAGGGAATGATAAATTGCTAATAAGAGTGGAGTGGTGGTGTGTGTGTGATATATATATATATATATATAGAGAGAGAGAGAACAAGAATCTTCAGCTCACTCTATCCCAATCTCCATCAAAGGAAACTATTTCAAGACCAAAAACCCAAAATGGTAACAGACAAGGAAACAAATCTTTTCCAACTCACCCAATGTCCACCGAAGGAAACCATTTAAATAAGAATTTAAATTAGCCATTTAAAACAGAATGCCCAGCCATTTAAAACAGAATTTTCTTGATGCATGCATTCTCTAAATAGAAGGACAATTACATTAGTGATATCCGTATAACAATCACTGGATGTAAGGAGATTTGATTTGTCATTTATGAAGAATGTATAACAATCTATATCAGTATAAATATCAGAGAATTCTCAATGAAAAAAATAACTTTGATTTGGCAAATCTCATTGTATTAAAAAATTCTTCAATACGCTCGCGATTAGGTGTAGCGAATGACGAGTGCGGCCGCGACACGGGCCGTCCGATCACAGGTTCATCGCATCCGACGGTCGATGTGAATCGCACCCGACCGTCCAATGCAATGTACCCGTGATTGACGGCCCATGATCGCTGCTGCACCCGCCGTTTGCCGCACCTAATCGGTTATATATATATATATATATATATATATATATATATATATATATATATATATATATATATATATATATATATAGGGCCGATTAGGTGCGGCGAACGGCAGATGCGGCGTCGATCGTGGGCCGTCGATCACGGGTCCATCGCATCGGACGGTCGGGTGCGATTCACGTCGACCGTTGGATGCGATGGACCCGCGATCGAACGGCCCACGTCGCCGCCGCACCTGCCGTTTGCCGCACCTAATCGCCCCGTATATATATATATATATAGAGAGAGAGAGAGAGAGAGAGAGAGAGAGAGAGAGAGAGAGTCAAAGATATGCAAATGTTGGGCCTATAAACTGACATTTTCCTGTTTTAATTGAAGAAAATGTTAGATTGAATGATTTTTACTGATAAAAACTCAGACAACATATGCTTTTATTTTTTAAAAATAGTAAACAACATCTAATGAGGTATATGATTTGGTAAAAAGTGTATATCGCTATATTTTTAGTTGAATTAATTAATTTTTATTAAGTGAAAGAAAAAAATTTAACGAGGTATATACATCGTCTAACGATGTATATGATTCACTGGATCTCCTAACAAGATATATAGAACTGTATTTTGGCTTTTCGTGAGACTTGGCAGTAGCTTGTATTGGTGAAGTTTCTACAGCTCTCTGTTCATCCTTCACACAGTCATTCGTGCATCATTTTTTGGGTTGCATTCAATACAATCTATTAGCTCTTTTTGGAGCTTTGATTCATTTTTTTGGTGAGGTCCTCTTGTATTTTGAGTCCTTGTTAGACTACACCTATTGGTGTTTGTGAGACATTTATCTCTTGTAACCCGTCTATAAACATTTGGTGATAGTGGAATTGGACTGAGGTCCCGTAGACGTATCTCAATTTTGAGAGAACCACGTAAAATTTTCTATATGTTTTTTGTGCTCTCTGTTTATAGTATTGGCTCTGTGCTTAGTTGTTAAAGTATTAGTTTCTTCCTTGGTTTACACTTGAAAGTTTAAGTTATGGCCTATATTCCCAACAGTAATGTGCACAGTGAACAAAATAATTTAAAATATGATGTATATTTATAAAACCTAGATGGAATGCATGATGCCAGACCATTGACCATTGACCACCTTGAGAACCATAACCTCTTGGTTCCCATATGAGCCTATTCTCTCCTTGGAATCAGGTCACATTTTAATATTTAATTAGCAAATCCGGCAAGGCATGTATTTATTTAGGGTTTTTTATTTTTAAGTCCTCGTAAATCATAGGATTTAGAAATCGATCATCACTTCTTTATATTTTGGTTTTAGTCCCTAGGGTTTTGATTTTAGTTCCTAGGAGGGACCTATCCCTAAATTATTTGGTTTTGTTTTTAGTCCCTGGGAGGGACTAAAATCGAACATATCTTTTAAATCGGATGACTAAAACCAAATTATGAAGAAGTGAGAGATCGATCCCTAAATAGGTATGTTTACATAGACTTAAAACTAAAAAATTCATATATTTAAAGTTTGTATGTATACAAAATGTTAGACAACAAAGTGACCAGAAGTAATAAAGTATATATTTAAACCGTTGAGTAAATTTTAAAATAGCCTGTGAGCTAGTTTAGTTAAAGTGTTACATGTTAAAAGTGAAAATATTAAATGTAAGAGTTAAGGCACTGTATACAACTATACAAGGTCGTAATTTGTAGAGTATTATGGAGTATTATGGATCTTTCATCGGACAATTATTTTATGAATGGGGCCTCTGTTTTTATTTTTGGCTTCTCTCCCCTGTTTTTTTTATTTTTTGGCCTCTGTTTTTAATTTGTAGTGTTTTTTCCGGGTATCCAGGGTTTTATTTACTAGGTTTTGGATGATGGGATATTTGTTGGCTACAGTGCACCACTTGACCCCCAAGTCTCCTACTTAAACTCACCCCGTCCCCTATGTTCTGCCTTTGCTTATGTGAGATATGCAGCTCATTAATCTTTTTCATTTTCAAAAAAAAAAAAAAAAAAACTCGCTAATCTTTTTGACACTCCTAAAAATGGTTTTATTCAATTTAAAATATAATGATATACAATTTCCATCTAAGCATATATCTCATTGGCTGAAATTACTATTTTTAAAAATTAAAACATGTGATGTCTGCATCCAAGACGACATTATCCAATTTTTTATGTTGAATTATGGCTTTTAAAAAGGGTTTGATAAGTGCTATGAAGCAAGAAGGACGGTCCAATTTGGTTTTTGTTGGAGCATGCGTGGGACCGGGAGCAATTAAACAATTAATTATTTATTTATTGGTTGATAAAATAATAATTATTTTTTTGAAAATTTTATAATTATCTTCATTGTGAAACTATTAATTCCATGTCTTTTTTAATTATTTTTTAGGTCCCTTAACTTTTTAGCAAATCAAAATTCTTTCCGTTAGTGGTCTTTATTTTTTCTTGGTTTTTCGTCCAATGCCGTGCGTATGTGTCAGTTAGTTAACAATTTACATGAAGTGATTAATATTTTACGAGATTTAAGAATGTTCATGCGATGCATAACAATTTATAATGTTAAAATAATAATAATGAATATGAGATGGGTTACAATGTATGAGTTGACAATGTATACAGAGTGTATAACAATGTACTACATAGAAGCAATATAGTTGAACAGAAAAGAAAAAAAAAGATCTATGACATCTAAAAAATATAACCGCTAATTTGGAGATATTTTGATCTTCTAAAAGGAATCTTTAACAAATAAAGGGTTAAAATTTAGAATTAATTTCTCTTTAACTTTTTAGGTCACGGCTCAAGAGTTGTGTGTGTGTGTTCCAAAATCCCCGCCCTTTTTGGTTAGGATCGGATTACATGTGCGTAATTAATTTATGAGTATTGTTATAAACAATTCTCTTTTTCAGCCTTAATTTTAATTTTATATGCGTCGATAGAAAATTAACGGAGCATATACTGATATTAACAAGTTATATGTTTCAATAGAAATTTATTACGTTTTCTATAAATGCATCAATGTAATTCATTGGAGTATATGTTTCATTTCTTATAAAAACATGTACATCATTAAATAAGGTATACTATTTTTAAAAAATTCAAAACACATGTAGACTGGAATTGAGGCTAGCATTATCTTTAATTTATGGACTAATTTTATTTTATTTTATTGGTCCATATTCATGTGAAAAACTTCAAGATTCTTTGTATGAAAGGATGTGCTCACAAATGAAAGAGTATCAATGTGTAACTAACATACCTGAACCTGATAATAATCATATAATTTCTAAACGCGTTTAAACAAACGTGTTTATGATTATTTAAGTTCTAAGTTCTCTCTATATTCTCTTCGTGGGGGGTTGATTTTCCGGCAATCCCCTCCTGGGCCGGATCCCCATCGATCCGGGCTTTTTGAAGTGAACCCGGGAATATGCGTGGGCTTGAACTCTCCTTTGTGTTGACCCGGCTGATCCTTCCGTTCCTCGTCGTCCCCGTTAGGATCTTCTGCTTCTCGCCGGTTCAGGTTCACCGCGAGCACGTGCTCGAAGTGCGACTTGTTGAAGCCTGGATGGTAGAAGATTTTGTTATGCGCGCATGGATATGCTCATAAGGGTTTGAGAAACACAAACCTTTTAGCAGCAGCAGGTAAGGTAGAGATGCTTCCCATATTATTTTTTAGTGTTATGTGAGTTTCTAAGGTGTCCATGGGGTGACAATTTATAGAATTGTTTTATTGAACTCGTTGATATACTGTGACGATTGCATTTTTTTAATTAAAATTTTATTTTATTTATTTATTTATATATATAAAAAAAAATTTATTCATGGCATACATAATTGCATTTCAATCAAATTTCAATATTTAATTATTTGTTTTTTTTATACTTAGGATATTAGATTAGATAAAAATTATTAGGTGGGTGTGTGTGAATGGGCATGGGTTTGTTTAAGCTATGATGGGCCTTATTAGGGAACCAATGATGGCCCATATGCATGGATGGATTATTTACACGTGAACAGTGTTTAATTAAGGTTCTCATGTCTATATATATGTTGGGGTGAAAGAAAAGAAAAGAAAAATTAGGGTGTGCGGCTGTGTGCCTTTTCGGCAGAGAGAGAGAGAGAGAGAGAGAGAGAGGTATTCTTCTTATTTTTTTTTTATTTTTTTATTTCTTCTAGATTATTGTTAATTATTAGTGATATTGGTATTATGTTTAGGTTATTAAGTTTTTATTTTTATTTTTATTTTAAAAAAATAAAATTTGGGTTTTGATTTATTTTTTAAGATTAAACATATTTTATTTTATGGGATTTTGAGTTTTTGGATCAAGTCAGAGTTTTGATATATATATATATATATATATATATATATATATATATATATATATATATATATATATATATTCATGTTGTTTGATTCTTATGTTTTATAAAAACTAGGGTTTTGATCTACTATTTATTATTATTAGATCTATGCATGTTAGGTATTTTAATTTTTGAATCTTCATAAACTTAGGGTTTTGATTTATTATTTATTTTAAAGATTAGATCTATGTTTAGATTATTAAAATATAAGTTTTTTATTTATACAAGAGTTATGACCTATACAAATATATGTTAAGTTTTATTTATTTTAAATATTTGCAAAGTAATAGTTTATTTTTTTTTATAAAAGAAAAAAAATGTGTTTTTCATATAATTTTATGAATTTTCGGTATTTTATTATTATTTTTAGTTTTCTGGATTTTTTTGTCTTTTCTGTTTTGTCTTTTCTGCTTTGTTTTTTTTCTGTTTTGTCTTTTCTGGTTTTTGTCCTGTAGTGTCTGGTTATATAGTAAATAAGTTTAGATCATCTTTTTGGGTTGTATTATATATGAGTTAGGTTTAGATTGTTGGGAATAAAAATTTATACCTATTAATATTAGATAGGTAATTAGGTCTTGGGCTTAGGCTTAAATTATAATTTTTAATTAATCATTTGTATGATTTATTTAGGTTCTAATTGCGAGTTTCGCTCTCCGGGCCTAGGGTCCATTTGAGGTGAGTAGATTTACTGATCTATTCATATGGATTTTTTTATTCTATAGCTATATATTCTTGATTGTTACATGTTGATTTAGATTAATCATTTTTAGCGATATTATATGTTATTCATACATTTATATTATAACGATGACTATGCATGATTGCGTTATTATACATATTGTTCAAAATTGCATCATTTATTGAATAAAGTTGTATGGTTTAATTCCTTCATCATGTCATTTAAAATAGCATGAATTGTGCTATCCATGTTTCAAGACTTATTATAATACATTTTTATGCTTATATTTTTGGAAATAATATTTGGATTTAAGATTATCATTTTTTGAGATTTTTAGAAAAATTTAGGACTAGTGGAGACAAACCTAGTCCTAGGATATTTTTTTATTAAGATGTACATCATAGCATATTTCAGGAATAATCCCCCCGTTGTATTTCGCCTTTGGGGAGGAAGGTCTAGGATTCGAAGAGTCCCAAGATCGGTGAGGGGTGTGGTAAAGCATTCCTTACAGCGGCGGATTCCTTTGTTTGGAATCTGCAGCAACCGGGGCATCCTGTGCTGGTGTTCTCGTAATGATGGCAGCGGCGACCCATCAGCGTCTTCTAGATTCGACGTCTCCTCGAGGGAGCTTTTTGAGCGATTTAGTCGCTTGGGGCTTTGCACACCTGTTATGGGGGAACGATTCTTTCGATTGAGAATCCTACCCAATCATACCATTTAAGCTGCATGATTTTTATAACGTGGGCCAAGGATTTGGGCCCACGTGATTGCATAAAAATATTTTTGTGTTCATGATTTTAAATTTATTTATTAAAGGAAATTCTCATTTTTAGCATAACTTTATTTTTATATGTATAACTGTCATATGGAGTAATATTTCTGTGAGTCTATTCACTGAGTTAAACACTCACCCTATTCCAAATGGCTGGTTGTTTTATAACCAGGTAGCTCATCTTCTGGGGACCAAGGCAAAGTTTGAACCTTTCATACACTCCAAGGATCTTGAGGTAGCAATGTTTGGAGAATAAATAATAGTCGCAGCCGACTATTGGGATCTATTTTAGTTTAGATGGCTCCCACAGGGGTGATTTAGTGTGTCTTTTCATCCTAGTATTTTATTTATGTCAGACTCTGATATTCTGTAAGACCGTTAGTGGTTTATAACTTTTGGATATTGTTTTCATGTTTTATCACTTTCAGTTTTTATCATATTAGTATTGTTTAAAAAAAAAAAGTACAAATTTTGGTCTTGTGTTTGGATTAAGTTTAGTGGCGACCCATTTACCGTCCGATAAGCGGTTAGATATATGCGGGGCGTTACATATACTCACTACTCAGTTTGTTCTATAGATCCGTCTACAATCAAGATTGTATACTGTTTTTTGAGGAGAATTAAACCTGTAGTGTATACTGTTATAGTGCACATATATGTATTCTATTAGTGTTTTCATAACATATATGAACTTTATTATACGAGTTTCTATATTTTAAGAAAAATCAAAATGATTTGGTGTTACAAAAGGGATTGTGTAGAGTATGAATGTATCATTTTCCTTCCACCAAATATGCATAGTTGAAAGATAGTGTGTTTTAATTGACAGCCTACACAGAAATCACGTTTTAAGGGATTTAATTGACAGCCTTCCCTTTCCTTTTCTTCTTCTTCTTCTCTCTCTATCTCTCTCTGTTCTTCTTTTAAAGGGTGGGGGGTGGGGATTGAATATGAGCATCTTTATTTAGTTTGAAAAAAAAAATGATAGGATCACTCATGTATTCCCTTTTTTTTTATTTCACACCATGTTTTAAACTTTCCAACCCCAGTTTGAACAGCTACATAAGGTATTTTTGAATAAATAATTATTCCAATATAGATACCTATACGAGTAAAATGTTTTTTTTTTTGAAAAAATGAAGTGGTAGGCTAGTTACTTCTTCATATTAAACAAAGTAGTACAAGCCTTAAGATCAAAATGAAAACAGATAGAAAAAGAAGTGGGTGACATGGTTAAGAGGCATAATCATTCACCCTCCCCAAGAGAGCTGGGTTCGGAACCTCTGTTTTGCGAAAACAGAGAATCCCTATTTCGACCACTTAAAAGATGACGCGTGGCCATGTCGGGAACGTGAGGGAGGTCGCACATGTGATCTCACTTAATAGATCCCATCTCATTTTCTTCCGTTGGCTTCCGTTAGGTCGTCTCTCCCATCCTCACATCGACATCATCTCTTCAACCTAACCTCTTCCAGATGTCCTCGTCTTCTAACAGGTCTTTTAAGTTGTGATGGATTTTGAAGAGACGAAGGAGGGCTCGGCTAGGGCATCTAGAAGAGGTTAGGTTGAAGAGAAGATGTCGATGTCAGAATGGGAGAGACAACCTAATGGAAGCAAACGGAAGAAAATGAGATGGGACCTGTTAAGTGAGATCATGTGCGCGACTTCCTCACGTGCCCGACATGGCCACGCATCGTCTTTTAAGTGGTCGAAACAGGGATTCTCTGTTTTTAGAAAAGAGAGGTTCCGAACCCATGAGAGCTCACTCAAGCTTAGCCATCAATAAGAATAGTAGCCTGTTGCATCCTAACTGAATCCCACGCAGAAGCATCTATAAGCCGCAACAAAACTTTTACCACTTTCCCAAATCCCTACGGTAGAGACTACCAAACCCCCGAAGATGGCATCATTGCGACCAAGCCAAATGGCCCACAAATATACTATAAAAAGGAGGCGAAAGATCTTGCTATGCGGATTGCGGTCATTTCAGCTAGATAATCCACGGCCAGCGGCCCAGAGGTGCTCTAGTGACTGTAAGATCGATCCAACGTCTTCCAGCCATAGTAACAAAGTACTTTTGAATATTCGTTAAAGTACTCTGATTAGACGTCAAACGTACAAAACATACCGTACCGAACAATGCATATTAAATTCATTAATACATACTAATGCTTAAATTATCTAGAAAATAGTCTAATTATCCCTGTACTTTTTCGTATTTATCCCGTATGATTTACGAATGTACACGAACCGTACCAAACACGACACTGATCGAATATTTGCCGTATACGAACTTTGTTACTATGTTTCCAGCAACCCTCATCGGATGTTCCCAAACCTCCTTAGCTAAAACACAACAGCAAAATAGGTGGGCCCCACCACAAAGCGCGCAAACGACTCCGATAGGAACCAACACGATTTTGTGAGGTGCCTCTCTTGGTAGAGAAGCCAAAGAAAACACCACACTTTGAGAGGAGCTTTGATTCCCCGTGTATCCTATGCTTTCCTTGTCAACCCTTATTGAATGGCCTCCCATCCCTCCACCACTCGTACGACATCTTGACAGATAAAACCCAAGGATGGGCTGGGGGACCACATCGGCTGATTCTCCACCTCCTCCGAGATCTTGTAATACAATTAGAAAGCAAGCTATATAATTGAGTGCAGTATAGAAATTCAGCGTTGGTGAGACGTCTCCTTAAAAGAAAGAGCCATTCTCCTTGAAGATGAGAGACATCCCAAAACTCCTTCGCCAAACTAGAACGATTCAAGGCAATGGCAAATAAACCTAGAAACACCTCCTTCAAAGGTCCAGAACCACACAAATTTTAATGCCAAAACCTTATCACTTGTAAAATATGACTTATTCTTGGGTATACAGTTATTCCAGCATAAGTTGATATAGCAATGGAATAAGTGATTTTGTGTTTGGTTGTGTTTTGAATTATTTGTAACGCCCCCGAATCCACAACTCCGTTTTGAAGCATGAAATCCGATTGCGTTAATTTAATTCCTCGAATCTCAGAGTTCTATTTATATTTTTTTTTCCAGAAACATAAGAATACATCACCATAATTATACATCAATACATCATCATATTTTATTCATCAATTTTCCAGGATAAAATCCAAAACAAATTCTCAATTACTAGATATACATCGGGATTAACTAGATTCTAAATATCATCATACTATCATACATATGGGCCCTCTATATGCCAAAGAAGTGATCAACACCTTCTATATGAGTCTAGTGCTCCGTAAATCATTATACGAGTTTCAACCTCCAATGCCTTAACGAGATCGACGATCACCGACAACTAATCTGAAAGGTTGGGAAAAGAGGGGTGAGCAACCACTCGCTCAGTGAATAGACCTATGACGTCCCGCTAGTACATTTATAATCAAAATATAATAGTCATAAAATGTTCACACAAACGTGTAATATATCAAGAGATAAAATATATAAAAGGCCACCAAGAAATGCAATAATATATATATATATATACACTTACACACAAACATATAATCCTATCCAACATGATGCATGCAACACCACGAACAAGCATGTCCATCTTCGCACCACCTAGCTCGCGGGACCTTTCGCAGACATGTTCACGTAGACATAGCCACAAAAACTTGGGTCCTACATTCTCGGACATGGGCACATAAACGTACACCCACACCTAGACGTTGGCCATCAAGACTGAGCCATCTAGACGATGCACTGCATGCATGATCAACCATTCGTTCCAAAACATATGCATGCGATATAAATATGGTCTTCAAATATATGAGTTATATATGTAAAATAATGCATCAAAAATCATGATGACATGCTCAAGTACTCCATACCCCAAATAACAATTATATAGTTTAAAGTAACCATGACGCGGAATGATATATCATATAGATAGTTTCAAAAACTACATATGAGACTAGACCCACTCACCTTCAGTCCACGAAATACAAACTGATCACGTGCATGAACGATACACACTTGCACGTTGATAACCTAGCATAATAATTATGAAATAATAAATCAGAAACAATTTAATTATTACTCAAACCACTGACAACCAACTTACAATAACACTAAGCACAATAATCGAAAAATCCCACACCTAATAGACCTACAATCCGCAACTCACCTCAAAGGCCTAACGAAAATCCCAACTCTGAATAAATATTAAAATATTCGTATACTCACAATGATCCGATTAATATTCATTAATCACACCAAACCAAATTATCGATTTAAGATCCAATTTAAGTTTCCAAGATCAATAAAATCATCAAAACCCACAGACAACTTATACTTCATTAAACACCAATTTGAGATCTCTTTAATCTCAAAAAGTCATCAAGCTAAATATTTGAATTCTAATAAACTGCACAGAAATCTTTCAAAAATCATAACTTTCTACCTGTAATTCCAAATTGGACGATTCATGATTCGTTGGAAAGATCTTTTCAAAACATATTTCTGTTTATGAAATACAGATTTCTCAAAAACAATTCTATCATAGTCAACAACACAATTTAACGTCTATATATATAATCAACCTGAAAATAATCATTTAATCCCTAAAACCAATAAATATAATTGAACTTAAGAATTCTCGAGATCCATTGAAATATAAATAAAATCAACAAATTAAAATGGATCAAGCCCTAACCCTAATCCATCAACCTTCTTCCCCAAACAATCAATCAATCATATCCTAACAAAAATAAAATAAAACAAACAACAAAAATCAATAGGGAATGATATCTCACCTTATATCCGGTTATACCACCCACCATCTTTATCTAGAGTTAGGTCATCACCACCCTTCATACCTTCTGAGATTTGGATGAAAACCCTAACCCAAACATGTTATTCTTATTTAAAGGGGTTTAACAAACTTACAAAACGACCCCTTAAGTATTCTCCGTTTACAACTAGGTCCCTATCTAATTTATAAATAGATCCCTATCCGATTTACAAACAGATCCCTCAAGGTTATTAAAAGGTATCTGGATTAGCAACTAGATCCCTGGGCCCAACAACTTGACACGTAAGCCTGAAAATCTAATTTTCTAAACTCCGAATCTCACCAAATTTCAACCAAAGTATCTTGACATTATAAATATCTCCAGAAAAATATAAAATAAATATTTAAATATTAATTTATAATTATCATAATTATAAATCAAATTGGACCCATTTGGCCCACTGTCAAATCTGAAAAGTGAAATAATTAAATTTCAATTTAAAATTTTCATTACATATTTAAAATAAATATATAAGGCTATAAATACAGAAACATTATATTATTCTCGTTGGAAAATGTAGTAATAAATTTTTTGTTGTTTGGATAAAATATGAATAAAGTGTGGATAAGGATATATAAAATGTAAAAAAATGATGATAGTTTATTTGATAGGTGATTTATAAGAGGTGATGACAGTTGATTTAAAAGTGAGCTCACATATTCTTTGGGTGGAATAACCTGCAATAACTTTAATTTCAAGGGTTAATTGGAATCCATATAACAATTTATACCAGTTTATACCAGCATATTTTATTCCAGGGTATTCAAGTCTGCCAAACATTCAGAATCCATGATTCCTATTTATTCTAGAATATTCGAACTTCTATTCCACATCTAAACGGGGGCAAGGGACTAGAATGCCTACTGTACTGGAAGATTGAAAATACAAATTCGGGTGGTATTTATAGAGAAAAAATTAGTTGAGAAGACTTGTTAGAAGAGCTCATTCATATGCTCAGTTTTTCACTGAAACAGAGTTTGAGACACCCCCTTCTTCAAATAACCAATAGTCATATCGGAAGTGCCAGGTGCGCCTCTAAAACACCCAAGCACGTGTCTACCAAAAGCAATTCAATAGAGTACAAATAATCCATCTTATAAATTCTCAAAACTTTTTTTCAACTTCTAATGTGTAACTAAAACTTTTCCCCCCAACCACAACTAATTTCACTATGTTATTGAGAGAACTTTTGGATCTAATTTAACTTAAGAAAATGATTAAAAAAGTCTCTCAAAAGTTAAAAATGCTCAAATCAGTCACTTTTTAAAATTATACCTAAAAAGTGCCATTTTACAATTTTAGAAACACGAAAGATTAATTTACTCTTACGCAATTAGATCTTTAATACTTTCCATATCTCTTAACTTTGTTAAATATTTCACTCTCTTAATTTTATTAATATATTTCACACATTTTCATGTAGATCAAATTTTTTTATTGTAAATTCTTTGTTATTAGGTGAATTTTGTGAAATATGTAACAATATAATTTGAGTTTTTAATAATCATAAAAAATATATTAATTTATACCATCAATCTTAACATTTTGATATTTATTTATAGTTGTAAACCAACCATCCCAGTTCAATTTGGGTTAACAAAAAAAAATTACATATTATGATTATACACAATAAAAAATGATAAACAATATCATGTAAGATATATATAAGAAATACACAGTATGATATATAATAACAAAATTTCTAAGAGGATTGATTTTTATCATGTATAGTAATTGTTGTTTTGTAGAAAAAATAGGTTTTTAGTGTGGAATAAAAAGATATATTAAAGATTTAATTACATAAGAGCATATTAGTCTTTTGTGTTTCCAAAACGGTGAAATGAGACTTATTTAGGTATAATTTTAAAAAATGACTGATTTGGGTATTTCAAACTTTTATGAGATTTTTTTTGTCATTTTCCCATTTAATTTCTTATTCACTCAAAAATGGTTTTAAGAATGTAAATATATTATGTTTATCTGCTCGATGAGAGGAACACAATCAAATTTGTTTCCACTACCAATAATTAGTGGAACCCGAACTCATTTTACTTGAAAAACTTGATTAAAACCCAAGTTTCCAACACTTTTTAGATTAAATTTTTTTTATAGCTTTTCGTACAAACAATTTGTTTTAGTTTTTCGTATAAAAAGTATGTTTTTGTAAAAGCAAAGAAAGTTATATTTTTAGGAATCAAGTTTAGTAAGCTACTTCATACAAAATTATACTATTTTAACGTATTTCCACACACAAAAAGAAAAAGAAAAAACATAGAGGCCCCAAAGCACATGTAATCTTGTTCAAATACATGTTTCTCTCTCCATCAAATTTGCAAATTTAGTCGTTCTCGTCTAGGGGTTGTTTAGTCTTTTCCCTTTGTACTTTGTGGAGTCAGTTTTGAATTTTTTTTTTATTTCTCTCTCCACCTGAGTGAATTGATAGTCGTTGGATGAACATCATCATCGACCATTTTTATTTTTTGGTTTTTTAGTTTTAAGTTCATGTAAACATACCTAAGGATCGATCTCTCACTTCTTCACACTTTGGTCTTAGTCCCCCGATTTAAAGGATATGTTCGATTTTAGTCCCTCCAACAGACTAAAAAAAAATTCAAAATTTTTTTTTACAACTCCCATAAATTTAATTTAATCCGCTTCAATTCTTGTCTTATTAAAAAATTATTGTTTAAGTCTCGATCGTGTATCTTTCTTTGTTCAATTTGACAACATCTTGAACCGAACCCTGTGTTAATTGTCGTCACTTTATCGACGTGATTCATCTCAACTAACTAGACATATAACTAACCATATTATCTGTTAATTATCCACCATAAACGGGGTAAAGGAATAAAGGAGACGATAAGTGAAAGATAACAATTTATCATGTTTAATATAAAACATAATAGAGATAAAGTGTGAACAATTATTCTGATCATAAAATAAAAATATATTATGATTTATTCTTTCCCATAAATGTTAGAATAACATTCATTCCCACTTTATATTCTAGACAAATACAAATATAAAAATGGATTCACTTCTTGCCCAAGAATGAATAACCCGAAGGAAGATAAACGCTGGACGTGAACCCCCCGTCGACGACGAGGTTGTGCCCACTCACGTACTTCGCCTCCTCGCTCACGAGGTACAGCGCGGCGTGCGCGATGTCCTCCGCCCTGAGCGTCGCCCCTTTCAAGGCCGCGTACCTCCCGAACGCCTCCTCCACCTCCGCATCCCTCTCGACGCCCAACCCCCTCTTCGAGAGAGGCGTCGCCAGCCCGTACGGCAACACGCAGTTCACGCGCACCCTGAACCCCCCGAGCTCGCACGCGGCGTGCCGCATCAGCCCAATAAGCCCGTGCTTCGACGCCGTGCACGCGGGTGTGACCGACATGCCGACCACGCCCTGGACGATGCTCCCGCGCCGCTTGGGGACCATCACTCGCACGGCGTGTTTCGTGCCCAGGAAGGACCCAGTCAGGTTCACCGCGAGCACGTGCTCGAAGCGCGACTTCTCGGTCTCCGCGAGGGGACTGTACGGGTCGATCGTACCCGCGTTGTTGTGCATCACGTCGAGCCCGCCGAAGGTGGAGACCGCGGCGTCCACCGCGTCGCGGACATCGGACTCCTCGGTCACGTCGCAGCGCACGTAGAGGCAGTCGAAGGGGCCGCTGAGGTCCGCGGTGACCGAGTGGCCGAGGGCGTCCTGGATGTCGGCGATCACGACTTTCACGCCTTGGAGTGGAAGAGGCGGGCGATCGCCTCGCTTATGCCGCTCGCACCGCCGGTGATCAGTGCCACCTTGCCTTGAAACCTGGGTGGTGGAAACTTTTGTTATATGCGCATGGATAAATGCTCATAAGGGAGTAGAGAAACACAAACATTTTAGCAGCAGCAGGTAAGGCAGAGATGCTTCCCATATTATTGTTTTTTAGTGTTGTGTGAGTTACTAACCTTTTAATTTTGGCCTTTTTATTTTGGTGTATATGCATGTGTTTTGGTTGGTATGAACAGGTTGTATATGTGTATTATACTCGTATATGTGTGTTTTAAAATAGGCATGCTCGTGTATAAGTTAATCATGGTGGGACGCGTAAGCATGCTGATATGGGTTTGTTTTCATAGGGAGGGGGGGGGGGCAATTTCTATATATATCCATGTTTGTTATATGCATACAAAGGAGAGATAAATGATATAGCTAGTATGCTTGCATGCGATACTTTTCTACGTGTATGTGATTCCGTACGTGTTTGATCGTGGTAGAGAATGAGGGAGTGTATGCATGCATTCCGCGGGTTCAAGTGCTTCCTATATGTTTTGGTGTGTTTTAGGGAAGGTATATAAGCATGATAGGCGGTAAAATGAAGCATACGAGCAATGACCACGGTGGGATAAGAGGGTTAAACATGTTATCTTATAGGTATGTTTTGCAAATAAAGGAGAGTAAATTTTCGTATGAAGTCTCATAATTCATACGAGCAATGACCACGGTGGGATAAGGGCGAAGCTGCAGCT
This sequence comes from Acorus calamus, assembly GCA_030737845.1. NCBI lineage: Eukaryota > Viridiplantae > Streptophyta > Magnoliopsida > Acorales > Acoraceae > Acorus > Acorus calamus. Next base: position 27,607,019 of record CM060870.1, read on the forward strand.
AGCTTCGAGAGGAGGCGGGCAATGATCGAGGAGAGAGAGGCGGCCGCGTGTCCACAGAGGGCACGGAGGGAGTTGAGTGCGTTCTTTCTTTACTTCTTCGACCTGGTCCTCTTCTCGACGGCCTCTGACAAGGTTTCTTCTCATTCTCTCCTGCTGATGAGGGACCTGGAGGGTATGGGGCGCTATGCTTGGGGAGCGGCAATGCTTGCCCATCTATTCGCGGAGCTTTCAAAGAAGGTCAAGAGGGCCGGGGGAAAGAACCTTGGTGGCTTCGCGCCATTTCTTCAGGTATGTGTAAGTGGTAAAATATCTTTTCTTAGTTTAGCTCACTTTGATCATGATAGTTTCCCTCTTGTTTTGCTAGATCTTTGGGTACGAACATTTCGCCATCGATCGCCCGCCTTTGGCTCCGTTTGATCATGCCCTCCCCTGGGCCATGAGATGGGAACCCCGGGGGTCTTCTCGCTTGCACCGCCTTGCTCAATTCCGAGAGGCCTTCCGTGCTTTATCGGAGGAAGAGGTATAAGTTTTTCTTCGAATTTCCTTGGCTTGTATTTGGTTTTCTTTTGACTAAGCGCTCTTCCTATCTTTCGATGCTTTTCTTTTTAGATGACGTGGAGGCCTTACTCGGAGGAGGTTCCCGAGGCTCTGGCGCGAGACGTCTGGTTGATCTATTTCAATGAGGTCGTGCTCCATGCGATCAGCCGGGTCGTCCGCCAGCTTTGGTATCATCAGTGGGTGCCCGATCCTCTGCCGCGGCGCCCCTCGATTCCGGTGGCTGGGATTCCTCGGGACACGAATCTCCCGAGGAATTACGCTACGTATTTGGCAGGATGGATGGGCCGAGGCGTCTTGGTGGAGCATCGTCCTGAGGTGACTTCGAGTAACGAATACCTAGCTTGGTATCGTCAGGAGTATGCGGGTATCCTCGGGACGATGGAGGAGGAGATCCCGGACGCTTATGTAAGTTGAAAATCCTTTTTCCTTTCCTCGTTCTCCCTTGCTTGAGTATCTTCTGAATGGTATTTCCTTTTGTAGGTTGAGTTGAATGAGATGGAGAAGAGGCTTAAGACCGCCAATGAGCACCTCCAAGCGCGGGCCAGGCAGATAGAGGCATTGCGGATGCAACGGAGACGCTTGTAGGACCAGGTTCGGGTCCTTGAGGCTCAGGTGGATGCTCTGTCGAGAGCGAGGGCTGATGGTGCTTCTTCTTCTTCCGCCCCTCCTCCTTTCATGGTTTTCGAGCGAGAGCTCGAGCTGACGAGGGAGCTAGATGCGGCCCGGAGTGAACTGACGGCCACACGGATGGAGCTGGGCCAGACGAAGGGTAGGGCTTCTCGAGCTGAGGAGGAGACGGACCGGCTAAGGTCCATGATGGCCTCAAGAGAGGAGGGTTTCATTATCCTAGGCCGTGAGAGGGACTCCCTCCAGATGAGGGTGTCGGAGTTGGAGGCTTCAGCGGTCGTTCCCGGAGGTTTGATGGGGGACTTGGTTTGTTCTCTCCAGGCGGCCGAGGATAGGGATCGGGAGGCGCTCAGGGCATCAGAGGCGAGGGCACGGGAGGTGGAGGAGAGGTTGAGGGCTCCCGAGGATCGGGCCAGGGCGACAGAGAGTCGCCTCCGTCAGAGATTGGGGAGGAGGGACAGGGATATGCAGCAGGTCCATCTCTGGGAGACGACCATGAGGGGGAAATTGGTTGGAGGGGGCTCTATGACCGAGGTGGACCTTGACCTTCTTCCGCTTGAGCCTGACCATTCTCTCTCAACTTCCTTGGCCACTGGGGCTACCTTCAGCCGTGCTTCTCGTCCTTCGGCATCTCAGAGTCGTGGGATATATGCGAGGGCTGCGTCTTCGGTTCGAGAGACTCCTGCCGCTCCTGACGCTCCAGAGGTTCAGTCCTCTCCTCAGCCGCTGCTCCCTTCTCAGCCACGTCAGGACGTTCTTCCTACTCAGCCTCCAGCGGATGACGATATGCCGAGGTATAGCTTCTTTGTGTCTTGGTTTTAGGTAGAAGAATGCTATATATGCAAGGAATTCATGCTTTTCTTCTTTTCTTTTTGACTCAGGTGATTTATTTTGGTGAAGTATAGCTCAAGACTTCGGAGGTTTGAAGCCCTCGGTGGAAAAGTTTCACTTTTATGCACTCTCTTAGGTTTTAGAAGAACAATCTATGTTTATGGTTTTGGTGGGACAATTTAATTTTTGTATGCATGGTTTTAGAGTAGTTTAGCATGGATTTTTTTTATGGATACGTATGTGCGTGTAGGTGAATCTTGGCTTTTATAGGTTTGATTCATGGATGAATGTAGGGTTTTGATATATAATTGTTTTAGCATGGTATCTATACAGATTTTGTGTATGAATATGTGTATGAAATGTGTACATGCAGGTTTTGGGAAGAATTCATCTCAATAGGTAAAGAAGTGTTCAAGAGTTGATTGGACATGGACTGACATAACTGAAATAGGTGCAGGCAAGGGGCGGCTAGTGTAAACTAGCCGTCCAGTGAGGGGCGGCTAGTTGTGCTTAGCCGCCCCCTGCCTGGGGCATCCTCACCTGAAACAAGGTGCAGGGGCGGCTAGTCGAGTTTAGCCGCCCCCTGCCTGGGGCAATTTGGTTCTGCTGCTCCTATCTGCTGCTGCCGCTGAAAGTCTTTGTGACCGTTTCAACCTTCGGGGCCTATAAAAACATTCCTTCCATGGACCAAGTGTTAAATTTGTCCAGATTGCGCCCCTGCATTGACTTTCGAGCCCTTCTTGCTTTTATTGTCAAGGGCTACAGTCCATCTTAAGGTGAAATGAAAAAAGATAATGCGAGAAAGTAAAGTACGGGAGACCATGGTTTAGTATGCAAGGAAGGGATTCGAAGTGCATGAGAAAAACTCTTAAGTGTGTGTAAAGGTGGGACAATCTCTTCTCAGGCATGTGCGGCAAGGGCACGAAATGAGTGGGGACAATTTTAATATTTAGGTACGGGGGGTTAACTTTAATATTCCAAGAAAAGCGGACGCCAAGGTGTTTTGGAAAAGGAAAATGCAAGCTTATGCGTAAGTATAGTTGACATAAGGGGGCATTTTAGTTCTTCAATGGTTTCTTACGTGAGAGGGTAATGTTCTCGATTTTCTGAAGTAAAAGATGCCATCAAGTTCCTGTGGAGGAGCCCTTGTGGTCACCCATGTCCAAACCAGGATTGTATTTGAACGGTATAAGCCTTAGGTGTCGATTTTTCTAGCTTCATGGGTTTCAAATGCTTAATCGTATTATTCTAAACATGCTGAAAAATCCATGAGTGTATCAAGAGTCGAGTCAAATAAGCTTCCCTTGGACAAGGAAGTTTCTAAGTGAACTCATGTGAGTGTGTGTAATTTGTAAACCTGGAAATGATCTACCTTTGGTCAAAATTTTGCCTTTTCCTGCAGACATAGTTCAATTTTGAATCCCATTGTGAAAAATAAAAAGGGGGGGGGGAATGGGGTAAGAGAAATATCTTCCTTTCGGGCAATATTTTAGAATTGTCCCAGTCTAGCATATGTCTTACTTTCTAGGTCCCTCTGGCTTTCTTATTTTTACCACTTCTTTATTTTGGGTGGAAAGTACAGTCCGTTGTTTGGATGTGTACTGGTATAGCCGTTGTCTAGCGTATACCGTGCGTAAAGGCGTGAAAGCCTGCAAAAATAGAGAGTTTAACCCGTTCACTTGGGTGTTATTTTTCTTTTGTTGGCCTCTCATTGCCTGATTTTTTTTTATTTGAGTGGGGGGCTCTTCTATTTTTCACCCCGATTTTTTTCATGCTTCCCCTCTAGAAGTGTTTGTATAGTGTCAGAGCCAGTTTTTGAACATATGCCAGGTCTAGGTAACTCCTCATTTTGACCTAGGGTTAATACGAGTAAGGCGGAAATAAGGGATGTTTTGCTTTGGGGGTTTTAAATTATCCCAGTCTACGGGGTAGGCAATTTCTCTTCTTTCAGCTGAATCTAGTCCAGTTATACGTGTGTGAAGGAAATGGCATGATTTAGTGGAGATGTGTTCAAATAGATACGAGTTTATCTTTGAGAGTCTTATAATTCTATCATCAAGTACTAAACGCTGGAAATCGCAGGAAGGAAGAATAATAGTTCTTAAGTATTGAAAGCTATTCATGCATGGAATTTCTTTAGATAAAGTGCGTTCCACGAACCTGGAACCTCGACTCCTTCGGCATCTACCAGGCGGTAGGCATTCCCGGAATAGGCATGGGTGATCACATAGGGTCTTTCCCAAGTGGGTTGCAAATTTCCTCTTGGGTGAGGCTGTCTTGATGGCATGATTTGCTTAAGTACTAATTCTCCGATTTCAAATTTTCTTTTTATTACCTTCTTTTCAAATGCCCTTGCCACCCTTCTTTGGTAGGCCCGGGCATGGTCTGCCGCTCTTAATCTTTTCTTGTCTAGTAGTTCTCTCTTTTTGGTATATATATTTTTTTGTTTTCGAAAGTGTGAAGACAGATGTATACTTATGGTTTTGAAAAGGCCTGTGTTTGGCGAATAGATATGTTTTTGAAAAGAGAATGGAGATAAAGTTTGGAAAACGATTCTGTTTCTTAGAAGACAGTTTGTAAAACGTTTTCGGTGGAAATCATTGAATCATTGTTCCAAAAAATATTTTGTTTTGAAGAAGAGTGTGGGAGCGCAGATTTGAAAAACGATTTTGTTTTGAAAAAGAGTGGAAATGTATTTTGCAAATATTTTCGTTGTTTTGGTAAACAGGTAAAGAAAGTTTGGGAAAGCGCTTTTATTTTGGTTTGGAAGTATGGAAATTCGGTTTTGTAAAACATTTAGTTTTGAAGAAGAGTGTGGAAACATGTTTTTAGAAATTTTTTTTTTTTTTTGGAAAAAAAGAGTGGAAATAAAGCTGAAAACAGGTATGTTCAGAGTTGGGGAATGAAAGCTGATTAGCATGTATATTTTTTTTTTGGATTTTGGTTTCTTCTTGGAAAGCAGGTAAACAAATATGTATAGGGTGGTGAAAACGAAAGCTGGTAAACAAATACTTTGTTGTTTTTTTATTATTTTAGAAAAAACTGTAAACAAATATGTACAGGGTGATAAAAGCGAAAGCTGATAAACAAATATTTTTTTTTGGTTTTTTGAAAAAGCTGTAAACAAATATGTACAGGGTGACGAAGGCTTACCCGGGGGGATCGGTGCCTGGTTCTTGAATTCGTATTGTTTCCTCGAGTCGGCTTCGCTTGGTCGGCCGGCTGATGTCCGGTGGGGGTCCCCTATTCCCGAACTCTTCTTCCCTGAGTCTTTTCAAGGGCCTTCCTTGATGGAGCAGTTCTTCGTCGGTGGAGCCTGACTGCCAACATGCGAGCACCTCTAGCCGGATGCGCATGGCATAGACGCTCCAATTCCGGGCCCGTGTCCCATTAAAGTATGCTTCTCCCCATATGGATACTACTTTCCCTCGGTACTGGAAGCGAAGACATTGGTGTCGGGTGGATAAGACAGCCTCGATGCTGTTGAGCCATGTCCTCCCAACAATCAGAGGGTGGGGTGATTGAATGTTCATTACCATGTAGTTGACAATGGTGGAGACCGGGCCGATCTTTAGTAGGAGCGTGACCAGTCCGCAAGCGTTCTTGCGCGTGCTGTCGAAGGCATAAATGTATTCATCCGAGGGCTCCAATATGGGAACCCAGCCTTCTAGCTTTTGGTAGGCGGAATACGTAAGAACGTTAGTTTCTGCTCCCGTATTGATGAGAATGTGCCGGAATTCCCTCCCTCCGAGTATGGCAGTGATCGCAAGGGGTGCAGAGCGTGCTCCGGCTTTTGCGACTTCATGGGGGAAAAAGGTGATCGAGTTGGGCTCCGTAAGATTGCTGGGCGGATGCAGGGTCATGGTTGTTTCTTCTGAGGGATAGTTGTTGTCGTAGGGGGACCCAGGTAGACTACCACCTTCATCCTCGTTCCCCGGTCGCAGGGCTAGTGTGAACATATTATGTATCGCCCAATTGTTCTCGTTCTCATACTGGAGCCGTGCCTCTCCCCAGATTGTCAGGATATGATTCAAGAAGGGCAGTCGAAGGCATTGGTGCCGGGGGGAATAGATAGTTTGCATGGTGTCTAACCATGGTCGCCCCAACATTAATGGGTACCTTGTGTCGATGTCGGCCACGAAGCAGACTACCTCACAGATAAGAGGGCCGACAGATAACTCGAATGTTCCGGGGCCGCGGAGAGTCTTCCCAATATGGTTGAAAGCTTGAATAGTATGGTGGGCCGATTGGACGGGAAGATGACCTAGTCCGGGTATCTTTTGGTAGGTGGAGCATGTCATTATGTTCATTCCTGACCCTGGATCCACGAAGATGTTGTTTAGCCACAACATTTGAAGTCTTCCGCGGATGTGTAGGGGGTAGACTCGCAGTCTGGGATCTGGGAGGTCTTGGTCAGTGAACGAAATGGTCATGGGACGGCGGGGGCCGTCGACAGTGTCGGTACTCTTGGAGGACCCGTTGTCGTCCGGATGCAGATCATCCGACGTACATTCCCCTCCTTCGGGTCCTTCGCTAGCTCCTTCGGGGATCTCCTCAAATGGCTCTTCTTCTTTGTCTCCTCCCGGGTTTTCTAGTCCGCTTTCGTCGGACTCGATATTGATGATTGCGGGAAGGGCGAGAACTGCATCCTCTTCTTCGCCATAGAGTATGGCAAGGTCATGATTGTCGAGGTTCAGCTGGAAGGGTTCGTTCTGCTCTTCCTCCTCGGATTCTTCGGACAGACTGTCGTCAGTGACATCTTCTGAACTGCTTGGTTGTGGTGATGGTTGTCTCCCTCTCCTGACCATGTTTACCATGTGAGCTCCAGATGTGGATGCTTGGTTGTGACCTGGCAATGGGTCAGTAAAAATGTCAAGTGGCTTGCAGGCTCGAGAATTGCCCTGGTTTAAGTGGCTTTTGATCATGGCCCAATCAAGGCACCTGTCATCATTTAAATCATAGATAAAATCTCGGAAAACAATGCATTGTTCTACGGTATGACCATGTTGGTGGTGGTATTGACAGTAACGCAGTCTGCTGGCCCCGGGGAGTGGAGGTTTAGCAGCTGGGAGGGAGATGCTATTTGTGTCCATTAGTACCCTAAAAATCCTAGTTAGTGTTTCTGGGAGGGGAGGGTAAGAGTCTCTCTTTCCCATTCGTCTCTGATCATAGGATGTTGGAGGGGAGACCTCATTATAAGTATCTTGGGTGGGCTGCATAGGATTTAGGTTCTGACTTCTTAGGAAGCTGGAATAAAAAGGGGTCCTAGGCTGGCCTTGTCTTGAAATTACAGGGCTTTGGACCGGGGAACTTTGGATTACCGGGTTTTGTTGTGTCGGCACGGGGACGGGTACTGATCGAGTAGCGAAGTTTTGGTTGATTGACCGAGGCGGCGCATACCCAGATGAACCGGACGTGTACTATCTCGGAGCCGTTCCTCGATCAGGAACTTGTGCTCCGTTCGGGTAGAGTGCCGATACTTGTGTAATAATCCCCTCTACCGTGGGGGTTTGTGCCTTACGAGGCGGTTGTCCAACCCTATGGCTGATAGGTGGGGACTGGGTTTAGACTACTGGGGCTGCACAACCTGAAATCTTGTTGTGGCGGTTAATTAGAAGCTGATACGTGGTACAGTCTCCGTACGAAAGGCTCGTACGAAGCTCTGGACTCAGGCTCTATAACATCATGTCAATTTCTTAACATTCTGTGAGTTGCAGGCCGGTTCGGTGGACAAGTATGTGCCACCGAGACACGTATTGTTCGAATTCCTCCCTAGGCCTCATTCTCTCTACGGTTAAATCTGAAATAGAGGGGGTTCTAATCCTCTGGTAACCATAGCGGCCCAAGAACTTCTCGCTTAAAACCGAGAAATTCGACAAGTGATCTACAGGGAGGGTGGAGAACCATTGTAGTGCTTCTCCTTCTAATGATTTCTGGAAGTGGAAGACTAGCAGAGGTTGATTATCTAAAAAGGGGCAGACGTCTAGATAAAAAGCAGTTAAATAGATGTCTGGGTCTCCACGACCGTTATACCGGCGGAATTTGGGGATTTTGAATCCCTCCGGTAGGTGGACTGACGGGATTTGTCTCAGGTTATGCAGTGACATGTGTTTGGGGGCTGAGGGACCAATCTCGGAGAGGATTCTCCGGATGGTTTCATCCAGTGTTTCTCCCCTGGGAGGGCTGCCTAGCGGTCCCGGGTTTGGGGTGGAAACGGTTGGGAATATTGGATTCGCGGGGAAAGGGGGGTGAACGAAAAGACGCTCAGGTTGACCGAGTGACTGGGTGTGAATGGGGTATTGGGAATGGCCTTAGGGGTTTCAACAGGGGCCTCCTGTCTTAGGGTTTTGACCTGGCGGTAGTCGGCGATGTCATGAAACATGTCCTTCTATGGATTGGTATCCTAGACTGGCCATCTTTTCCTCTAGATGGGTCAGGAATTGCGTGGCCTGACCCTCTTGATGGAATCTTTCCTCTAGTATCTCCTCCTATATGCGGGATTCCATGATGCGTGTGAAATGATTTAAGGGAACAAATGCAGATATAAAGCAGTAAATAAAGCGGTAAAGGATTGCGCAGCGGTGTGCGGCTTACAAAGCAGTAAAGGATTGCGCAGCGGTGTGCGGCTTACAAAGCAGTAATAGATTGCGCAGCGGTGTGCGGCTTACAAAGCAGTAAAGGATTGCGCAGCGGTGTGCGGCTTACAAAGCGGTAAATGATGCTGTGATGTGAATTAGAGGAGGAACTGATTCGAGGGGTGGGAAACTCTAACCTTCCTAGAGGGTTGATAGCATTCTAGTCAAGCTTGTAAAAGGGGACAGAAGGGGATTACCTTTTATTGTTTTTCACGAGGGAGGTCCCACCGTGATCGCCAGATTTATCGGTATCGTCGGGAAGGCCTCCGAATGGCCGCGTGGTGTTGTCGGTGCTTTCGGAAAGGGGCCCGACGGTGCGCGGTGTGCGCGCGTGCGTGTGTGGGGGTTCTTCGGGGATTCGGATCGGATGCATGCCCTGGCGGGCTCGGTCGGATCGTCTTCTCGGAAGGGTGAGGGGTGTCGTTCCTGGTCGAGGCACCCGATAGCGTCTCAAGAGGATTCAGGGGGTATGTGTGATCGCCACCTGCTTTTTCTAAAAGCAAGAAAAGGTTGGGTTGGATTTGATCGCCTACGTGGGGAGTTTGTGGGGTCTCCGCTCTGAGACACGGATATACCGTACACATAGGTGAAAAACAGATAATCCTATTCTGCTTCCGGGGCTTGACTAAAGAAGTCTTGGGACATAGGGGTGCAAATGGGGTGTGTATAGGGGGCGGCCAGTTGGATCTAGCCGTCTGGTGAGGGGCGGCTACTAGGGTTTAGCCGTCCTAGGTCTGGTCTGGTTTGGGCAGAACTTCGGTAGGAAATAGGTTTGGTTTTGGGCAGAGGCTAAGCTAGGTTTAGCCCGGGTTTCTGGAGGGTGGAATGAGAGGGTGTTTTTGTGTAGAAAATAGATTTTTCTCTCACAAAAAGGGGCTCTCTCTCTCTCTCTCTCTCTCTCTCTCTCTCTCTTGGGATTTCTAGTGGTGGAAGGGATTGCTCAAGTGAGGATGGTGGATTGAAGATGTTGATTGGTGATTGTTGTGGATGTTGGGCTTGGGACCTCCTCTATTTATAGTAAAAGAGAGGCAGGGGAAGATCCAGGGGGTAATGGAGTGGGTTGGCTTCGATTAAACCCCTCATTAATTCTCTGGTTCTTCTGTCAGGACCAGGTGAAGGGCGGCTAGTGCTAACTAGCCGCCCAGGATGGGGCAGCTACTTCCTGGTAGCCGCCCCTATCATAACCTGCCAAACGTCCCATCTCTGACAGGCGGTGGCTTGGGTTGGTTACTTGGGTTGATCCGGCCAAGATTGGGCGGCTAAACGTCATGACCCGCCGCAATGATTGGGGACTGGTCAAAAGTCGGCCAGGGGGGCGGCTAGTTCTAACTAGCCGTCTGGTATGGGGCGGCTAGTTAGTTCTAGCCGCCCCTTGCCAGGGACTCAGGGTTTTTGGGTTTTAGGGTTTTTCTTAGGTGGGGTTCTGGTTTGGGGCCATGGTTTGGGGTTTAGGTTTAGGTCAGGGCTAGGGTTGGGGTTTAGGACAGGGTTAGGGTTTCTGGTTTAGGTCAGGGCTAGGGTTAGGGTTTCTGGTTTAGGTCAGGGCTAGGGTTAGGGTTTAGGGCTTCCTGAACTTTGGTTCTCTTTTTAGATGTCCAACTGTGATATATTTCCGTGTGTTACTTGAAGTATTTTCTGTCTCTCTGGACGGTCAAAATTGGGGTATCTACAGTGACACCCTTTGATCTTTCAAAGACACCTTCTTCTTCGACAGCTCTCTCAGTTTCTCCGTCCGCGTCAAACTCAGTCTCTCTCTGCGTTATTAATTGAGATGAGATGAAGAAGGAACTATGTGTTTTTTTATATATATATTAAGAGAATGAAACATGAAAGTGCATGACGTGTGTGTTTTTTCAATGAATATAGTGCCACATGGATTTTTTATTATGAAAATGTGACACATATGGATATGGGTTGAGAGAGAGATCAATTTTTTTACAACTCCCATAAATTTAATTTAATCCGTTTCAATTCTTGTCTTATTAAAAAATTATTGTTTAGTCTCGATCGTGTATCTTTCTTTGTTCAATTTGACAACATCTTGAACCGAACCCTGTGTTAATTGTCATCACTTTATCGACGTGAATCATCCCAACTAACTAGACATATAATTAACCATATTATCTGTTAATTATCCACCATAAACGGGGTAAAGGAATAAAGGAGAGGATAAGTGAAGGATAACAATTTATCATGTTTAATATAAAACATAATAGAGATAAAGTGTGAACAATTATTCTGATCATAAAATAAAAATATATTATAATTTATTCTTTCACATAAATGTTAGAATAACATTCATTCCCACTTTATATTCTAGACAAATACAAATATAAAAATGGATTCACTTCTTGCCCAAGAATGAATAACCCGAAGGAAGATAAATGCTGGACGTGAACCCCCCGTCGACGAGGTTGTGCCCACTCATGTACTTCGCCTCCTCGCTCGCGAGGTACAGCGCGGCGTGCGCGATGTCCTCCGCCCTGAGCGTCGCCCCTTTCAGCGCCGCGTACCTCCCGAACGCCTCCTCCACCTCCGCATCCCTCTCGACGCCCAACCCCTTCTTCGAGAGAGGCGTCGCCAGCCCGTACGGCGACACGCAGTTCACGCGCACCCCGAACCCCCCGAGCTCGCACGCGGCGTGCCGCATCAGCCCAAGAAGCCCGTGCTTCGACGCCGTTTACGCGGGCGTGACCGACATGCCGACCACGCCCTGGACGATGCTCCCGCGCCGCTTCGGGACCATCACTCGCGCGGCGTGTTTCGTGCCCAGGAAGGACCCAGTCAGGTTCACCGCGAGCACGCGCTCGAAGCGCGACTTTTCAGTCTCCGCGAGGGGACTGTACGGGTCGATCGTGCCCGCGTTGTTGTGCATCACGTCGAGCCGCCGAAGGTGGAGACCGCGGCGTCCACTGCGTCGCGGACATCGGACTCCTCGGTCACGTCGCAGCGCACGTAGAGGCAGTCGGAGGGGCCGCCGAGGTCCGCGGTGACCGAGCGGCCGAGGCCGTCCTGGATGTCGGTGATCATGACTTTCGCGCCGTGGAGTGGAAGAGGCGGGCGGTCACCTCGCCTATGCCGCTCGCACCGCCGGTGATCAGTGCCACCTTGCCTTAAAGCCTGGGTGGTGGAAGATTTTGTTATATGCGCATGGATAAATGCTCATAAGGGAGTAGAGAAACACAAACCTTTTAGCACCAGCAGGTAAGGCAGAGATGCTTCCCATATTATTATTTTTTAGTGTTGTGTGAGTTACTAAGGTGTCTAGGGGTGCCAATTTATAGAATTGTTTCAGTGAACTCGTTGATATACTCACTACTCAGTCTGTTCTATAACTCCGTCTACAATCAAGATCGTATACTGTTTTTTTAGGAGAATTAAACCTTTTATAACCTGTAGTGTATGCTGTTATAGTGCACTATATATGTATTATATTAGTGTTTTCATAATATATATATACTTTATTAGACAAGTTTCTATATTTTAAGAAAAATCAAAACGATTTGGTGTTACAAAAGGGATTGTGTAAGAGTACGGATGTATCATTTTCCTTCCACCAAATATTTATAGTTAAAAGAGTGTGCTTTAATTGACAGCCTACACAGAAATCACGTTTTAAGGGTTTTAATTGACAGCCTACACATAGTTAGAATTGTTTCAATGAACACGTCGATATACTTGGTCTGTTCTACAGCTCCGTCTACAACCTGGAGTGTATACAGTTACAGTAATATGTATTTTATTAGTGCTTCCACAATACATGCTTACTTTATCCGACAAGTATATATTTAAAAAAAAATCAAAAGATTTGGTGTTACAAACAAGTTATGCAAGGGATTGAATGTATCATTTTCCTTCTACAGAATATGCATAGTTAAAAGACAAAGACTGTTGAATTATGTGGTGCTGAACACAATCACGTTTTAAGGATATTAATTGACTGCAGCCTACACAAAGAAATCATGTTTTAATTGACAGCCACAGCTTTTCCTTACCGTTTTCTTCTCTTTTTTTTTTTTTTTTTGAAGGGGGGTGGGATGACCACTTTTTATTTGAAAAAAAAATGATAGGATCACTCATGTCACTGCAACAAATTGGATTATTAGCTATAAACATTTTCCTGCGAAATTATATATCGTAGATAAATGTGAGTTTTACCGGTGAAATTCAAAATTCGTGGGGAATAGTTTTACCTTTCTCGTAGCAAAAGCTATGACGTTTGGTTGCGAAAATGAACAAAATGTATGACTTTTAGCTACAAAATTGAATTTTGTAACAAAAGAAGCGATTTTTTGCTCCAAAATATGGACTTGTTGCTGCGAAATAAATGACTTTTTGCAACGCAAATAGATTTTTAGAGATTTTTAAAAGATTTAATTTGTTGCGAAATCAAAATATGAAATCTACACTACATCACTATCAGGCTGAGATCTTTTTTACTATAAATATAATGTAAACTATTTCTATAATTTGGTTCCAAACATATATATTAGAACATTATTTATTATACAATTGCAGGGTCTTTTTTCATGTATATTTTTCTTTGGATATATATAAATAGATAAATTAGTTGTCCCATTAGTCTTCAATATATGACTGATATGTGAGATTTCATATGAAAACACGAGTCTTTAATTTGCAGTAATTAATTTGAGCAATCTTCCACCATTGAAGATTGTATCCTATTAAGTAGATTAGATCCCATCTATAAACTATGGCGCCCATTGTAAATGCTTCTCATCATCTTTGTTGTAGCTTTAGTTTACAAAATTTAGATTATAGTTTATAGTTTACAAAATTTAGCTTTATCTTTAGTTTTTTTAATAAGCATTAGACATATTTATTGTGGCTATTGAAAGACAAGGAATAAACAGAGTGAATGCTTGTTAGACTACAAGTTGTAAAAAATGAATTTGGGATTTGTAATTGTTAAGAATAGCTCTAGTGTGAATGTCTGAGAAGAGGAGGAAGATTTTGATAGAAGATGAAAGGACGTTGTTATTAGTAAAAAAAAAGGTTAAGGTGTCAATCTAGTAATACAAATGATAGATAAAATGAGTAAGTGTCAATCTAGTTGCGATGTGCACATTTTATTGTGATGCAATATCATCACTCATAAGCTAATATTCAATTTAAATAATTTTTATTGTTCAATTTTTTTCAATTCAAGTTGTTCAACTCTTCCATTCTTTTTCTCTTTTTTTGTATGTTTTAGGTTAAACTAAACAAAAAATATAATATATAGTAATAAATGGTCTGGGTCACAAAGCCCCGCCCAAAAGAACAAGAAAAAATAAAAACTTTATTTGTGTGGAGGATTTCTGATAAAACACTTAGTTTTTCGCATCTATGAATCTCTGCAAATGTGACCTTTTTATAGGAACAAAGATGACTGTTGGAGGTGTAATGTTGGCAATAATTACACGCGCCAATTATGGTAAGTGTTTTCAGTTAACATATTTATTTCTAACATTTAAAATTCAAATGTTGTCAGCCGTTATGAAAAATAAAATGTTTATCCCATTAAATTTTTAATCTTTATTTGAAAACTAATTAATACATTATTTTAAGGAAGCGTATTAATTTTCCAACAAGGACTACCAACGAATGGATAATAATGATTGATTTACAAATTTAATAATGTTTTAGTTTGTTAAGATTTCTTTTCTATATTTATAATTTTAATTTAGATTTGAATTTTTTAATTTGATATTGAATCTGAATTTAATTAGATTAATTTGTGATTCGAAAGATTTAGAGATTTGTTGAGATCTCTACTTTGTAATCACAAAATTAGGAAGATGAAGATTTTGATTAAAAAAATTTTATTTTCTCCAGCGGCATCGGAGTCTGCAGGTCTTGATCGGATCCAGCGTAGTGCTACGCTGCATCACTTTGTATCAGAGCCTTGTTGATTCATCGAGGTAATCCGTATCTCATCCCATTTATCTATATCTATACCCTATAAAAAAACATTCTTCTATCTCATCCGTATACTACTACGTACACTCCCAAACTTCCAACATCCATAACCCATCTCTATTTGATTCATACCCTTCCAAATCCTATCCGTACAACTCCACAACATCCGAACCCCTTTCAAAGAAACACACTTTGATTTATCCCAACTAACCACGCAGATCAAATCCAACACCCACACATGTCCACCAAATCCCTTTTATTTATTTATTTTTTATGGTTTTGCAACAATAAATCAAACACCTAAATTGATTATAAAAAAAACTAGATTACTATGTTTTTGGTATACTATATTTACAGAAATATCTTAATCTGTTAATGAAAATTTTATTCAAATGACTATTTTTATGTACATAAGTGTTTTCATGGGATTATCTGAACTTTAAAAAAAATCAGAGAATTATATGGATTTCAAACAATTTATAGGATTACTTGTGCTTTTTCCTCCTTTGATGATTCGGAGTTAAAACCGTGACATAGAGAGCTCATAAAACACGTGTACAATGTGCATGTCAAAAGTGAAATATTCTTCAGTGATGCACATCACACATGCAATGTATTATGAATGTATGGAATGAATGAATACAGAAATACTATCAATTTAGGCGGGTTTTGCAAAGAATTGAAATGTAACTAAAATCATTTAAAGATGTATAGGGGATAGTCAATTAGGATTTTCAGACAAATGTCCATGTCCATGGATTTGTAAATCTTGTGTTTTTCAATCAGGACATGGTTCGTGGAGACATTAATGGACAAAAAGTCGTGGACATAAAATCCAGTGTTATTCGATAAAAAGTCCAGAGATTGAGACATTATTTTGTAGACAAAAAGTGGACAAAAATTAATTCGTCATAAAATCAGTGTTATTCGATGGAGACATTATTTCATGACAAAAAGACTCTTCATAGTAGACATTTTGTCATGTGTTATTCAATTTAAACAGGATGTGTGAAGACTTTCATAAGTGATGGATTTTTGTAGGCTTTTGTGGATTTTAGAGAGAGAAATACAAAGGAAAAAGTCATTTCAAAATCCCACCCAAATGAGTGGGATTCTCATGGACTTTTATTCCAGTATTGTGAATATTTCTTTTTTTTTCTTTTAACAAAACTCATTTATCATTTTTATCCCATGTCTTTCATATTTTTATTCACATTTTTTTATTTATTTATCATTTTTTTTTCTTCTGAATGTCCATTTGTATGAAATATTGCTATCACCTCATATGTTTGATGAATATATGAGAGATTTGCTTGTGTTATAATCAATCATTTCATTATTATATATTATATATATATGCCTAGATCATCCACAATTATTTTCTAAAATATAGATTTATCATATATTTGATTATATGTAAAATATTTTATTTGATTTTCTTTGAAGATGTTTCTATTTTTGTACAATATGAATGCATTTTTTTATAATGTTCAGACATATATAAAAATAAAAAGATATATTTAGGCATATGTATATATATTACTAAATATAGTGATTACTTTTATTTCATTTTTTATTTAAAGTAATATAATGACTACTTTTGTTTTATTTTATTTTATTTTAAGCAATATAATTTATGGTTTTATTTCACTATATTTGAAGAGATGTAATATATGATTTTTATATAATATATATATTTTCTTATTTTTTTATTGTCTTCCTAATAAAAAGCTCATCCCTCCCCTCTATGAAATTCTCTCTATAACAGAAAAAAAAAAGGTTAACTCATTTTGGATTTTTTTTCAATATAAGGTTTTTTTATTTTAGATCGATTGTTTTTAATGAAGAAGAGTTTTTTATTAATGTAAATATGTATGAAATATCGATATCGACTCATATGTTTGATGAATGTAAGAATTATGGATTTGCTTGTGTTGCAATCAATTATTTTCATTACTTGTTTTTATTATAGCATTTTAGCAATATGCATTTCAGATAAGTAAAGATTTATATTTATTATATTAAATTACATTTTATGTTGGGTGTGATGAGTTCTTTATTTGTTATTTAAAAATCCAAAAACATTATTGTGTTTATTAATAAAAATCTATATGTGAAAAGTGTCAATCTGTGAAAGAATAATAAAGTTTGCGAAAGTCCATAAAAGTTCATGAGAGTGATTTGTGAAAGCCTGTAAATGTCTGTGAAAGTATGTGAAAGTCCATGAGAGTGATTTGTAAAAGTCTACAAATGTCTGTGAAAGTCCATGAGAGTCAATATGTGAAAGTCTGTCAATGTCTGTGAAAGTCCATAAGAGTCAATCTATGAAAATCTACAAAAGTCTGTGAAAGTCTGCATAAGTATGTGAAAGTCCATGAGAGTCAATCTGTGAAAGTCTGCAAAAGTCTACGAACGTGTAAAAGTCTGTGAAAGTCTGCAAAGTCTACAAAAGTTCATCACTTAAACAATGTCCACAGAAATCCATCAAAGTTTGTATCGACTACCCCCAGTAATTTGAAATGTAACTAAAAGCATTTAAAATGTTTTAGAAAAATCAAAGAGATGGAAAGCTCATAAGATGGAGAGCTCGTAAGCATGTGTAATCTTGTTAAAAATGCATGTCTCTTTCCCATCAAATTTACTTCTCTCTCTCCACCTTACTAAATTGATAGTGGTTGGTCGAATACCATCACTAACCATTTATTCTGAAGAATTTGAAATAAAAATATTTTTGTTCCACTCAAAGGTGAAAGGAGGTGAAAGGTCGAAAAGACGTTTTTTCACTTCATGTCCCGGGCATCCCCGCGAGCGCATGAGCGATTTGGAAGACTTATAACGAAACAATTTTTAGAAGTGTCTACATATAATTATTATTGTTTTGACATTCCTAAATTTTTTTGTTTCTTTCAGATGTTGTTATGGAATTTTATGTGGTTCCGGGGTGTATCTGGATTATTCATTACTGTGCGTGCGTGTGAGTGAGTGAGTGAGTGAGTGTGGTTACCCTATGTAATTTTTTTTTTTTCTTCCCCCACTTGATTTATGTGTTTTATGTTTATTAGCCTCACCACATAACCCCACCTTCCCAGGCTTCCCCTTATGTTCACCAACCAACATGACATTTTACCCACCACACATCCCTTATGTTCACCAACATGACATTTTACCCACCACACACCCCTTATGTTCACCAACATGACATTTTACCCACCACACATCCCTTATGTTCACCAACATGACATTTTACCCACCACACACCCCTTATGTTCACCAACATGACATTTTACCCACCACACACCATCACATTGGCAGAGTGTACATTTGGACTATATTTTTGAAATGACATGTGAAGTCCATATGTTCACATGCGTTGAATAAACACGGATAACTCAATTCCATGTCACATGTGGAATTTTAATACTGGTTTATACCAGTTTATTCTGGATTTGTAATCCTTGTTTATTCAATCAATCCAAACAACCAAAAAATCCCTATTCTAGCTAATCCAGGTTTAACAATGGCTAAAATTAGAATAACTTATTCTAAAATATTAAACCAACATTTAAGGATTTCATTTTTTAAGTATAGGTAGATATTACTAACGGGATGTCATTATTGAATTCGTTTGACAAATATAAATAGATAAATTAGTCGTCCCATTAGTCCTCAATGCATGACTGATATGTGAGATTTCATATGAAAACACTTGAGTTTTTAATTTGTAGTAATTAATTTGAGCAATCTTCCACCATTGGAGATTGCATAGGTTAAGTAGATTAGATCCCATCCATAAACTATGGCGCCCATTGCAAATGCTTCTCATCATGTTTATTGTAGTTTACAAAATTTAGATTATAGTTTATAGATTATAAGTTTTAGCTTTTTTAATAAGCATTAGACATGTTTATTGTGGCTATTGAAAAACAAGGAACAAGCAAAGTGAATGCTTGTTAGACTACAAGTTGTAAAAAATGAATTTGGGATTTGTAACTGTTAAGAATACCTCTCGTGTGAATGTCTGAGAAGAGGAGGAAGATTTTGGAAGAAGATGAAAGGACATTGTTATTAGTAAAAAAAAAGTTAAGGTGTCAATCTAATTATGCAAATGGTAGACAAAATGAGTAAGTGTCAATTGAGTTGCGATGTACACATTTTATTGTAATGCAATCATGACCCATAAGCTAATATTCAATTCAAATAATTTTTATTGTTCAATTTTTTTCCAATTCAAGTTGTTCAACTTTTTCATTCATTTTTTTTTTGTATGTTTTAGGTCAAACTAAACAAAAAATAATAATATATAATAAAAAATAGTTTGGGTCATAAAGCCCCGCCTTGCCTAGACTTGCCCCGCTCAGAGTCAGGCCTATTGGGGCCGAAGCCCCTTAGGCCTAAATGAGCCTCGCCCATGGCCAAACCCACCTGCCGTTGCAAATAAATAAAGCTTTCATAATTATTCACCCATATAACCCTATTCAACGTATTCCAACATATTTAGGGTGGCAACTCAGACAGGTTGGGTTCAGGTTGACCATAACCCGAACACAACTCGAAATTTAAGTTGTTCAACTCTAACCGGACTCAACCCAAATTTCAACCCAACGACTCTAACCCGAACCAAACCTATGGTAACTCGAACCAACCCCCAAAACCCGATTATGAAGCCTAATTTTTAATAAAAAAAATACACATATTTCATAAAGTTTAATCACCCACTAAAACAATCTAGGTCCACTAAAAAAAATTATATTGTGATCCAAAGATAAAGATTTAGAGTAAAGAATTAAACATCAATAGCACATGACCTATTTAGAATATCATATAGGTGTCTATTACGGATTCAGGTTGAGTCGGGTTGTCTATGATGCCAAACCGAACCAAACCCGATTTTTTACTCAACCCGAATTGGTCAATCCAAATCCGAACCTGAATCTGATTTTTATAACCCAACACATATAAAAATCAAGTTCAACCCGTCCAGTTTGGGGACCCTCTTCGTCTCCCTCGCTTCCCAGTCGAAAGCAGCTCCAAATTCATCTCCCCCTCCGTCTTCAAGGTCTCTCATTTTGTTCTGGGTTATCAAAATCTGAGCTTTTTGAGATTAGGGTTTCGATTCTTTTATTATTGGGTTATGTCAATGCAGAATTACTTCAGGATTCCTGGGTCCCTCGGGGATCGGATGTTTGATTTGGTGGCCCAGAAGAAGCATGATGGGATGCTCACCTTTGAAGATCTTGTCATTGCCAAGGTGAGCTTGGTGAAATTATGAACAGATGGTTTAGATTAAATATGGTTTTTTTTTAGAGGCTCATTGTCTCATTGATTCATTATGAATGTGTTGTTGGGTTTAAGCCTGTCAACGGACCGGATACAGAGCGGATATGGTTATATCCGTATCCGTATCCGTATCTGAAATTTTTTTTTATATCCGTATCCGTATTCGACGGATATTTAAAAAGTGTATCCGTATCCGATCCGAAATTTTGGATACGGATTCAGATAATTATCCGAAATATCCTAAATAAATAAATACATTATTAAATATAACAATTTTTCATTTAAAGTTTAAAAATTGACTTAAAATTAAAAATTCACAAACACAAGTCCTAACTTTACAACTATTAGAAAGAATAAATAAATAATTAAACATAACAAATTTTCATTTAAAGTTCAAAAATTGACTTAAAATTAAAAATTCACGAACACAAGTTCTAACTTTACAACTATTAGAAATAATGTGAGCCACTTGATCAAAATCCAATGGTAGATATTAAATACTAATATTAACATTTTTTTTAATGCCATCGGATACGGATATTTTTCGGATCGGATAGGGGTATATCCGTATCCGATCCGAAAATTTTCGGATACGGATTATTTTTTCGGATACGGATACGGATTTTTCGGATATCGGATATTTTCTGCATTTTCATATACGGATTCGGATCGGATGCAGATATTTTTTCGGATAATTGACAGGCTTAGTTGGGTTGTTTATAAAAAAAGAGCTTGAATTTAAAATGATTACTTATAGGGTTAAAGACATTCAAGTCCTCACAAACATGGGTAATCTCATATAAATCCTTATCAAAGTTGGAACAGACGAACAAGTCCTTAAAAATTCACAAAAACACATATGCATCCCTTGTTTTAACAAAAATTAATCATAATCCAACCTATCCTACTTAACTTTAATATATAACCATGAAATGATTAACTTATCCTCAAATTTTTAATCATTTCAATTAATACCTCAATAGAAATAAAGAAACAGAAAAAATCTTATAAGGATAATTTGATCTTTGTATAGATTAATTTGTTTTTATGATTATTTATAAAGACTATAATGTCTACATAATTACATAGTGATAAATTTTCTATTAAATTTGAATGAAATTTTAATTCGAGAATGATAATTAGGTTTTTTATGAGTTTTCAGATACTAATGTGTTTGTCTCAATTTTCAAGACTTATATAAAATTACCCATAGATGTGGCTTTAACCCTTACTTATAACAAAGTTTGGGCTTTTTGAAAAACCAGTGTTTTGTGTTATGTTTGCTTTCATAATTTAAATTCATCTGCTATTTGCAGGGAACATATGAGAAAGGATCTCGAGACGAAATTGAGCAGTTCACATACCAGTTAGTGGATGTTATGGGTGATGGTGTGGTGGGATGGTATGATTTGATTGATGATAATGTTTATGAACCTAGCAAAGCTAATTTATTATTTGCTTGATTTGCATTACATAATGCTTCTCAGTTTGGTTGATCTACCTTCTATTTAAAAACAGCAATTAGTGGTCTGCATTTTTAACGCAGTGTAAGTGCGTGAATAATGAAATTCTTATAATTTGGCATATTTTACCATAATAAGTAACCAGAAGTGCTTTTAAGTGCTTGTATTTATGGTTTTTTTTCCGGTGAGGAGTGTATATTATTAGGATCTAAAAAAAGAAGGGGGGGGCTAATACCACCCCATGAGTTATTCAACCCACCCCCTTAATCTAACCCACCCCATCTATTTTTTATGAAAACTAACCCAACCCCTTTATATATATCCCCATCTTAACATCACAACCCCACCCCCCCTCATAAGTTCCCATTCCCTCTCTCTCCATCCGATTGAAACTCCTCCTCCCCTATCATTTCTCATCCTATTGAAACTCCTCCTCCCCTCTCCCTTTCTCATCTCAACCGGCGTTCATCCTCTCCCTGGCGGCGCCTCATCTCCCGGTGCCACCTCTCCCGCTTCTACATTCCTATCACGGCTTCCGACGTCCACTATTCCACACTCCATATAGATAGAAGAAGGTTAGGTCTCTTTCTTTTTTCTATTTTTGTTTTCCTACATGTTATACTCTATCTTTAGGTCACATTTGTGCTAGATTTATTTGTATAAACTCTATATAAGAAACCCTATAATTTTTTTGAAACATAACCCTATTTTTAGGGTGGTTGGTGAAATTCTTAATTGTTGAAATTGATTTTATATGTATGAAAATGTATATGGAAGTGATTTTATTTTTATGGAAATGTGTATGGAAGTGAATTTATTTTTATGGAAATGTGTATGGAAATGAAGCATAACCATATAATGTTTTTTGGAATATAATCCTATTTTATGTATATTTTACCCTTTTTTTTTGCTGCTATTGACATATAACAAAGGCAGCCCCTGTTGTTCTAGTATTAGGACCGATACTTCCATCAATGATTATAAACATTTCAGACTTGGAAGATATTCCTAGTTTATGTGTTTTTTTTTTTTTTGCTACTATTGACATATAATAAAGGCAGCCCCTACTGGTCTAATACTGGGATCAATACTTCCATCAATGATTATAAACATTTTAGACTTGGAAGATATAGTCTGTCAATGCTCCACTAATAATTTTGTTGGCTAAATTTGCTTCTCATGGACAAATGTTTAATTAACATTTTTCTTTCACAATATTGTAAAACACTCATCTAAGTAAGCCATACTTTTACTAACCACCAGTGTCTCCTGTGGATGAATATTTTGAAAAATGAGTCTATTCTTTGCCAACCATATCTGCTAGCACATCATTATGAAAAACATCACTTTTAACAACCCAAATGATACTTTCTTCCAAGTGTCATGTTTAAACACCTCTTTTCAACTAAAAGAGGTTCATATGTAAACAGGGGGCCATTATTTGTTAGGAACCAACCTTCAACAATTTGAAGTAACATGGCAGTACATGAACAGGAAAGAGAAGAAGGGGAGGAGGTTGTGGTGATGTGAAGGGGGTTATAGAGTATTGGGTGCCTTGCTACGTTTAAGTTCCCAAAGAGTGGGTTAGTGCTTATCATTCCATGGAATTAATTTTGTTAGTTTTTTATGTTTGTTTCATATAAATATGCAAGCATTTTGTATTGGAGTCTTTTATTTTATATATTGAACATTCTATTTTGACCATAAACCTAAAGGATATAAAATATGTCAATGTGTAGAGTATTCTATTGTATATCAAGCAAATTTGCTTATGAAAGTGATGATATATCCCATCAATAGGTTCCTTATTTTTTTAGCATGCAAATTCCCAACTATATGAAATAAAAATAGAGGCGTGGTATAAGCAATCTGGATATGAATACATTCCTAAGAAAACTATTAGATTTCATTCAAAGTCTAAATACGGACCGATAATTGATATGTGGCTCTAGATTTGTCTTCATCTTCTACAAAGTGGAGGAATTCATATTTTTTTCCTGTCTATAATTGATATGTGGCTCTAGATTTTTTATTTTTTCTATCTATTTAGGTGAAAAAGAGCACTTTTGTGGGTTTTTTTTGTGTGTGTGATATATCCATTCATTTGACTTAAAAATTCAGATATAAACTAATAGATATTGAACTTAAAATCCAATGTTGGTTCAACAAATACCTCAATTGATTATGATTAGTAATTCCCCTCAAATGCAGTGAATAAAAAAGAAGTTAATGTCCTCCATTAAGAACCACTATCAATTGATTATGATTGTCATTTCCTCTCATGTTTTCCTAATGATTCACTGATGGCATGCTTAGATTATGACTTCTGATGTTGCAAATAGAAATTTGTCAATGAAAATTATAGGAACAGTAGACTCACAAAAAGATATGGTCGTGTTATAAAAATCAGTATGTAAATTTTACATCATCATCATCCTTATCTATTTTTTTTTACGTGGCTGTGAAACAAACCACTTTCCATGGATTCTTGGATTTGAGAAGCTCCAAATACATGAGTACTAACAAATTTTTTCAATACAGTATGGATCCAAAGAAACGTGTCCGACCTACATCTTCCAACCGGAAGAGTAGATCAAAAGATGCACCTTCAAGTTCTCAACATGTTGTGGAGGACCCTCAAGAAGAGGAAGTGGTGGTGGAACATGTTGTGGAGGACTCTTATGTTTTTTTTTTGTTTTTTACTTGGTATGTATTGGCCGATGTTCGAAGTTTCTTGCATTATTTTCTTTGAACAAGTGATTCAAATGTTGAGCGATGTTGTTTTCATATAATGGCTATTAGGATCAAACTTAATATTAAATTCCAAGTATACGAGTTTTAAATGTTCCAAGGTTGTGAGTGATTCAAATGTTTGGAATGTATTGGTTGATGGGCAGGTTTCGAGCAATCACTGGCCTAAGGCTAGATGAGCTTATGTCTTGGTTCTGCATTGCATCGACAATGATGTTGTCGACAAAAGTCAATTATGTCGACATTAGTTGTGTCGAATCAAGCAGAACAAAGTCAGTCAATAAGTCCAGTACATGGTTCGACATTAATAGTGTCAAAAATTTACAATTCTGTCGACATTAGTAGTGGCGAATCAAGCAGAACTAAGCCAGTGAGTCCAGTACATAGTCCGACACTAATCGTGTCGACCATTTTACATTCTGCCGACATTAGTGGTGTCGAATGAAGCAGAACAAAGTCAGTAAGTCCAGTACATGGTTTGACATTAGTAGTGTCGATAATTTAACATTTTGTCGACATTAATAGTGTCGAATCAATCAAAACCAAGTCAGTGAGTCCAGTACATGGTTCGACACTAGTGGTGTCGACTATTTTAAATTCTATCGACACTAGTACTGTTGAAGTATGTAGAACGAAGACAGTAAGTCCACTTCAGTTTTCGACACTAGTAGTGTCGACCGTTATACATACGGTCGACATTAGTAGTGTCGAACCAATCAGAACCAAGTCAGTACGTCCAATGCATGGTTCGACAGTAGTAGTGTCGACAGTAGGTAATGTAGTCGACATTATTAGTGTCGAATCAAGTAGAATCAAGTCAGTAAGTCCAGTACATGGTTCGACACTAATAGTGTCGACCTGTCGATGTTATATAACATATTTTGAGGGTGGGGAAGGGTAGGGGTGGGTGAGGTTTTTCTGGGGTGGGATGGGATGGGCTGGTGTTGGTTTCTTATTAAACATTAAAAGTGAATATTTTAAGGGGTGGGGTGAATGCCTAATGGGGTGGTAATAACCGCACCCAAAAAAGAATACATAGAGTTCGAGTGAGATTATCAGTGTATGGAAGTACTTTGAGAGGAAACTAACTAGGTATACTAGATAATTGCATCCCCAAATACCACTTGACTTGGTTACCTGATGTAGCGTGATCATGGACCAACAAATGGATGATAATGATTGATTTACAATTTTAATAATTTTTTAGTTTGTTAAAATTTCTTTTCTATTTTTAGAATTTGAATTTGAATTTTGATTTGAATTTTTGAATTTGATTTCGAATTTGGATTTAGTTAGATTTATTTGTTATTTAAAAATCTTAGAGATTTGTTGAGATCTTTCTATTCTATAAATAGACTTTGTAATCACAAAATTAAGAAGAAGATTTTAATAAATAAGACTTTATTTTCTCTATTGTATTTTGTTATCCGAGGAGGATTAACAATAACAACTAGCTAGATTTTCATGGTTCTTGATATTCTTAGAATCAATAGACTCGTTGAATCACATCGTCCTGATATTCTTCACAAATCAACATCGTCGTTCGAGTGCAAATCTTACATCTTGATCGGATCCGCAAAAGAGTTTTGTCACACGCTGCATCAGTTGGTATCAAAGTCTCATCGATTCATCGAGGTAATCCGTATCTCATCCCATTTATCTATATCTATACCCTGTAAAAAAAAATATTCTTCTATCTCATCCGTACACTACTACACTCCAAACTCCCAACATCCATAACCCATCTCCGTATGATTCATACATTTCCAAATCCCATCCGTACAACCCCACAACATATATTCCCCTTTCAAAAAAAAAAAAAAAAACACACTTTGATTTATCCCAACTAACCACCCAGATCAAATCCAACACCCACACATGTCCACCAAATCCCTTTCATTTATTTATTTTTTTATGGTTTTGCCACACCAAACCAAACCCCTAAGTTGATTATAAGGGGAAAAAAAACGTCATGATTCTGGTTGGTGCAAAATTAAATCCAGATGATGATTCTGAGTTAAAAACGTGACATGGAGACTCATAAACACGTGTACAATGTGCATGTCACGAGTGAAATATTCAACAGAGATGCACATCACACATGCAATGTATTATGTATGCATGGCATGAATGAATACAGAAATATTAATGCAAACCTTTTAAGGCTGGTTTTGTAAAGAATTAAAATGTTACTAAACTCATTTAAAGATGTATGTTGTAATGTAACTAAAAGCATTTAAAGATGTTTTAGAAAAATAAGAGATGGAGAGCTCATAAGCATGTGTAATCTAGCTTGTTTAAAGTGCATGTCTCTCTCCCATCAAATTTACTTCTCTCTCTCCATCTTACTAAATTGATAGTGGTTGGTTGAATACCATCATTAACCATTTATTTTTGAAGAATTTGAGATAAAAAAAAAATTTTTTCACTTCATGTCCCGGGCATCCCCGCGAGCGCATGAGCGATTTGGAAGACTTATAACGAAACAATTTTTAAAAGTGTCTACATATATTTTAAAAACATGTTGCAGTTTTTTTGGTCTTGTCTCCAAGACTGGGGCGGTATTGCGAGAGCGAGGAGGGTGACTCTACTCGGGAATAGATTATACATTGAGGAGTGATTTTATGTTGGGGCCGATGTTTTCTGACAAGAGGACATTGACTATTTGTATTTTATTTGTTTATATTCCCCTCACCTATTTCAAATTTGTATTAAGAATTCAATAATAAAATCGTGGTAACATTATCTATCTTTACTTTTTTTAAAAAATTGATAAACTTTTATTCTCTAAGTCATTGTTTGGATGGTGAATATGAGTTATCCAGGGATAAACAGTTATACCAACATACCTGGCTGGAATAATGCATTTTCTGTTCGGTTACATTTTCAGTTATTTTCGCTAGAAAATGTAAGAATAAAATGTTTGTTGTTTGGTAGATGATAAATAATATTTTTGAATAAGTTAATGGATGATATTTATTTAGTTTTAAATGACAAAACTACCCTTGATACATTGCTTCCATTAATTCATGCTAACATGTCCTTTAGAATAAAAAAATGTTTATCAAATTGGAAATGTTATGCTTGTGTGATTTTAGGGCTTTCAAACACTTAACTTTATAATTTAACTGAATTTTTGTCATTATAATTATTATCGTTTTCACATTCCTAGAAATTTATGTTTCTTTCAGACGTTATTATGGAATTTTATGTGGTTCCGGGGTGTATCCAGATTATTCATTACTCTGTGTGTGTGTGTGTGTGTGTGTGTGAGTGAGTGTGGTTACCCAGTGTGATTGATTCTTTCTCCTTCCCCCCACTTGATTTGTGTGTGTTATGCTAATTAGCCTCAACACATAACCCCACCTTCCGGGGCTGCTTCTCCATGTGTTCACCAACTAACATGACATTTTACCCACCACACCGTCACATTGGCAGAGTGTACATCTGGACTATTTTTGAAATGACATGTAGAGCCCACATATTCACATGCGTTGAATAAACCCAGATAACACATGTGGAATTCCAATACTGATTTATACCAGTTTATTCCGGATTTGTAATCTCCCTTTATTCAATCAATCCAGACAATCAAAAAATCCCTAACCTAGCTAATCCAAGTTTAACAATGGCTAAAATTAGAATAATTTATTCTAAAATATTAAACCAACATTTAGGATTTCATTTTTTTTAAGTAAAGGTATATATTACTACCGCAATTTTATTATTAAATTAGTATGATAAATATAAAGTAAATATAAATATTGCTACCATGATTTAAGATTTGATTGTTGGGAATTAAATATAGGATCCAGTATACCTACAACCATTTTTTTTTTTAAAAAAAAGATAGATATTGCTACGACGATCTAGAATACCGCGTTCTGCTGGAATGCGGAAGTTTGGATATGGTTTCTCAGTCGTGAGCACAACCAGATTAGTTATACTTCAATATTAACAGTTTTGACAAAGTCTCTTGATAACCTGGGAACCATTACAACTGATCTTAGAGACAGCAAAGTTCTCGGAGAGCAGCTATTTGGGCAAGAAATCAATGCAAAAACGCTTAATTTATGCAGCCACATAAAAAAAAATTTAGATTTTATTTATTTATTATTATCATAGATATACCAACATTTTTTTGGTGTACGTGGGGAAACTTTTGAATGAGACGGTGCAGACACTCTCAGAGGTTTAGATTTTATTTATTTATTATTATCATAGATATCCCAACATTTTTTTGGTGCACGTGGGCAAACTTCTGAATGAGACGGTGCAGGCACTCGGAGGATTAGAGTTTATCTCAAATTCACTTCTTGTCCGAGAACGAATAATTCGAAGGAACGCAAACGCTGGACGTGAACCCCCCGTCGACGGCCAGGTTGTGCCCGCTCACGTACTTCGCCTCCTCGCTCGCGAGGTACAGCACGGCGTACGCGACGTCCTCCGCCCTGAGTGTCGCCCCCTTGAGCGCCGCGTACCTCCCGTACGCCTCCTCCACCTCTGCATCCCCCGCGAAACTCCATGCCTTCTTCGTGAGCGGAGTCGCCAGCCCGTACGGCGACACGCAGTTCACGCGCACCCCGAACTGCCCCAGCTCGGCCGCCGCATTTCGCATCAGCCCGAGCAGCCCGTGCTTCGATATCGTGTACGCGTGCGTTACCGACATGTTGACCGAGCCAATGACCGAGCTCGCGCTCGCGGTCATGACTATGCTCCCGCGCCGGTTCGGGACCATCACGCGCGCGGCGTGTTTCGTGCCCAGGAAGGACCCCGTCAGGTTCACCGCGAGCACGCGCTCGAAGTGCGACTTGCCGGTCTCCGCGAGCGGGGTCAGAGGGTCGATCACGCCCGCGTTGTTGTGTATCACGTCGAGCTTGCCGAAGGTGGAGACCGCGGCATCCACGGCGTCGCGGACGTCGGACTCCTCGGTGACGTCACAGCGCACGTAGAGGCAGTCGGAGGGGCCGCCGAGGTCCGCGCTGACCGAGCGGCCGGGGCCGTCCTGGATGTCAGCGATCACGACTTTCGCACCGTGGGCGCGGAAGAGGCGCGCGGTCGCCTTGCCTATGCCGCTCGCGCCGCCGGTGATGAGCGCCACCTTGCCTTGAAGCCTGGATGGTGGAAGATTTTGTTATGTGCGCATGGTTTTATGCTCGTAAGTCATAGGGGAGTAGAGAAAACACAAACCTTTTAGCAGCAGCAGGTAAGGCAGAGAAGCTTCCCATTATTTTATTTTTTTAGTATTGTGTGAGTTACTGATTAAGGTGTCTATTGGGTTGTTCATTTATAGAATTGTTTCAATGAACACGTTGATATACTGATCGGTATGTTCTACAGCTCTGTCTACAACCTAGAGTGTATACTGTTCTATTGCAGTATGTACTTAATTAGTGCTTTCACAACATATGTATATTTCATTAGACGAATATATATTTTAAGATAAAATCAAAATGATACGGTGTTGCACAAGAGACTAAATGTATCATTTTCCTTCCACGAAATATGCATACTTAAAAGATAAGAGTGTTCAGCTAGTAGTGTTGAACACAATCACGTTTTAAGTGTTTGAATTGACAACCAACAGTTTTTCCTTTCCTTTCCTTTCCTTGTCTTTTTTTTTTTTTTTTAAGGGTGGGGGATGGGGGTTTGAATATGGGACATAGAAATCATGTAAAAAAAATCGTTTTATTTGACAGCCACATCCCTTTTTTCTGTGGACCCAAAGACCCAACTTGGGGGTTTTTTTTTCACTTCCTGTGGACCTAGGACCCACTACTTGGGTTTTTTTTTTCTTTCCTTTCCTTGACGCAGCGAGGGCGGAGTGATGTGGAATCATTCGGCGGGCTCGGATGGGTTTTGAATTTCAAAATTCCTCGATAACTGCGGACTGACGCAACCGACTGACAGTTTTTTTTTTTTTTTAAATAAAAAACGTCACCAACTGACGGTCATTAAATGTTTTAAACAATTTTTTTAATAAAAAATGTTTCAAGGAATCACGGGCATTAAAGGATTGTAACATTATTTTAAATAAAATTAAGGGATGGCGTTGAATGATTTAACGGGGATGTTTGTAGGCACCGAGAGCTTGAAAAAGTTGGATATACCGGAAACACAAATTTGAATATGACAAAAAGGACCGGATTTTAATGGAACTTTGTTCTCTCTCCTCTTACCTCCAGAAGACTCACATACTCTCTTAGAGCAACACTCGTCTTTCATGTCTCTCTCTCTCTCTCTATCTCTTTTCTTTTCGCCTCTCTCACTCACCCTAATATGTTCATAGATATGGCTTACTATCGGCGTCTGCAAGTGTGGTATTTCACCATTGTCTTCACCGTTTTGTCAGTGTGGTACCTCTGCTGCGTCTTCAATCATTTGGTCTTCATTGCTCCCTTTTGATTGTTGTTTTCTTTTTCTTTTTTTTGTTAATATGGCTTCATAAATTATTTTTTTTCAGATATGCTTGTTTTTGTTATTTTCTTTAGTTGGCATATGGTTTTGTTTCATAAATTATGTTTTGTACATATTCTTTTTTTTCTTAGCATATGGTTTCATCATTTTTCACAGAGATTCTTTATTTATTTTTTGTGCATATGGCTTCAAAAGATATGTTTTTACGGATATGCTTGTTTTCCTTATTTTCTTTAGTTCGCATATGGTTTTCGTTCATAAATTATGTTTTTGTAAATATTCTTTTTTTTCTTAGCATATGGTTTCATTATTCATTTTTCACAGAGATTCTTTATTTTTTATTTTGTTTTGATAGCAGTTCACGCGCACCCCGAACCGCCCGAGCTCGGCCGCCGCGTTCTTCACAGCCCGAGCAGCCCGTAGTGGACCGACATGACCGAGCCAATGACCGAGCTCGCGCTCGCGGTCACCTGCGCCGGTCATGTGTTTCGTGCCCAAACCGCGAAAAGCGGGGTCAGAGGGTCAAGAGACCGCGGCATGACTCCTCGATCACAGCGCACGTAGAGGCAGTGAGGGGCCGCCGAGGTCCGCGCTGACCGAGCGGCCGGGGCCGTTTATCACGACTGACCGTGGGCGCGGAGAGGCGCGCGGTCGCCTTGCCTATGCCGCTCGCGCCGCCGGTGACGCCACCTTGCCTTGAAGCCTGGATGGTGGAAGATTTTGTTATGTGCATGGTTTTATGCCGTAAGTCATAGGGGAGTAGAGAAAACACAAACCTTTTAGCAGCAGCAGGTAAGGCAGAGAAGCTTCCCATTATTTTATTTTTTTAGTATTGTGTGAGTTACATTAAGGTGTCTATTGGGTTGTTCATTTATAGAATTGTTTCAATGAACACGTTGATATACCTCTGTCTACAACCTAGAGTTTTTCCTGTGGACCATATGTATATTTCAAAGAATATATATTTTAAGATAAAATCCCAACTTGTATCATTTTCCTTCCACGGCATACTTAAAAGGTTTTTTTTTCACTTTTAAGTGTTTGAATTGACCTGTGGACCTTTTTCCTTTCCTTTCCTTGTCTTTTTTTTTTTTTTTTAGGATGGGGGTTTGAATATGGGACCCACTATTTGGGTTTTTTTTTTTCACTTTGTAAAAAAAATCAAGAGTGAGATTTGATTTATCACAGACCACCCATTCCCTTTTTTCCTGTGGAAGATTTTTTTTTTTCAGGCTAGGACCCACTATTTGGGTTTTTTTTTTCACTTTCACATTCAAGGGAAAATGTTACACTCATTCGGTTTCTCAGTTCCAAACTCAGACCCCACGTAGGATCCGACGTAGCAAGGGCGGAGTGATGTGGAATCATTCGGCGGGCCCGGGTGGGTTTTGAATTTCAAAATTCCTCGATAACTGCGGACTGACGCAACCGACTGACAGTCATTAAATGTTTTAACATTTTTTTAAATAAAAAACATCACCGACTGACGGTCATTAAATGTTTTAAACAATTTTTTTAATAAAAAATGTTTCACCGACTGACTTGAATCGACGGGCATTAAAGGATTGTAACATTATTTTAAATAAAATTAAGGGATGGCGTTGAATTGATTTAACGACTTGAGTGGATGTTTGTAGGCACTGAGAGCTTGAAAAAGCTGTTATATACTTCCATATATACCGAGAAACACAAATATAACTGGCGTGACTATCGAGGACAAGCTGACGATAAATTCTGACAAAATGCATTGAACTTTCAGCGTATTTTATTGGAACTTTGTTCTCTCTCCTCTTACCTTCAGAAGACTCACATACTCTCTTAGAGCAACACTTTCGTCTTTCACAATACGAAATCTCTCTCTCTCTCTCTCTATCTCTTTTCCTTTCGCCTCTCTCACTCACCCTAATATGTTCATAGATATGGCTTACTATCGGCGTCTGCAAGTGTGGTATTTCACCATTATCTTCACCGTTTTATCAGTGTGGTACCTCTGTTGCGTCTTCGCTATCCTTGAAGCATGGATCTTCTGCGTCTTCACCATTGTCTCCTTTTTTATTGTTTTCTTTTTCTTTTTTTTGTTAGCATATGGCTTCATAAATTATTTTTTTCAGATATGCTTGTTTTTGTTATTTTCTTTAGTTGGCATATGGTTTTGTTTCATAAATTATGTTTTGTACATATTCTTTTTTTTCTTAGTATATGGTTTCATTATTCATTTTTCACAGAGATTCTTTATTTTCTTTTGTTAGCATATGGCTTCAAAAGATATGTTTTTACGGATATGCTTGTTTTCCTTATTTTCTTTAGTTCGCATATGGTTTTCGTTCATAAATTATGTTTTTGTAAATATTCTTTTTTTTTCTTAGCATATGGTTTCATTATTCATTTTCACAGAGATTCTTTATTTTTTATTTTGTTTTGGTAGTAGATGATTTCAAAAAGGTATTTTTTACAAATAAAGATTGTACATTCAAATATTCGGCCAAATATGCTATATTAAAAAATAACATCTATGCTATATTATCATATACCTTCTTAAACTGGTATATGCTTAGATTAGGCTGGTATATACTCTTATGGATTATTCGTTGAGGGCTGATTTTCTTTTTTCTATTGTTATTTATTTATATCTAGTGTGCACGAAATTTGAGATTGATTTGACAACGTGTATGTCATTCTCGATGCGGGTATCGCATCGCCATCATTGCAGTGACAATGATGTCGGCGAGGGCATTTTCATCATTCCCATTGTGATCTTTTCATTTACTTCCGTAATGACGTATATGCCCCTCCAGATATTGAAAAGGCAGGGGCGACATAGTAAAATCAAATAGAATCCATACAGTTAGTCAAGCCCCACCATCTCCCTCTTTGTAGCTCCACTATCTGCACTTTTTAGCCCCACTCTCTCTCCTCTTTCAACCCCACCGTGTCCTCCTTCAACCCCTTTTTACCAAATTCCAGTGCGTCTTAGTATTCATATTTAATTTTTTTTTTTTATTTTAGAATAATTTACTACACTTTTGTTCTAACCGGATCTTAATCATTTTGTGCGATGTATCAGAGTTTCACCGCGTTGCGGGGTCGACTGCGTCAACGTAAAAAGAATCCACAATTTTTCGGTAAAGGCGAGTATCAAAGAAATACGCTCTTTTCTTGCTTTTGAGGAAAAGCAAGTGGCGATCAACAGCGTCCTTGGGAGCGGTCGAGCGACCTTCGATGATCTTTTGAACGGCGATCCGGTGCGTCGCGTATGGACCGGAACCAAGTTCGAAAGAACCAGATTAACGATGACCTATTTCATCGTCAAAAAAATCCAGTATCGACACCGATGCTTCGTCTTTTTTCTTTTCTGAAATATGAAAAGGAAAGTTATCGCATTAAAACCAACAGCTAGTAAATGATAGCACAATGGTATGTACTGGTATTATATAGCACATACATTTTGAAGCCCGTTGACAGCAATTTCGCACCATGAAACCTTCCTTTTGCTCTTCGGACGACCCTTTGCCTGTGCTACTACAGGATCGAGCACCTTCTCACTATTTGTTATATTATTATTTGCACGGTTAGTCGATTGACCAATTGAATTATGCTGGTGGGCCATGCTTGCATCAACCAGTGTGGAGATGTAATTCGTTGTTCTCACCTTCAGTTCCTCAAATAGAGTCACCACATAGATGCATCAGAAAATAAACTCACCATCTCCACAATCTCTTGGACAGTACGCAAACCCAAATTATACAGGTTGTCATACTCCATCGGTATGTTAAACATGGACTTGGAATTTTCGGTAGTCACCAATGAATGAATGTGTTTGAAATCCTTTCTCCACCGATTCATTAAGTATTTATCGGACATTTCAGTCACAAATTCAGAACGAAGAATGCATAGAGTATGGTGACACAAATTTCCACAAAATTCAAATGATTTGCAGATGCAACTCACCTCTTCGGTTTCTCCTTTGTATAAAACATTAAATCTTAACTGCTTATTCTCTCCGCGGTTTGTTTTCACTATCTCAATGACTTGAAATTTTTTCCAGCCATATTCATCTCCAATACATGTGTGATTGAGCTGGATTAGTTGCCTCAACTCATCCTGAAACTTTCTTAACATGTTAATGGTATATTGATTAGCTAACTGTTCTTCCATCTTCAATGGAGAAATAAATTGTGGGGTAGAATAAAAGGAATGGAAGTCCTCAAGGGCCTCTTTCTCGTGCTTGTTCCTGAGCGCATTCTCGTATTGATGGACGAACTATTTCAGCGTCGTCTTCGATGTTAGATAATCATCAAAGTAAGCATTCATGCTTTCACTACATTGGGTAGTGGACATGCCAGCCCAAAACGTGTCCTTCACAAAAACCGGCACCCATCGATGACGATCCTCGTACAAGGTGTTTAGCCATGAATTGTCCTCGTTCCATGTGATGATCCTCAATCATATTCTGCCACCAACTTCAAATTCGTCAACTGTTAAACAATCATAGACGAGGCTGCCAAGGTTGTCCTTCAATTCTTTGTATCGTTCAACCTGCATGGTATGTACAATTATAAGAATGCATGTATAAAATTAATATGTCACGTGCTTTCATAAGTTTAACCTTCTATCTACATGTAAACATGAACCGATACATATATACTCTATTAAATTTGCATGTACTAGAAGAAACATGTTAAATACTAATATGGTTAAAACAATTAGCCAGTTAAAGAAATTAAAAATAACTTCACCTTACACAGCTTTTCTGGAACTTTTTTCAGGACATGCCAGAGACAAAGGCGATGCCTAGACATGGGGAACACTTCTTTGATGGCACCTCCAATAGACTTACACTGGTCTGTTATTATTGCGGCTAGTGGAAGGTTACCCATACAAGCTAACCAAGACTTGAATAGCCATACATAGGTTTCTATCGTCTCATTAGCAAGCAATCCACAACCTAACAAAATTGACTGCCTATGAGGTTCACTCCTATGAAGGGTGCGAATAACATTGCGTACCAGTTAGTTAGATATGTTGTCTCAAATGAGACAACATCTCCGAAATATTGATACGCGGCTCGACAACGTGTATCTGCCCAAAATACATTTTTCAGCTTACCCTCTTCATCCAAATCGATCAAAGAAACATGCATTCAACTCCTGTTGTTTGTTGAAATACTACAGTAGTGCTTCAGCGTCTCCCTCTCCGAGCTGCAGGCGTCTCACTTTTTGAAGATAATTACGACAGTCTGTTCAGTGTATGGAAGACTGTCGTAACCTCCCCCTTCGTATGCTAGCGCGTCGAAAGTCTTGCACAGAGGAAGTCTGGTAAATCATTAATAGCCAATTATTTCATGGCGTGTGCAGTCAGTGCACGATGACATCTATGAAATCGTGAGAGTTTTGGGTCCACTTCATGATTGGGTTCAAGAACAAGAAGATCCAATACCCATTTTCCATCACTGAACTTTCTGATTTGCATCCTAGCTTTGCAATTGGTTTTGCAAGTGGGTTTATAGCGGGCTTGAGAGACGATTGTGATTGTGGTAGTTTCGTCCTTTTTCTTTCTCAGTTTTCCCTCCTTCGAACATGCAAAAATAACTGCCTTCAAGTCACCATCGGGAGTGAATCTTCTTCCACTCCTCATGACACCATGATAAGCATATTATTTTCATATTTAAACCCCTTAATTTAGTTTTCTATTCCTAATTTTATGTGTAATAATGACTAATATTCAAAATTTATATGTTATTACAGGTAATTGAGATAAATGATGATTGTCAATGCAAGATACTTTATAAAGCATTTAAAGATATGAATGAGAATCAAGAGGACTCTAGAAGATCTGAAATTATGCTAGAAAAGATTTGGTTAAGAGAGAATCTCCAATCAAATATTCTTCAAATCAATGTTGAAACCGTCCCACTATTTTGACCATAACTTTTGCCTCAGGTATCATATTTTGACCCAATATATGGCATTGGAAAGATATTTTCAAGATCTACAAATAAATATTTCATGAATATTTTTCAATTCCACCATATTAAGGGTAAAAAATTCATCCGAAGCTACAGAAAATCAATTATGGGAATGAAAGCTTTTCCTGCTAAATCTGTCAAAGAGGCATATCAGGAAGGTTAATGGTCAATCATGACCATCCAATTTATTGCAAATCAATGATTGAAATTCAAGGCTGAAGGCTATAAAAGGAACACATATGAAGCCAAGATAAAAAGAAAAAGAAGAGGCTAAGGGACAACTAAAGGAGAAAGATTCAAGAGTTTTCTTTTTGTTTTTCTTTTCATATGCTTGTAGTCATTTAGATCTGAATTTTTATTAATTTTTGTGTTTTTATTTTCAGAATTTTTTTATATAATATGGTTTTCTTTATTTTTCTTTTATTTCGTTTGATCGTGTCTAGCTAAATCTTCAACTAGGGTTGAAGATGAAACCATGCAATGCTAGTTTAGGATTTTATATTTAGAACTGAATTCTTCATATTGTTTGCTTTATTGAGTATCAATCTCTCCTTCAATTCTCTTTTAAAACCTTTTATATGAATTTCTTATTACTTTCTTCAAAAATCTCTTGTATTTGATTTGATAAAATATGTTTTGATTGAGTTCTTTGATATTTTATGTTCTTTTTAACAAGTTGAATATTGAGTTGGTAGATTTTATAAAGGGAAGGGAGATAGATCATTATATTGGATTTTCATAAATTAAGGTTTTTAATC
Source organism: Acorus calamus (assembly GCA_030737845.1). NCBI lineage: Eukaryota > Viridiplantae > Streptophyta > Magnoliopsida > Acorales > Acoraceae > Acorus > Acorus calamus. The sequence continues at coordinate 27,644,223 of CM060870.1, forward strand.
GTAGAATCATAGGATCTCTTGTTTAGGGTTTGATAGGGTATGCTTAATTAACTATTTTGATATCTTATTCTCTTCCTAATGTGTGAATGTTGAGATGATTGTTTTGATTTTAGATCTGTTTTATGAAATAATATGATTTTAAATATTTATTTTCTGATTGATATGATTAACGTCAATATTGATTGAGTTATATGATGGAGTTTCATATTTGAATATAATCCCTACATTGGTATTGCATGGTGGATTCTAAAACTCTAGTTATCTTTTTATATTCATATTAGCTTTTAAAAAACATAATAACAAAAAAAAAACTTCATCAATCTTTCTTTCTAGTTCGATTAGTTAAATCAATTTATAATCTGATTTAAACAATTCTCTAAGGGTTCGACCCATATTTGCTAGATCTATACTACTGTAACAATATGTGCACATGCGGTAATTAATAATAACTTAAAATATTCAATCACACCAAAACCATAGTGAAAAGCAAATGCCTTGTACCGAGAAAATGCTTCATCAATACTATTAAACTCCATCCCAATCATCAACTCTTCATTTGCTTCATAATGTCTAATGTCTTCAGTTTCTTCGTCGCGGTTTCCTTCAGCTCGATGTTCAGCATCAACGCTCTCTCCAAATTGTTCTGATTCATTCGTCTCCATTTAGTCCACAACAACCAACTGCATTTACATGCTAAATTTAAATTGGTATACACGTAGTAACAATATGTATATATGCATTAAAAAAAAGCGAAAACGTAGGTTGTCTATGATTGAACAGTGGTGAACAGACTTGAATTTGTCATCTTCTAAAACTTTACAACGAGACAACCTTCGACGAAAAAAAGGCTATCATGAACGACAATATAACATTCGAAACAGAGGAATAAATGTTCGAATCTTCTGAAAATAATGCGTATACTTGTTTTTCATCCAATAACTGCAAACGAGGAATATTTATTGCCTTTTCATGGAGTTGTTGTTGCTGGTCTGTGGTGGTTGACGCAGAGTTTGAGAGAGAGAAAGAAACAGTAAATGAAATGTTTTAAATGGATTAAAAAGGAGGGATGACAGAGTTATGGATCCAAAAAAATGGGCGGAAACTTTTGGGGTGGAATTTTTTACAGCACATTTTTTGGAGAGCTAACGTGGCATTAAAAAAAATCCACGTCGGTAGTCTGATGTGGAGTCTGAGATTTGGTCGGACTTTCTAACTGAGTGTAACAACACTCTATTTTTCGTCACCAGCCCCACCACAGAAGACTCAAAAATCTATCACCATCCTCGTCGTCCAAGCACAACGTGAAGAACAAGTTGATATCCCAAGGTTTCATTCATCTTCTCATTTAAATTTCAAGCCCTAGAACTAAAAAAAATTGCATGTGTGATGATTTACTAAACAAATTTGGAAGAAGAAGTGTGAGGGGTTTGATGGACTATTCAAATTTGTATTTTGTATTAGGGATGAAATGAATCATGTTCATGTTTTTTTTTTTTTTTTGAGAACATGTTTTGTATTTTTAAAAGTCATCTAAGATTTTTCTAATTTTTTTAGATCAATGGATAATTCATGGAAACCTATATATGACATGGTGTTTGATTCTGAACAAGCTACATATGATTTCTATAATGAATACAGATGGAGAATTGGGTTTAGTATTAGAAGACATTCTTGTAACAAAAATAGGCATACCAATGAAATTATTTCAAGAGAGTTATAAGGAGAGTTTTTGAGGTACCGATAAATGAGATCATTTGACTAAAAATAACAAAGCAGATACAAGGACAGGTTGTGATGAAAAAATTTATATCAAATTGAACAGGAATAATGGTAGGTATATAGTCTATAATTTTGTGGAAATGCTAATCATCCTCTTGTATTAGTTGAGTGTTCTCATATGCTACCATCCCTACGAAAAATATTATCCTCACAAGCCATTGAAGTGGACATACCATAGGCTATGTACATGGCACATGATGCAAAATGCATTGAAGCATGTAAATATCGTGTTCAAGGGACCCGGTGGGGTTCGGAGTGTGCTATCAAAATTTATGGACAATTATGATGATGAAGATGAGTTTTAACTGCTTGACAAGATATGCTCGAAGAATATAATGTGCATGATAATAATTGGTTAAGCACGATATTTGGCTTAAGACAGAATTGGGCTCACTACTGTATCAGGTCAGCGTGGTCTACGGGAATAAGAAGCACCCAACTTAGTGAGAGTTTCAATGCTAAGTTAAAAAAATTTCTAAAATCAAGCAATGATGTTGTGTGATTTTTCTTGCATTTTAAGAGAGTGTTTAATGATAATCGGTACAAAGAGTTGGAGGCGAAGTACGCATTGTGTCAAAAATTGTCAAAAGTGAAAGTACCTGTAATTATGCTAGTTCAGGCGGGAAAAATTTATACCAAGGAAATATTTGAGGATTTCCAAGATCAATACGTGAAGTCTCATGATTCATGCATAACAGATGTTTTTGAGAATGATCAGATTGCTGTGTATACAGTCACCACATACGGCAAAGAATCTAAGGGGGCGGCATGTTAAAAAACAAAGAGACGGTATCATCTCTTGCAGTTGTAGATTGTTCGAGATGAAAGAAATTTTATGTAGTCATGCAATTAAAGTCCTTAGAGATAAATTGAATATCATGAAAATTGATAACCAATATATCCTTAAAAGATGGACAAGAAAAACAAGAGCTGAAATTGTGCAAGACATGCGCGGACGTAACAATGATATGGATCTCAAATTGCAACAGACCTACCAGTATAGGTCCTTGTGCTCCAAGTTTAACAAGATATCAAATCGAGCCTCTGAAATTGATGAAATATTAATATTTCTATGATGTATGCTAATATATTGAGCAACATAGTTGAAGGCATGTTAAGTTTAAAAATGGATGGTCAGTCGCATGATAAGGACGACCACAACTCTCTTTCTATTACATGTGAGGGCAATGTTGATGCAAAATATTTAGACAATGTAAATGTCACTTAAGCTAAGGGATTGAAGGAGGACTCTAATCGAGGAAAACGAAGAATCAAAAGTAGTTGAAGAAAGCATTGGTAAAGAACAAGAAGGCATCGAATCCTCAATCATTAAAGGTAAATTTATTTTAACAAATTTAATTAGAATATGCCATCTTAGTTAATTATAATATATTTTATTCATTTGGCTTGAAATGATACAGAGTACTGATATTTCTACACATACTGGTGCGACGGGAGGTTTTAGTCCTCATCCTCTACCACTCTCACAACCTTTTCAGGTAATATTAAATTTATATTTAATATTGAATTAAATTAAGAATAACTGATTTATTTACTTAAATTAATGTTTATTTTCATTAAGGTGTCCAAATACCTCCCCACACATTTTATATGGGTGGCAATAGCCAATATCCACCATTGATGTACCATACATATCAAGTGAATGTTATTTTCTTAAAAATCCATTTCTATTTATATGTTCATATACATCTTGTTTGTTATTAAATATACGTGTTGATACAATCACAGGTCGGCGACATGTCTAATTCATCACCATGGATGTTGTCACAGGGTGAAATTTTGAACTAGGTTTCCTCACATGTGTGGCCTAGTGACACTCACTAGTCAGCCAACCCTTTTGCTCTCTCACACCCTACGGCACACAAGGAACACACTGTTTTCAGGCAAACACTTTTTTTCCTTAATTCACTCAAATAAAGAATACATTTGCCGGTCTAGCTGCTTCCATCACATGCCCAGACTTATATAAGCATACAAAACTGAATTTTCCCACGCAGTGGACACTACAGCACGATTATATAACCGATTACCCTCACAGGGGTTTAACTGCCACACGGTTACATTATTGTTTAACCACGCAGGGGTTTAACTGTCAACATGATCAGTTGTGCCTCACGCATGGCCCTTGTGCACCACGTCTTTACCCACGCACGCACCTCGCCAACTGCATCCTTGCAACCACCAGCTTCCGTGGCATAACCACCCACCAGGCGCCAACTACCCACTCTCACTTGTTTACAACTGATTGCGTTCATGGTGAGTCCACGTGTGCAACGCTTCCCCACTTTGCCCACACTCCATCGTGTCTCAGTGGTCTCATGCCCCAGAGTCATCATGCACTCGTCTGTCTTGGAGCATGCCTTTGCTCGGACACACCCGGTCATTGCGCCCTGGGTGCCCGTATCGTTGTTCGAGTTTCTATCTGTGTTATACGCCAACTTCCTGGTATTCCCGGGGGAGTTGTCCGGACGCCTACCTGTGTCTATGCATGGGCTCGCCCCATACCCACTTACGTTCTCGCGTAACCCACCTCTGCACGAGTTGTCCGTCTAAGCACGCCAACAAGTCGTGCAACCCATCCCTTACTGCGAGCCTCTCGTGCATTCTTATGCTTGACTCTTGTGGGGGTGTGACATGTGTCCTATGGAGAAGCCCAACATACTAGCTTCCAGTCATTACTTCAACCAAATTCATTATCCCAACATACCAATTTCGCGCAGCAGAACTCGCAAGCCTCAAACAATGCTATTGTTGAAGATATGTGGATCAATCCCAAAAATATGTTCAAGTAACCTTTTGTATAAGATATGTGGATCAAGAATATATATTGTATTAGAACTCCACATCTATCTTTTGACATATTATGTATTATGTCTTCATTTAATATTTTGATGTAGTTTCATTTTACTTAATATTATGTAAATAATGTAACTCATTTCAAAACCTCAAATAAGAAGAATATATTTCAAATGAACACTTAGATTCATGAATATCATTGCAGCTTTCCTATGAAGAAACCTCAAATTATGAAGAACATATTTAAAGTGAAAAAAAAACAAAAAAAAACCCAAGTAGTGGGTCCTGGGTCCACTTAGAATAAATAAATAACACAATTAATCTAGAAGAAACCTCAAATATAAATATCAATTTATTCTCACGTATAATTTCAAATAGCCATACCCAATCTTGCAAATAAACAAATTTTTTAGGCTTATTCACCTAACGTAAGTCACTGACTTGTATAAAATGACGAGAAATTATTTAACATGTGACTCTCTTATACTATAACATGAGTAAATAACACAATTATTATAGAAGAATATAACACAAATTTATATATCATTTTATATAAAATGACGAGAAATAACACTATTATTATAGAAGAATATAACACAATTATCTAAGGGTTGACTGAATTCTATATATCATTTTATATCAATTAATTCTGACATACAAATTCTTATTTATTTCAACCTTTTAAACACCCATTTAAATTTATTCTAACTAATTCTCACTTATTCTATATCCTATTCTCAAACCCAACCGGGGGCTACGTATTCCATCCTATTCTACGTCCATTCTTCCATCCAAGAGAGGGTACAAGAGCATCTCCAACCCAAACCTTCGTTTGGAACGGTAATAAAGCTATGGATAACCTGGTATAAATGGAAATATTAGGTGTTTGAAAACACAGAATAGCTAGGGATGAAGTATGCAAGAATAAACTAGTATAAAGTGATATATAGATTTCAATCAACCACTTGAATTAAAATTAGATTATTTCACCCAAAAAATATGTGGATCTACTATCAAATCAACTATCATTATTTTTTATTTTTTATAAATTTTTATCCATACTTTATTTACATTTTACTCACACAACAAAATATTTATTATTAAGTTTACCAATAAGAATAATTCAAAACACAATTAAACACAAAATTATTTTATCATTATTCATACTCATTTATATCGAAATAAATGTATATAAAAAAATAAGTCATATCCCCATTCCAAATGGGGCTAAGCGCCCAAAATCCAAAATGGCTTTTAGTGGGTATTGAAGGGCCGGGCAAAGGCAAGGCCAATATAGTTTCACCGGGAGACTCCTCCGGCGGAGGCAGTAAAAACGAACGGAGCTGAAGCACCAGATATGGGTAATTCTCAGTCCCCTCCCGCCGATCCCTGTCTCGCCTCCGCCACCAGGTCTCTCTCTCTCTCTCTCTCTCTCTCTCTCTCTCTCTCTCTCGATCGATCGATCCATCGATGTTTCTTCTCACGTCATCGTCGCTTGTTCAGGTGCTTCACGAAGAGAGAACTGGATGAGCTGAGGACCCTCTTCGTCTCCCTCGCTTCCCAGTCCCAAAGCAATTCCAAATTCATCTCCCCCTCCGTCTTCAAGGTCTCTCATTTTGTTCTGGGTTATCAAAATCTGAGCTTTTTGAGATTAGGGTTTCGATTCTTTTATTATTGGGTATGTCGATGCAGAGTTACTTCAGGATTCCTGGGTCCCTCGGGGATCGGATGTTTGATTTGGTGACCCAGAAGAGGAATGATGGAATGCTCACCTTTGAAGATCTCGTCATTGCCAAAGTGAGTTTTTTTTAGGTGAAATTATGAACAGATGGTTTAGATTAAAAATGGTTTTTTTTTTTTTTTTGAGAGGCTCATTGATCATTATGAATGTGTTGTTGGGTTGTTTATAAATATGAGCTTGAATTTAAAATGTTTACTTATAACAAAGTTCGGGCTTTTCGGAAGACCAGTGTTTTGTGTTATGTTTGCTTTCATAATTTAAATTCATCTGCTATTTGCAGGGAACGTATGAGAAAGGATCTCGAGATGAAATTGAGCAGTTCACGTACCAGTTAGTGGATGTTATGGCTGATGGCGTGGTGGGACGGTATGATCTGATTGATGATAATGTTTATGAACCTAGCAAAGCTTAATTTATTATTTGCTTGATTTGCATTACATAATGCTTCTAAGTTTGGTTGATCCACCTTCTATTTAAAAACAGCAGTCAGTGGTCTTTATTCTTAGCGCAGTGTAAGTGCATGAATAATGAAATTCTTAAAATGGTATATTTTACCATAATAAGTAACCAAAAGTGTTTTTAAGTGCTTGTATTTATGTTTTTTTTTTTCCTGTGAGGAGTGTATATTATTAGGATCTAAAAAAGAATACATAGAGTTCGAGTGAGATTATCAATATATGGAAGTACTTTGAGAGGTAACTAACTAGGTATACTAGATAATTGCATCCCCAAATACCTCTTCACTTGGTAACCTCACACTCTGGTACAGAACAATTGAAGTGTTACAAGCATTGTTTTTTGCTTGGATCCACAAGAGATGAGAATATAGACTTGTGGGTTGGATAGTGGGATACTATCGGATTCTTATTTGGGTGGTGGCAGAAATATCTTTGGCAAGCAAAGAACTAAAGCCAGGATGGATCATGTCAGAACTTGTGAAAATAGACTATTTATAGCTTCTTCGGCAAGCAGCCAAAAATCTGCTGAGGAGTTTCTCTCTCTTGCAATGTGATTGATCCTCCATTCTTGCAATTGACTGAGCAGTTACCTTATGTTCATGATCCATTTTCCGACAGCCCAAGGTACTTTGCAAGTAGCATATATGATATATCCACTGAACAACAAGTTTAGAGTCTGGTTCATTATCAATTTTGAGATGCCTTTATTAAGGGTAGATTGATGTCCTGTGAGAACAGCTTGTGCTTCAAGAACAGATTTAACAAGTTCCAATATGCCAGAATAAGATACAAGCTTTGATTTGCGATGAGCAATTCTGTTGTTCATTTTATGGATGAGAGCAAGACACATATCATGTGTCAATTTAGTGCTGAAAAAGGGGAGACCAAGATAGAAGATGAGAAGATTTCATTTCCAAAAACCCAGAATAGAAGAGTTTTTTATATTATACTTGTTATTCAAAGGATTTATATGAAGCCCAAACCAAGCAGATAAGGTATTCAGGATTTTTTTAATACTATTGACTGTTTTGGTGTTCCATTTAGAGAAAATGAGAAAATCTTGATCAAATAGTAGGTGGCTAATAAACAGAAACCTGCTCTGATAGGATCAAGACAACCATTGCTGATTGTTGCTCAAATAAAAGTGATATTCCATAGCCTAGCAAAGCAGCGATAAAGAGAAAAATCTTCTTGTCTGATGTCAGAAGAAGCAGTGAAGTAGCATCAGAGTAACCATTTAGTAAAACATGGCATTTTCTATACAACTTCTAATCAACTGATCCACTTTGGACAGAAGCCCATATTGTACATAACATTGTATCGCTACAGCTTGTGCAGAGAATCAAAATCCTTTTCTAGGTCAGTTTTGACTCTGATTTCACTGATACCATCGCTAAGATGATAGTCTTTCATGAGATCATATGCTAGGAGGATGCTGTCAGTTATTTTCCTTCCTTTGATGAAGGCAGATTGACCAAGACTGACAAACTTCGGCAGAAAAACTAAAGTCTGGTATTCAGAATTTTCAAAATGATTTTGTAGACAATGGTGTAGAGAGAATTTGATCTAAGTCATTCAAAGATAGTGCTTGTATCATGTTGAATGCAGAACTTTGCTTTTCCCTCTATATTCATGTGGATGGATGTATAGAAAAATGACAAAATTACTTAACAGGTCTGATTTGGAAGTTGTTTTAACTTCAATGCTTGATGCTGTTTTCAATGTGGAAGATGGTGAACATTCAGTGCACTCACATCATGGTGTTGTAGATATATTTCTCAATGCAGCGACATTTTCAGAGGAAGTGGAAGGGCATGCTGAGAAATGCATGTCTTTCACGGATATTAGGAAGTGGTGGAGTGTTGTCCCATCAGCGAGAAAGTTTCTTGGAAGCCTGTTGACGCAGCCAGATCCAGGTTTTCTTTCTTCATTCTTCTCTCAAACCATTGCATTATTGCTTAATTATACTTCCATTGCACTTAAGAAATTTAGAAATTCGGAAACACGCTATGTTTGGTAATCCAAACTCCTCTTACTTGCTTATAATCATTGGAAATTTTTAAAACTAAATATTGGTCCATTTCCCTTAAATGTTCAACTCCAAATCCGAGTAAGGTATATCAGTCATGACAAATCAGTTAGTCCAGCATCGTGTAATGACATTGGCAATGGATACTGGAAAGTCTCCTCTGTTATCAGATAAGTATAGTTAGTGTCTTGATAGTTGTGTATAATGATCCCTAAACAATTCAGCAATAAGGGAAAATCTCTCTTTTGTGAAAAACTTCATGGAATTGTTCTTGAGTGTGTCTTTTCATCATGTTTCATCCCATTCTTTCAAAACTAAATAGAAATAAGTTAATTCTTATCATTGCTTAGTTTATACTTTAAGAAATGTAGAATTTCCAATGAGAGCTGGAAATTGAACTGAAGACAATATGCTCGAGCAGTTCAAACTCTTTTTTGTTGCTTATGATTATTGATTTTATTCAGAACAAAATGAGGTTCATTTTCCTTGGAAGCTCAATTCCAACTCAGAAAATATAGACTACCTGGTTAGCCAAGTATGATATATGATGCTGACTGAATTGTAGCATTTGTGATAATCATAGTGGGATAAATGTTTTGTATGTAGATCAGGAGATCTCTATCTCTTAAGCAATTTAATGCTAAAGAACACTCTTGCTATTGCAAATGATTTCTACTTCATGATTTTCTTATAATCATGTTTTATCATGCCTTCAGCAAGGAGCGCGTGTATTTTCACTAGTTTCTGTGCGTCCTTCAATATATCTATTCGACTACATATTGCATTCTGGGTGAATCGTTATTATTTAGTATCCAAAAATGAAAATACTGATGTGTGTCTACATTGAGTCAATATATGCAGGAAGATCTGGTTATCAAGTACCGAATTTGCTTATTTCGGATAATATAAGTTCAGAGGTGTTACTTATGAAGAAGGGATATGCATGGCATATAGCAGGAGCCCTGTCTCAACCTGATGTGGAAGAATGGAAACTTCTGTACCATAGTTCAATTCATGGATTAAGCTTCAGTACTTTCTTGGGCAATATTTCGTGAGTATCTCGGCTTTTTTGTTATATAATCATAGTGGATATGACTGTCACCCAACAAACTTTACTGCCACTCTCTACTATTCCAACTGAATATTTAAACACCGTGTTCATCCAAATTGAAATGATGGTTCTTTATCATCCACTGACTGTCACAAGGAATGTTGAGCATGTATGAATGTAAAATATGAGTCAAACTGTCAATCAAACTATTTTGTTTTACCAAACTACCTCTTGGCAGGTTGGTAGAGGTATTGCCTCTTCATTGAGGGGTATTGGGTTCATGTCTTACTCCTGCTGATTAGAAAAGATTTGATCAGGAAAAAAAAACTTATTTACCAACAAAAATATAGTTCTGTCTTTTCCCTGTGTGCTTGTGTGTTCTTGTGTGTTCATCTGGAAACCTTGTTGTGATGTCCAGATTTTTCTGATCATAATAAATTTAGACTTTTCTTTAAAATTGCGGTGTCTTTGACATGATTGGCATTCCATTTTCTCAACAGCTGCACATTTTGTTTGGCAGCCGAAGCCTGAGGTGGTGACTGTTCAATTCATCTGCAGGAACGGAGGTGGACCAACTGTGCTTCTCATCAAGGATACGGATGGTTATATATATGGTGGCTATGCTTCTCAGCCTTGGGAGAAACATAGTGACTTTTATGGGGACATGAAATCGTTCATCTTTCATATATATCCTCAAGCATCCATATACAAACCTTCAGGGGCAAATACCAACTTGCAATGGGTAAGCCATTTCTCCTTATGATCATCCTTTCTTCTTTTTTTAATTATCAAGGTCCTATTTTTCACATGGTACATCAAAATGTTAATCAATATTCAGTTGTGTCAGTCTACAATTAGTCCAGAATCTCACTTATACGATCATTCATCTAATTTCGATTCATGCTTTTCTTGGAATACAATTCCCCTCATAGGGCCATACGTCCATGTTTAACTTGAATCTCTGACTATAATACAATGTGTGTGGATGACCAAATTAGAACTGTTATTTTATATTGCATACTTATTGGCAATCAACTTACCAAATTAATCATCTCATTGCTTGAATTGTTATGCCAGTGGTACTTATACATGCATGGCCATAAGTAGATGGCATGGTTAAATTTGCATAAATACTATTATTGAAACTGTTATTATGCCCTCTTTGTCATCAGTTTGCCGTGAACTTCAGCTCGGAGAGCATACCAAACGGAATCGGCTTCGGAGGGAGAATTAATCACTTTGGTCTTTTCCTGTCAGCGAGCTTCGACCAGGGACACACTTTCAGCTGCACCACCTTCGACAGCCCCTGTCTCTCCAAGACGAGTAGGATTTGCCCCGAAGTGATTGAGTGCTGGGGAGTTGTGGCCAATGGAATTCACGACGAAAAGAACGGCAACGTCATTGAAGGGACGGTTCTAGATAGGTTCAAGGAGGACCGCAACATGCTCAACATGGTGGGGATCGCGAACTCAAGTGAATGAATGCGGTGAGCTTCCCTTCTCATGGTAGGTGGTACCTTTACCAATTACTTAAACCTGCATTCTGCATTGGGAAATGTTATATTTAGTCATTCCTCCAGACAAAACATGTTTTGGTAATTTTTTTCTGAAGTATATACTTGTTATATTTCTATAAAAAGTGAAGTAAATATTCGAATGAATTGAATACATGCATTTTTATGTATATTTTCTTCTTCTAAGAGAGCATATAATGTGTTATGTGATGTGCAAAAGTGTTCTGAGTGTAACAGCCCCATCTGTATTTAACACTTTGGCTCCTTTTTTTTTTTTTTTGGTTTTGCTCTAGATTCTTGCATTCTTCAGAGCTGTGGAGATCAATGGAATGAGTCTCATGGCCATTGCAAGTGTTGTTTTGATTTGATTAGGTATCATGAGGTTTGATAATTGCTTTAGGAAATGTTAAGACTTAACCTCGTTTGTAGCCTTAAAAGCAGTGTGCACCCTTTTTGTTTTTTTTTAAACTTGAATATTTCATTAAATGACAAGTATTTTCATAATGAAATATGTATTCTAATGAATTCTGAAAACTCATTATCAAATGTGCAAAAAAAAAAATTTAACGATGTATATATTTGGTTAGAGTGTGTACAGGTGGCTGATGAGATACATGAGAGTCTAAAGTTTTTTTTTTTTTTTTGAAATTTGATAGGTATATGCCTAGATTGTTTTAAGATCATAGCAAATGTCTGGAAGGGAAAAAACAAAACTCCGACCCAAAAAAAAGCTACACCGAGCCGCGGTAGAGGAGGGCTCTACCCGTTAGCCGGAGAGGACCAAAACATAAGAGTTATTCCTCAATAAGGATTTCCCCCCCTACCTACATGACACGCGAAGCCCCGCTATACTTGTGCTCCACGACTTGATGAAAAAAATTCATATCCCAAACGTTTTCTAGATAAACCTTCGAACCGTGGAAGACTACTTGATTCCTAGCCAACCATATGGCCCAAACTACTGTAGGAATAAGCGTGTGTCGCTTTCGCTTTGTGGCTGCGGTCACCCCGAGTCACCAACGCCTTGCCAACCTCCCACATACCTTGAATCGACGTGAATGATGCTGTCATGCCTGTGACCACCTGAAGCATCCTCCAAATCTGGGCAACAATAGGGCACATAACGAGTAGATGTTCTGTGGTTTCTTCGAGTCCGTCACACAACGGGCATCGAGTATCCACCTGTCCTACCCATCTAGCTCTGTATGCTTTTGTCAAAATTTTGTTTTGGTACATCAGCCAGGTGAAGACTTTGATCTTCAATGGGACTTTGACTTTCCAAATCTGACTAGCTTTCTGACTAGTAGGCTACAGTCTGGGGCAATCTCTTCTCCACCAGTCGTACCCGTTCCTCACAGAGAACCCCTGCCTTGGTTGAGGAAGCTAGATCACAGTGTCCTGGACTCTCTCCCAAAGGGATACACCCTGTAGCGCACTTAGCAGATCTGCCAACGCTGCCACCTCCTCTTCACACAGGTTTCGGCGAAGTCTGACGTCCCACACACCTCCTGCTACAGATGCAGACCAGAACTCTTTAACCCGACCCCATTTGCAGGTGGAGAGATCATAGATACACACATAGCGATCCTTCAGAGCACCGTCGCCGAGCCATGCATCATGCCAGAACCGCACCAATGAACCATCGCCCACTGACCATCCACCGCACCTATATCATGCTTCCACCAATTGACACCATGTGTTGGGCCTCAGTATTAGCCATCTCCATCTCCATCTCCATCTCCATTTTCTTAGGAGCACTTTATTAAGGTCTGCTAGATTAAGAACACTTGCCCCTCCTTTGATCTTTTTACTACACAGGTGTTCCCACTTCACCAGGTGGGGCTTGCTTCTTGGAGGCCGCCTCCGTCCCTTTCCAGAAGAAACGACGACGAATACCGTCTATGTTCTTTAGAACCTCGACTTGGCCTTTGAAGATGCAAAGGAAGAAGACTGGCAGGTTAGAGAGAACTGCTTAGAGAAGAGTTAAGCGTCCTCCGGAGCTGATTGACTTGCCCTTCCATCCTCCCAACTCTCTCAAATCAGGAAATAAGCGGATTCCATTCTGCCTTTGGAAGAAGCTTCCCCAAATGGAGGGGGGGGGGGGCAAGATGCCTGCATAGGAAGGACTGGGTCTGGCAGCCAAACCCATGCGCCAAAACAGCAAGCTCTTCCTCCTCCAAATGGATTCCGAGCATGGCACTTTTGTGGAAGTTAATCTTGAGTCCTAAAAGAAGTTCAAAGCATTTGCATACAAATTTTATACCTCTCAAGCAGGACGCTCGTACGGGGCAAAGGATGATGGTATCATCCACGTACTGGATATGTGATAGCGTAGGCCCTCCTGGTACCACACTTAAGCCCTGCACCCACCCGTCTGCCTCAGTCATCTTCATCATACGACTGAATGCATTTGTAACCACCGTGAAGAGAGACAAGGGGTCCCCTTGGCGCAACCTTTGATTGAGATGAAAGAAACCACAAGGTTTTCCATTCACAAGCACGGATGCCTTGGCTGTGGAGATACACTCTTTCACCATTTGCAACCAGTTTGGCTCAAAGCCATGACATTAGAGAAGGTGGAGGAGGAACTCCTATTGCACATTGTCAAAGGCTTTTGAGAAATCAAGTTTGATGAGCACCCCTTTCCTCTTATCTTTGTGAACTGCTGTTATACATTCTTGCACTGCCATAAATCCGTCTTGAAGCAACCTACTCGGGATGAATGTTGTTTGGTTCTCTTCCACCATAGAATCGATCACAACCATTAATCTATTGGCAAGGACCTTCGCCACCATTTTGTAAGCTTCGTTGACAAAACTAATGGGGCGGAAATCACCAACCTCCACCGCACCCTCCTTCTTCGGGATCAAAGCAAAGAATGTGGCATTGAGACCTCCCAGGCCTTGCGTTCCCGAGAAGAACTCATGGAACATTTTGAAGAGGTCGTCCTGCACCACCGACCAGAAAGTCTGGAAGAACTGCAGCCCAAATCCATCGGGACCAGGGGCCTTGTCCGGACCAGTCCCAAACACTGCCTTTTTTATCTCGTTGATGATGAACGGTGCCTCCAGATCTGCCCACAGCTCATCTAGAACCTTGCACAGGTCCTCGTCCATCCAGTCTGAGAGCCACCCACGATGCTTGCTAAAAGCACGAGTGAAATTGTTAATCAACAACCGTACAATCTCCGCTGGATCCTCTGCATGCACCCCTTCGGACCGAATTTGGCAAATCTTGTTAATTCACCTTCTATGGTTTGTCGCCTTATGGAAGAACTTGGTGTTGTTGTCACCCTCTTTAATCCACAGCTCTCTTGATCGCTGCCTCCATTCCACTTCTTCCATTCTGATCAACCTGGACCACAAGTCTTTGCATTCACTGCGGCAGGTGCGTTCGTCTACCGATAAGACAGCAGATTTCTCCTTAATGTCAAGGGAGGACACCTCCAGCTCCAGCTCTTCCTTCCTCCTCCTCCTGGCTATCTTTTGCTCCCTGTGCCAACTCTTGAGGACCCATTTAGTCTCTTAAGTTTGAAGGCCACTTTCTTGGCCCCTGAAAATAGGGGAACAAGTTCCCTCAAGGATGAGGAGACAACTTCTTGGAACCCTTGACATAGAAGCCACCAATTTTCGAACTTAAAGTAGTATGAGCGGTTCGCATCTTCACCACCAACCAACAACAATGGGCAGTGGTCTGAGCACACCCGAGGCAGTGCCTTTAGGTGACACAGGGGGAACTCCTCCTCCCACTCGTGGTTAACCAGAACACAGTCAAGCTTTGCACAGGAGGGGTTCTCCCTCAAGTTACACCACGTGAAACATTGGTTGGCCACAGGGATGTCCGAGAGGTGCTCCTCAGAAATCCATTAAGAGAATCTTGACATGGAAGATGATAAAGGCCCAATTTGATTACGATCTTCAATAAAAACGGGTGCAATTGAAGTCACCCATTAAACACCAAGGGAGGTTCCACCTGGCGGACACTTCGCTAAGATCCTCCCAGAGGGCTTCTCTTTTGCTATCTGCCTTTGGCCCATACACCCCTGTCCACACCCAATTCCATTTGGTGATTGCATCCTCCAAAACCACATATATGGAGAATCTACCCACCCTCCTGTCCTTCACTGTCCATAGGCAGTTGTTCCATGCTAGAATGATTCCCCCGGAGGCACCCACCGAAGGGTTGAAATCGAAGTTAGACAATCTATTACCACCAATCAATCTGAGATCATTATTGGAGAAGAGCTCCATCTTAGATTCCTAGTGGCAAACTAACTGAACCCTGAGAAATAACAATCTCTTTAACAGCTACTTTTTTGAAAGGGTCATTGAGACCTCGAACATTCCAACAGAGACTTTTAAACATGGAAAGGCTGGGAACCCTTTGGAGCATCGTGGAGACACACCACTAGCACTTCTCCAACCTCCGGTCAGCCGATGGTGAGGCATGTGACTGAGCGACGAATGACTCCTCAGAGAAGGACTTGAACGTTGCTTAGGACCTAAAAAATAATTTAAAAATAATCTCTTAAATGAGCCATTCCCTCATCTAATTATTACTCTTAAAATATTTTACACCTTACACATTGATATATAATTAGCGTAACTATGTTCATTATATGTAACATTTTTATTATTTTTATAATATTTATAAAATTTTAGATAATGGGAGACCTCGGGGATTAGGGAAGAAGGAAGGAATAAGAGAGAAAATAATCCTATGAAATGATAGGGGTGGGTTCACAATTACTAAAGAATTGAATGGGTGGGTAGGATAACGAGGTGGGTTAGATAAGTAGTGGGGTGAAAATAACTGCCCCCATTCAAATATTATTGTACAAAAATAATATTTTTTTAAGGTAATAGATTAATTAATTAAAATTATATATACCATAATTTTTATCATAAATCATCTTAAAATGAATCAAGAGTGATAACAATTTAAAAGTAATAATTAGATCATTTTTGTGATAAAGTATAAAAAAGACCTTTTCTTATAATTTAATTTGGGTATATACTATTTCAAAATTCAAAGTGACTTTTTTTATATTTTACCTAAAGAAAATGTGGCCTCAAATCCAAATCCTATTGTCAATCCTAATACGGTTCACATTCTTTTTTATTTTTTAAGGGTGCGTTTGGTTGCGCGATTGCAAAACTGATTCTGCAGGAATCTGCGATTGCAAACCTGATTCTGCAGGAAGCTCACTTTCTCAGCTTTTTGAAATCGCAGCTTTTTGGCACTATTTACCTGCAATCGCTGAGTTTAAAACTGCGATTACAAAACTGTTTGGTTGCGCGATTGCAAACGCAGCTTCCTGTAATCGCAATCGCAGCGCAATCGCACAACCAAACGCACCCTAAATAACATAACTCGTTGAATATAATATGGATATTTATTAAAAAATAAATTATATATTTTAATAAATATATAATAAAAAATTAATCTATTACCGTGAATGCTTACCTAATCATTGCTTTTTAACATCTGAACCCGCACCAGCGTCAAAAAATCGGGTTCTCATCTCCATCTCCCTCTCCCGATCCAAACAAAAAAAATCGCCGAGTCACTCCAACCACCACCGAAAGAGAGACCAGAGTCTTCCGTCGCCGAAGCCCACCGAAACCCTAAAAAACCCAAAATCACCCATCGATCGCTCAAAAATCCACCAATCCTGTCCGTCTGATGGGATGGCCCTCCTCCCGACCTCCGCCTCGTGAGTCCAAGCCATTGAATTCGATGCAGCGAAGCTTGAATTGGGCGAAACCCCGATCCGGCGATATGGGTTTCATTGCTTGATCCGTTCCGCTCTTCGGCGATGATGTCGAGGCCTATGGTTTTGGTTTTCCTTCTGGTTCTGCTGATCGTCACATCGCAATTCGAGTGGAAGCAGCCGCTCGTGAATGAGATGGACCCAGGCCCGCGCGGGCTCTCGGTGAAGCAGCAGAGGATTCTGAAGAAGGAGGAGGTCGTTAAAGAGAAGGTAATGGAACCTCAGATTTCTGAGTGATTTAGTTTTGGATGATTACATGGTTTTCAAATTGATGTTTTTGTTTTTTTAAAGATTTTGGAGCGGGATAACGAAAGAAATATCGAAAAGAATTTGAAGGTGGATTCTTTTTTATTTTGAAGTTGTTAGTTTGAATGATTGTTATAAGATCTTTGGAGGGAGAGAATTGATATAGTTTTATTAAGTCAGTATGTAATGCTGGTATAAATTGCTAAAATTGAAGGAGATTGGGTCAAATGTGGGATACTGAAAATAAGACTTTGTGCTAAGTTTATTGGGCTTTGTTGTATCCTTTTTACTCAGTCCGATTTGCAACCCCGTCTGCAGCGCAAAAGCACTCCCTTAGTGCCACCTATACACAGTGTATATTGCACTATCGCAGTGTAGAATTCACTTTATATAATATTATATACTTTAATGGGTGAGTGTTTTTTTTTAGAAGAAAACCAATGAGGGATGTGGATGGGGCTGCACACAGGGTCAGACATATTATTTCTTTAAGTCGATTATTTGATGAATCATTGACTGGGATGGAACATAATCATAAGGGGGTCTATTATTGAGAAGAAGGCATGGGAAAGCAAAATGTATATGTTTTCGAGGGGGGGTGGGTGGGGACAGATGCCAATTTTTTTTTATTTTTGTGTTATAAGAAGATTGAAAGTTACAGCTCATTCAGTCTTGATTTTCAGTAACACTAGTTGCTTATTTCATTGTTATTGCTTAATTTGTCCACATGTGGAGAGTTGTGATAGTAGGATTTGATCTTACCTAGATTGTGTGCTTTCAAAGCTTTTCTGGAAATATACGATGGTATTGCTCTTTGGCAAGATGATTTTATTGTAGGTTTCTCTGGAAGATATAATCTATTAAGCATGCTTTCAAAATGGTTTTTTGTTCTGCTTTTTCAGTTACCTCTATTTCTCGTGGCCTAGGACAGAATCATTTTCAATAATCAGCCAGAAGTAAGGTCTGTGATTGTTGACCTAACTGCTCCTCATTTATTTTGGCATTTTTTTGTGAACCCAACAAGTGTTGGGAAAACTTTGGATGCACAAAATAGCCCACAAACCTTTGCACTAGGTAACCCCGTGGGATTCGAATTCAGGACCTATGGTGAGCAAACCCATGCCTCTTGGCCAAAGACGCCCTTACCTTTAGTCGTTCCAATCATTGTTTATATTTGTATAAGTTTTCATTCTTGGGCCATCCGAAAATCTTTGTAGTGCATATTAAACATATGCAGTCTTTTATCTCGCATTTGACAATTCCAAGTATGGAACTTAATGTGCTGGACTCAGATCGTAGAGCCATTTGAGAACCTATATCAAAGTATATAATATATATTCTAATATTTGGTAATTGGATTAGCTTAATTTCATATATGTGCATCAGTGCTCTAGTTTTTAGGCTTACACTTCCCGTAACATTATTTATGTTGGCTTTTTTTTATTAATCTCTTCTATTGAGCTTCTAGAATCAGCATGCATCCAATTTCCTTTCTGACTTGTTCTGACCTTGTACTTCCTCTTCAAAACATCTATCTGAGCTACGTTTTATCATGTTAGATGTTGTTTATTTAAGTGCGAGTACTGTGATGCACAACTAACGTGTAGGAGTGTATCATGCTTTATGTGTGCGTATTGTTGCAATATATTATAGTATTTGATGTCTAGATTATGCTTGTTTTAGGCCAATTCAGTTCTTTGTTATGAGCCTTAATTTTCTTGCTCACAAATTTCATTGTCCATGCCATGTTTACTTCTTCCCTCATTAATTTATGCACCTATATTGCATTGACCCATCCTGTAACATCCCTTGTCGAGTTCCTGCAGCTTGTCCCAAATTTAACCTTGACGTGTACTTTTGGGTTCAATTTTTTACCGTCTCCCTCCCTCCCTCCGCTCTTTCTATCTATCTTTCACTCTATCTATACATCATAATATTAAATGATTTATTATTCTGTCTTAACACTAGAGTATTACTCTTCTTCATAATTTTTTTAACAATACTTAAATTTGTTTGTGAGGTAGCCTTTTTGGAATTATCAATAATGTAGCCTTCTTTTGAATTTTTATTAAGGCTCGATTTCTGAAGGTTGTGTTTTACCTGATGGTGACATCCTATTGTTGAGAGAGGTGTCGTATTCGGTCTGTGGTTTCTTATTCAGTCTGGTTTTTTTTGGATGTATGGCCTTTCATCCTCCTCTTTGCTATAACATGTATACATAAAGGTGCTTAACAGTTTTGATTAGCAAATAAATAGGTTCGATATGGCTGAATGGGGATATTGAGTTGGATCCTTTTTAAGTTCGGTTGACACTGTTGTAAATGTAGTCATCAACAAACTTTGAGAGATCGTTTTGAAGGTATAAGTTTATGGAGAATCAGTTATAATGGTTCGCTTATTTTAGACGTGCACCGGGTAGGTGTATATGGTAATGGTAAAAGGGGTAAAATTTTGATGAGCCATGATGATTTGGTGAAACATTGAAGGACTTTACCATGAGCATATTAAAGTTTATATGACGACATGACATGAACTTCAATAGGCATCTATTGCAATATTTCCCCTGCAGAAACCAAATTCTAGAAATGATGATGTCTAGCGCTTGAGCCCAATTAAATGCCCGAACTGGAAATGTACTATATCTCGGCCCAAATTCCCGCACTGTGATTACATCCATTTAGTTGAAAGTAGAATATTGGGATCTTTTTGGACTTCAAAGTTACAAAATGGCTCTATGACCATCATTTGGACTGGTACCTGAAGAACTGTTCTATTCTTCCATCTCAGCTCTCTACGATATCTCAGCTGCTTCTTTAACAACCTAGAGTGTGTTTGGAAAAGGGTTTAGGCAACTATTATACATTCTCCTTTTACAAGAATTAACCTATTTCAAACTCATTTGCAAACACCCTCAGTGGTCCTAACTTTTTAAGAAAGTGAAAACAACGTTTAGTTAGATTACATGAATCTAACAAAAGTATGCTTCGGAAAGATATTTTTAAAGCATTTTTAATTGAAAAGTTGTTTTTGAACTCATATCCAAAAGCTACCTTAGCATGTGAAGTTTATCACTCAAAACTGATTCTCATGGATGTGGTTTTTCTTGCTGTAGATTATATTATCTCAAGAGAGGACCATTCACAAGCTCAATGAGCTGGTGCAGACTCTCCAACAACAATTGCTTCAATGTCAAAGCAACAACAGCAGCAACAACAACAACAACAACAACATTACTACCAATCCCCCAAAAGGAGATTCATTGGCTGTGAATATCAATGAACTCGACCGACAGCAAATACTGGAAGACTGATCCTTTCTGAGGAAGTGAGGATTGCAATTCTGCAGCTTGACACCATTTGAAGTGTTTCTGTTGAAAGAGTTGATGCTTCAGATTTTTTTTAATCATCTCTTGTAAGACATGGATTTGATGTAACTGAAATACAAAGAATGATTAATTGGGCTGTGAAGACCTCATGAAGTTGACTTCTGCATTTGAATAGTTATAATCCATGGATGTTCTCAAAAACAATGGTCATACAGTATTGCCTGTGTACATGTTCTATAGAACACTGACGGTTCAATATTGCCTGTCAATATACACTGATAAAATAGTGTAGAGAGGGTGATAGAGGGATCACAATGAAATAAAATTGCCATTTGAGAGATTGTAAGCATGGAAAAAATTATTGTGGAATGGTGGTCACACACTGTTTATTAGATGATGAAAGCAGTAGGATATCTAATTCATAATTTATCACATAAAGGATACAGCTATATGTATGTTTTGGTTTTTATGAGTTATATATTATATATCTTCATAAAAAAATTATTAAATTTTGATGCAGAAGTTTACCATATAGAGTGTTCTTCATTTTCGTAGGATGGATTGAATTCTTCAGCCAGTATTGAGTTTTCATTTGACAGTGAATATCTAACTTGTTTTGTTGGACAACTTGTTAACATTTAAATATAATTTGAGAACAAGTCTTATATGTAATCTATTTTATAATCCTCTTGTACTATTTTTTTTTCTTTCATGTAATACTGTAATAGTGCATGTACTTTTACAAAACAAGAAAAGAAATATAAACTCTTGATAAATTATATATACACCACTACACAAAGCATGTACCGAAAATAATACTTGGAGATGAAAGTAAGATTGCATGTAAAATTATCAAACCTAGAAAGATATTGTGATTATCATAAGGCAATAATGATTTTTATTTTCTCAAAGCGCAAGTGAGGTTTTATTTTTGGAGGCAACTAAAGTCACCCCTTACGATCTCACCTCTTCTCTCTCTCTCTCTCTCTCTCTCTTTCTCTCTCCCCCTACCCCTTCACCCGCCCCTCCTTCGGCGCCACCATCACCCTCTCTTTCATTGCTGCCCACCACCTTCGCCCCTGATCCCCCTCCTGCTTTCTCTCTCCGCCACCTCCTCCGTCCGCCACTCCCCTCCATACCCTCCTCTCTTCCCTCTCTTTCCTTTTTAAAACTCTCTTTCCTCTCTTTTTTTCTAAAGATGAAAATTCACTTCAGAATAGAAAAAAAATGAAAGGTGGGATTCAATTTTAACCCTCCCCTTTATTTTTAGGTATGGAATGGGGAAATCGATCTAGTTCCTTATAAATTAAACATTAAAATTTTAAAACTAACCAATAAAAATAAGAGAGAATGTTATTAATTATTGTGATCACTTTAATAGGTTCAACACATTTTAATTTTATACATCATTTTATAAAAAATGTAAAGTACGTACTTGAAGGAATCAAATGCATAACATTTTATAGTTTTTCAAAATATAGTGTACATTCAATTTAGAGATACATACTGTGTTAGATGACGTGGCTTCTATATTAGCTCCCGCGAATAAAACCACAACACACCCACCACCAGTCAGTAGTAGTCATATCAAGGCTTCAAGGCATGCAAGTTAATACATATGGTGCCCAATTGAAGGGGGGAGTGTTAAATGTGTTGTTGATGGGCTGGCATTGAAGTGGCATCATCATCATCTCTCATGGGAAAATGAGGAGGCAGGGAAAAGACTTTACAGATGGGCTTAACAGTGTTAGTATTGATTCATTGAGACTTAAAAGAGTTGGGGAGGTGTAGTAAGTGATTGCAGTAGATGCTCAATGTATTGAATTGAAAGGTGTGGGAAAGAAAAAAGCCTCTAAACCCTAATGCCCCCACTTCAAAGAGAAAGGCTTCAATGTTGTTCTTAAATTGGGGTGTGTGTGTTTATTATTATTTTTTATTGTTGTTTCCTTGACAGTATTGGGTTCTCTCTCTTCTGGTTGGCATTATTGGGTTATCAATGGTTGGGTTGCATCAATGCTTTCCAGCTATCCAAACCCCCTCCTCCTCTCTCTTGTATTTTGAAGTGATGCATGTATATATATTCACAGTATGAGAGGGATTGATTTATCAAGATTACTCAAAGACAAATTTCATATTTGTATTCGATCAAATCTTTCCCTATTAAAGTGCAGTTTTTGGTTTTTCACAATTTTATGTGTTCATTTTCCATTGTGAGGAATCCCTACTGAAGAATTATAAAATAGTTTTAGAAAGAGACATGTCATACACCCCATCTCTAACAAGCGGTGAAATGAGATGATTACTTGGGTTGAGCCGTCAGTGATTGGCGATCAAAATGGAACAATGATCAACTTTAAATGCCGACTGTATGTCCCATCTGAGGTAAGCAGTTGGAGGGCAGCAAGTTCAATTTAACCGTCTGAGGGAAGCAGTTGGGTTAGGGTTACTGCTTGGTTCCTGGTCTTTTAATTTTTCTAAGTGTTGGGCTAAGTCCTTTTCCTTCTCTTCTCCCTCTAATTTCCTTAAATAGTTCTCTTTATGATCCAAAAAGTGGTTTATTTTAAATAGTATTTAAGATAATTTTCTTTTATCTGAACGTTCAAAATTGAGATATTTAGACGGAGTTTTGCGCGAAGCGGAAAAACTCTAATCGATGATAAGAAGAGAGACCCCTATTTTGGTTGGCCCAACCTATATAGGTCTTTAATCCACGACCAATTATATCATTTAAGACAAGTTTGAAGAAATACGGTTTTGATATTATAACACAAAAACTTGACCAATTTTTAATCTCACATTTCAAATCAATCAACAAAAGGCATGTCATCTTATTATTTTTTTGTAGGGTTCGAAAGGATGAGTTGTCATGTTTTTATTGCTTAAATCAAATTTTTATCATAATTGGGTTACCAAATCATTTCCAGAAGAAGAATCACACATTATGTTTTTATGGTTTCTAGTACAATTCCCTACCATGATGTGAATAAGAATCTTTTGCCTCATTAAATTCATATTTTTTTTCATTGAAGTTTTTTTTCTTCTTGTAAATAAGGAGTCAGACCGGAATCTGGGATGCCTTGGAAAAAAAAACAGAATGCCACTGTCAATTAGGGCTGGTAAATGAACCAAGCCGCTCGGGTTTGGCTCGGTTTAAGCTCATTCAGCTCGTTCATTTAGACAAATGAGCGAGCTTGAACAAGTTTTAAAGCTCGGTTAGGCTCGGGACCTGAATCGAGTTTCATTTTATGTTCAAATTCGACTTATTTGTGTTATTAAAACTTAGTTGAAGCTTGACTTAACTCCTTTATAAAATCAGAATATTAAATTAATACACTGTTATGCTCATTTAAGCTCATAAACTTGACTCATTTAGGCTAAAATTTTATTTTCAATCCCTAAAAACCATAAAATGAAGAAGAACGCTAGGCTCGTGAGCTCGGCTCGGCTCAGCTCGGCTCGACTCGACTCGTTTATAAACGAGCCGAGCTTGAACATGTCAAAGTTCGGCTCGTTGGGCTCGTTTACCACCCCTACTGTCAATGGGTCAAAAAGATGGTATGGTCATGTAATCAAGTAACCAAATATATGGAAAAATACGATGAATCACTGTATTTTTTATTCTTCCATGTTTTTAAAGTGTTTGAAGAGTTCGACAATCTTTTGAAAATGAATTATATTCAAATTGGTCTACTTGATTAGATAAATTTGCTATCCTTGGTAATCACCTAATATCCATATTTTAGGGATATCCTAGGATTACTGGGATGAATAAGTTTTAGTAAGTATATGTGATATTATGAAATATGAACTTTACCAAATTCTGAACCCTAACCATAACACTTTGACCAAATGGGGGCTTGATAGATAAAGTTGACTTGTGATAGGAAAAAAATTGGCATTTAATTATAGGTGGACTTCAGAAAAGAAAAAAAAAGTCAAGACTCATTGTAGAGCCACCACAAAATTTAGATCAGATGGTCATCCCTTAATGGGGAGACAAATTTCATGAGAGAGAAGGACTGTTTATAGTAGACTTGGTTAAGTAATGCCATTTATGGGAGGCACTATTTGTTCAGCAAAGCATGGGATGCTTTTGACAAAAACAAAAATGAAGACATTGTTCCCATGTCACAAGACAATAATTGAACAACACAACACACCTCCACTTTCATACATGCATGGAAGCCATGAATCCAAAAATAATACTCATTTAAAGTGTATCATTAAATGTTACAATAAACTAATACTGTTGAAAGTCAAAACTCAATATGTGCTAATAATGTGATGATAGTGTTTCTTAGATCAGAAAAAAAAAATTGATCCAGTTAGTTTTTTTTTTTTTTTTGTTACAGGGCATGTAAAAGTAAAATTTTCAATTGTCTGGTGCCTTTTAATGTGTGTTTACACTTAACATATTATGTCCCTTTAAATGCCAGGGAGACAAAAGTAAATTAAAAAAAAAAACCCAAGATTGACTAGTTGCAGAAGAGAGATTTTCACTATTTTTTGAAATACAAGCTCTGTGAGGTTAGGGGTGGCCAAACGGCCCGCGAGCCCGGACCCGGCCCGGGCCCGGACCTTCCATAGGGCCGGGCTTGGGCCTTGGTAAAAAACCCAAAGCCCGGCCCGGAGCCCGGCCCAAGGCCCGGCCCGGAAAAGCCCGCCCGTAGGCCCGGGCCCGGCCCGGTCATGGGCATTAAAGTTTTTTAAAAACCCTCCCCAACGGATATTTTTTGAAACCCTTCCCAACAGCTATATTGGTATCAAAATTTGAATTTCAAAATTCACAAAAACACTATAAATACCCACAACCTTTCAAGTTTCAATCACTATAAATGCAGTCATCACCCATAAGCTAATATTCAATCATTGTAATGTTCCATTAAAATATTTTCCTATGAATTTATAGTAGCTATTCAATTAATGTTCAAATATTTCTTGTTATGAACTTATAATGTGCAATTATTGTGAAGTTATATCAATATTCAATTCAAATATTTTTATTGTTCAAAGTATTTTCAATTCAAGTTATTTAACTTTTTTATTTACTTTATTGTACATTTTAATTTAACTAAAAAAAATGAAAAAAATATGTGGGCCACAAAGCCCGGCCCGAACCTTAAGCCCGGCCCGGCCCGGACTTGGCCCGTTCGTGGCCGGGCCTATGGGCGGGCTCGGGCTTATTTTGAACTTTAGGCCCGGCCCTGGCCCGGGCCCGAAGCCCCTTAGGCCCGGTCAAAGCCCGGCCGAAAAAAGCCCGGCCCGGGCCCGGCCCGAGCCCGGCCCATGGCCACCCCTATGTGAGGTGCTACAGATCTAAATGATTGATATAAGAAATTCTGACTCATAAAAGAATGGATAATATTACATCCAGCCTCAATTTCAGTACATCTACATGTGTTTCGAATTTTTTAAAAATAATATACATCATCTAATGAGGTACATGCTTTCATAAAAAATAAAGCATATACTCTAACAAATTGTATGGATACATTTATAGAAAATGTAAAAAAATTCTTTCAAAGCATATGCTTTGTTAACGTAAGCATATGCGTCGATAGAAATCTATCGACGCATGTAGGCCTGGAATTGAATTTGGGTGTAACAGCGCCCCTAAGTCCCCGTTTGGATAGCGGAATTGAGTTATTCTTAGAGGCGGACGTAAGAGTTAGCCCGACCCAGATTTTGTATTTTTTTTAATTATTTGATGATATAAATTATAATATTTATATTTTATATTAAATAAATTATATTTTATACATAAAATATATTCCTAACAAACTAGATATCACCCTCATAAATTAATAACAACTCAAATTACATCATAACAAAGTGGATCTCAATCTAACAAACCAAATCGAACTCCAGCCCGTTTGGAAACAAGTTTGAAGTTTGAGCAGCTTTTGGGTTTGTAGGAAACTGTTTTTTCCAAACTCATTTTCAAAAAAAAAAAAAAAAGGGTCAAAAGTTGCAGACATATTTTTGTGAAATAGTACACAAAACCTGATTTTTTCAAAAGTTGTCGATAGATAGTTTCTTACAAAATCAGATTTAAACTCAGTTTTTGTTCAAAATCAATTTTGCAATCGTGCAACCAAACGCAGCCTCAATCTTATTATAAATTTTAACAATTCTAAATTTTAAAATTCAAATATTATCTTAAGAATTAATTTAATGTCAATTGAACAATAAAGAAACATTATATCCATAAAACAATTATTCTTATTTTTCTGGCAACTCTTCCTATTTTTATGATGACATATTTGGTTATTTAAATTATAAAAATTTTAATATACCGTATAAGATGAGTTTATATATCATTTTTATTCTTACAATACATTTCATATTTTTTCTTTTCTTCACATGTATGTCTTTTGAATATCACATTATTTGGTATATAAATAATTACATCAAATATAAGAACAAAAAATTTCATATAAACATTTAATATAGGCTATGTAGCCCATCCTAAAATATTGTCCTGAATCCGCCCCTGGTTATTCTGGATAGATAACTATGCCAGTATAGATAACAAATCTACAAGAATAAGAAATTTTCTGTTTGGTTGTGCTTTTTTTATTCTCATTGGAAAACGTCAGAATAAATGTTGAGTTGTTTGGTTGATAAAGAATAAAATATAAATAAAATGTAAAAAAGTTAATTTGACATGTGGGTTATTTGATGTATAAGAGGTGTTAATAGGTGATTTGATGTGATAAAGTGTAAAAAGTTGATTTGACATGTGGGCCCATGAGAATAGATAAAGTGAGTATAGCTTATCCTAGGGGTTACTTAGAATTCTTATACTCTCTTATACTCGTTTTAACTGGTTTAGTAATACCAAGTTATACCCTGCAAACAAATAATCATTTTTCATATCCATTCTTATATCACTCTTATACTACCCTTATACTCGCTTATTCCGTTTACTAAATGAGAGGTAAAAAGAATTAATTTAGCTTAAATACATAATCACAATGCGCACACAAATAATGTATGAATTACATAACTAACATTACATATAAAAATACACATATGTAAAAATATATATACATATATTCTTCAATGAATTGTCCTCTTTCATCCTTTAATGAGCTAACCTTGTAGCTCGTCCCATATTTCCATTCGTAGTGGCAAATAATGTTTTTTATTATGAGTTTACTCATTTGTTGCAGTTAAATCGAAATGCAAGACATAACCCAATACTTATCAGCCCATTCCAACCCACACCCCCCCCCCCCCCCCCCCAAACATTTTGCATTTCCAACATAAGCAAAAATAATCTCAAATCTCAACTTTGTTAAACAAAAATAATTGTTTTATCAAACCACTTCCCTACAGCTTTGTAGAAGAATCATGGAGTCTAAATTCGAGTTTTACTTCTTACTGATTGGAGAAGATCTAAAAAAAATAAAAAAATAATAATAATAACTACCAACAAAAAAATCATTATTATTTCTGACATTAAACAAGATGAGGTGTTAAATAAATATCAGGGTGTTTTTTTGTCAAATTTTTCTTTATAAGCATATGACATATCTGAACATCTCTTGTCAACAACATATATGTATAAAAGCCCGACAAAATCTTAAACATGGTTAGGTGTTATGAAAATCTAGATAACCCTATGCCTTTTTTAATATCTAAATAACCTCCTACAAACATAAATAAAAGCCAAATCATGCCTCTGTGTTAAATAATTATTTTCAGAATTGGAATATGCTTGGAATATTCTGTTATCCTAACTCAAACAAAATATAATAATTCAAATAACCCCCTGTAAACTAGGGAAAACACAAATAACCCCCTCACAGTTATGTTTTTACCCTTCTAAATAATCCAAATTAAAAAAAAATAAACTTCAAGAAGAAGAAAAAGAAGGGGATGTTAGGTTTAGGTTTGTTTAGGAGGAGGAGGAGGAGGAGGAGGAGGACAGGAGGAGGTGTGAGGTTTATGTTTGTTTAGGTGAAAAAGAAGGAGGAGGAGGATATATTAGGTTTAGGTTTGTTTAGATGAAGAAGAAGAAGAAGAAAGAAGAAGTGGAAGAAGAAGATGAAGATGAAGAGGAAGAAGGGGATGTTAGGTTTAGATTTCTTTAGGTGAAGAAGAGGAAGAAGAAGAAGAGGATGAGGAGGATTTTAGGTTTAGGTTTGATTAGTTGGGTTAAATTCAAATGACCCATAGTTAACAGAACTAATAGAAGGGATGATTTAGATTTCAGTTATTTGTTTGTAGGGGGTTATTTGGATTTTGAGAAAAGCTAAGGGGTTGTTTGGATTTGCATATGTTTGTGGGGGGTTATATGCATTTTTCCCTTTTTTTTTAAATTAATCCAAAATATTGTGGGCACTGTAGGGGATGCATGCAAAAATCCCTAACCATTAATGACCTGCTTTTGTTTATGTGTTTTAGTTGATCCAAAGCAACATATGCAAAACCCTGTATTCAAAACAAAATTTAGATTTTTTATTTTATTTTTCTTTTTGGTAGAGATGGGGATATGATATAACTGTGACATTAGCATATATTAAATTAGGGTTGTGATTTTAAAATTGTGATGGGTGGTGGGAGCAGATGAAAAGCGCACACACACACCCCACATTCAATTTTTCCAGCTTGCAACACTAACTGAGTGATTTAAATCTACTCACACAACACAACATTGATCTTGTTCACACACCACATTAAAAAACAACACACCTCTCCAGCTTTGAAACATAAAGGGGCAGATTTCATTGCCTCCTACCTTTTGGAGGCCACCAAAAGACTAAAATATCCAAAGGATTTTCACATGGAGTCTGAAAAATAAGCAGTTACTAACTCAAATACATTACATGTTATACATATTTAATAGATGCGAGGAGTTGAGTGTTAGACTTATGTGTTGCTTTCGAGTATCTAGATATCAAGAAATAATTGTAGCCTATGAGTTTTCTTTATTGTCAAAATATTGTTTGTCACTATAAATAACAATTATTCAAGTTACACGTCAACTTGTTGGGGGTGAATGCAGCAGCACGCCCCTGTGAAGGCTTGGGGCAACACCAAGAAAAAGTATTCAATTTTTTTTTTTGTGCATGTGTATTTTCACGCGTAATGATAGTTTTATAATTCAAATATTATGCGTGAGCATATTATAGTAATGAATATGTGCTATATATACTCCTTTGTGAGTCAAATTTTTTTTCATACAATTGAGGGGAGTTTATTTTATTTTTGCTTCTCTATTTCGATTAGTGACATGGCTATTTTTCCAACATTGAGAACTAACTAAATATATCAAATTATTATCAAGATAAATGTGGAACATAAATGACTTGACCACCTCTTGATGGTAGAAGTGCAACTTTGAATTAAAGAACCGGAGGTTGATCTTTCTCATGTTGAAAGGAGAATATCTGACCTATAAAAAAGTAACTTAAAATAAAAGAACATATATTTAGTAAAACAAAAAATATAATTAAAATGGTAATCATATATAAACCAATTAGTGTTTGTTAGGATGATGTAGGCACAAATATAATAAATGTCTTACAACCTTCAAAACTAATCTTACATTTTTATTCATAGTGACAAACAATATATATCTCATTAAAAAAAATCATATATTTCTCGTGAAATAAAATGTCTAA
Organism: Acorus calamus; assembly: GCA_030737845.1. NCBI lineage: Eukaryota > Viridiplantae > Streptophyta > Magnoliopsida > Acorales > Acoraceae > Acorus > Acorus calamus. The sequence continues at coordinate 27,674,587 of CM060870.1, forward strand.
TTATTAAACATTTTCACAAATTAAAGGTCAACCCATTATTGCTCCCCTAAACAAAATGGGTGTGCATGTTTTTGTTTTTTTTTTATTATTATTAATCAATTTCAAATTGGAGACTGGAGTTGAGTCAAGACCTAGAATTTAAAAAAAAAATGTTCACATGGACTGACAAAATTGCCCCTCACAGAAAAGTGGAAAACCAAAAATGCCCTCATCTCACATGGATCAAAACAAGAGACATTAATGAGTGCTTATCATATAAATTTCCAAAATAAGAAGAGTGAGTTGAAGAAGCCACAAAGACTTTTGTAGCTTTCATTCAAGCCAGAGCAGTGAATACTCATTTACTAAAAAGTTATGTAATTAAAGGAAACATTTACTAAGATAACCAGTGATTCATTTACTCTTTTCATTTACTTTAGTCTTGGGAATCTTTGGAGCTATTGAGACATTAATTCCATTGCAGTAAATAATTGGAAAGAGCCATGTACAGATTTACATAAAGAACCCATATTAAAAAAATATTACACAGTCATAAAAATTATTTTTAATAAAAATGATAAATAGCAGCAATGAATATCATTTTATGTATACAATCACAAGAGGGAGGAAAGAGAGATTGGGTGGTCATTAAAGATTTCTTGATAGAAGCAAGAAAAAGACTTATATAAAGGCATGAGTCATGCGATTTTGACACCCATTTATCTTTAATGATAGATTTGTGTTATTTGCATAAATACATAAATAGAATCTTATATGAATTAAAAAAATCGCCTATTTTACGTATTTTTAAAAAATACCTCCAGTTTAGCAAATCTTACATAAAAAATGAGAAGAATATTAAGAAATTTCCCCAATTTTACCTATTATATCTATAAATATTGAAAACACCCTTATTCTAATTTTTTTATAGTATCTTTCTTTTATTTAAAAACACAAAAAAATTGGCTTGTAAGATCTAATATACGATTTTTCTTGGTAACAAAGTATTTTTAGTTATTGGATATTTAAAAAGAAAACAAATAAGATCTAAAATAAAATTACATATTAATGTTTTAAAAAATTAAAGAATGACGTTTTTGGACTGCAAGAAAAAAATTAAGGGATATTTAACATACAAGTAAATTTTTGCAATCAGATGGTTAACTGTGGAGTCTTCAGGAGGCTTTTGAAGTATGAAAGAATTTTTTTTTTTTTTTTTTTTTTTGAAAATCGGTACCTAATATTTGATCTCTTGACCTCCTTATTGGATAGCGAGAATGCTAGCCCGCTAACTCTAAACTTGATTTACTCAAAATATAAAAGAATTGATGAAGATTTTTTCACAAACAACCCAATACTTGCAATGCATAAAAAATTTGGCAAAAGAAACATTTTTGAACTGATGGCGGTTATTAGTTCCCAATATTAGGAAATGCCTGTGCACCAAAAAATATATATATATTAGGAAATACCAGGGGCTTTATAAGATATTTTTATCATTATAGCAATGATGGAATCTAATCTTATCACTGGAAAGAATTAAAGAAACAAATAGAGAAATCATAGTTTTAAAACGAAATTTTATCTCTATTGCACTGCACATGCGAAAATAGAGAATATTGTGGAGAAAATATTATATGATCATGAACTGTTAAATAACTACATGTTGCAATTTTAGTCCTAAGTTACTCAAGTTGACATTACAACAATCTACAAAACATCATTGACATAACTATTAGACACATCAATCTTTCTCCATGAAAATAAGTCCAACTATTTATCATGCAGAATCTATAACATGACAGATGATTTTCCATTTATGGAAGAAGTTTTTTGAAGTAAAAATTAAAATGAAAAAAGTTGGAATCCATTTTTTTAGATGAATCTAGGGAACTTTCTTAGGCTGTGTTTTAATGTGCCGTTTAAACATTGAAATTCTTAAAGTTTTGCGTTTCAAACTCAACTTTTAAAAAATGTTGTTTTATTAAGTTTTCAAATGCTGACTCTTTTTTTTCGCCCAAAGAAGCAAAATGGTAGTTTGAAAAGCTAAATGTTGAAAATGTGTGTGGATCCGCAAGTGAGAAACTTTCACTTTACAAATGAGACATCTACCCAAACATATATTCAAACAGGGCCTTAATTATAAACTTATCATTCCATTTAATGATGGTATTACATAAATCCCAAAGTGCAACTACTTGTGCAATCTTCACATGCTTTGATTTTTCTTTCAAAGTGTATACTCCATGTAACAAAACATGTAACTTAATAAAATATTATATACCAACTTAAGAAAAAATAAAAAATGGAACTGCACGCTTAAAAAAAACCACCCTCTACTCACAATGAAAAAGACTCTCTATTCTCTCCTTTTCTTTTTTTTGCTTTCTTTGTTGAAATTCTGGTTCAGTTTTTGATGTTAATCATGCCTAAAATTTAGTGGGTAATAATACCTTATAGAGGCAATGAATGAAGGGAGACCCTTCAAATGTAATTGCAAAAAATATTTACTGCAATTTCATCATCCCTCCCTCTGCAAATCACCTTATGATTCCCCCCCCCCCCCCCCCCCCCCCCCCCCCGCCACAAAAAAAAAAAAAAACAATTAATACATTTCCTGGCCTCTCAATTTACACTTCTTCTACCAATACTTCAATTCCATTCAATCCTCTCTCTCTCTCTCCCCCTCTCTATCTCTCTCTTTACACATAACAAAATAACAAAAAAACAATTAAAGAAAACCCCCATCACTCCCCACCTCTTCAACACTTCCCCATCTTTCCTCCTTTTTTCCCCACCTTATATAATGGCAGTAGAGCTTCCCAACAACAACCACCACCACAGCAACAAAAACAGAGCAGCAGTTGTGGGGGCCCCTCTCCCTCTCCTCCCCCTCCTCATCCTCCTCTCTCGACTCCGTAACGCCGTGCCTGATCACCTCCCTTCAATTGGAAGAGCTTCCTCCCCCTCCCTTTCAGGTGGCCCAGACAAATTCACTTCAAAGTTTTTTTTTTTTTGGCTCAACTGGGTCTCTGTTTCATGTTTTTCCTCAAAGGGTCTGCTTTTCTACATCCCAATAACAAGTTTTCCTCAACTGGGTATCTGTTTCACAGATCAAAATCCTGCCTTTCTGTTTCACTGACCAAAAGATTGGTTTTTTTGTATCTCAGACTGGCAAGTCATCGTCAGTGAAGAGCATGAGCCGGAACGGCAAGGGACCAAGGGCTGACCTGAAGCTGAACCCGTCTCAGCGGCCGTCCCGTTCGGCAGCCATGAACGAGTCTCCGAACAGGTCGTCGTCCTCATCGTCCCCCAGGACTTCCCCGCCGAGCTCATGCGTGTCGTCAGAGACCGAACAGAGGGGCTCGAACAGCCCAGAAGCGACGTCAATGGTCCTCGCCGGGTGTCCAAGGTGCCTCATGTATGTCATGCTGTCTGAAGATGACCCCAAGTGCCCCAAGTGCAAGAGCCCTGTCTTGCTTGACTTCCTCCACAACAACAACAACAACAACAAGAACAACAGGAAGAGCTAGAAAACTTGCTCTTGTTCTTCTTGTGGTGGTGGTGGTGGTGGTTATCAGGGGATTGATGATAGGGTATGTTAGTGTTGGAGGTGTCTCTTTCTCTGGCTTTATTTTTATTTTTTTGAAGTTTAATCTTTTGCTTCTTTTTTTTTTTTTGAAGTATGGAATGTGAGTTATGGTTAACGAACCATGAAATGAAACCACCATTTCATGGTAAGTTAACCATTACTCATGGAATCATATAGTTTATTGGGCTTATAATTAGATGTTTCTACTACCTTTTCTTTAAAAAAATTCACTCTTTTGGATTCTTGTGTCAACAACCCTTGCTTAGTTGGTGAAATATGTAAAATGGCCCAAAATTTCTCATCAATATGAACTATCTGTCTCTCTAGAAGCATTTTTTTTATATATTTGAATGGGTGAAGGTGTGCTTTGATGCACCCAGTCATATTTTTACCCTTACTTCCAACCCTGTGAAAAATATATATATGGGTGTGCATACATGAATATACATTCATTGCGGTTTACTTTTCATGTGAAAGTATATGTTTGAATATTAAATGAGGCTACATATATTTTATTCAAATATAAAATGTTGGCATAAAGAGTATACCAGAAGGCATTTTGGTCAACTAACCTTTTATGTGCAATTTATATTTTGCACCCAAAAAAAATAAGGGGATTGGTGTGCGTGACATGCAACAAGGAATTTGTGACGTGCACAAACCCACCACAATAATAATAATAATAATAATAGTAATATATGAGACAGAGACTGACTTCTATTCTTCAAGCAACTGGGTACCTCATAAAATCTCATCACAAACCATTGTATACCCTTGGATCTCCATCGCACGGCCACAATGATACGATGATAAAAAAAATACACGTTTGAAGAAGTGTGAGTGCACGAAATGTTGTAATAAAATGGTGTGTAATTAGCTGGAGATTGTTGGTTAGAGAAGAGAACAAAAAGGGGGAGGAGCATTGAAAAAGAAGACTATTTGGGATTGAATTACCATCAAAACAATTTAATGCAAGAGTAATTGAGGCAGTTGAGAATAATGAAGGTTGTATTACGTCAGTTTTGATAAATACCTATTTATTCCCCCCCCCCCCCCCCTCTCTCTCTCTCTCTCTCTCTCTCTCTCATACATATACATACAACAGTACCAATTTATGCCACCTCTCTTTCCACACACCATTTGGACAACCCTACACACCATCACCTTCAATGAACTTTAAAAAGCTTAAAACTAATTGAACAATCAATGGTTCAATGGCAACCCAATAGAAAAATTTTCCCTAATCACCCAAAGATTAAATGAAATTTATCAACACCTCACATGTAAGATCAGTTAGGTAACCATTCTCATTCTCCTTCTACTGGAGCATCCAGATAAATGACATTTCAAATCTTTCAATCCCGTAATCAATTCCATCATTCCTCTTTCCTGTAGAATCTATCATAACTGGAATCCTTAGGAATGAAGGAATGCTCCTTATGGACTAGAGTTAAACAAACTGATCCACAGGCTGAATTTCTACTCTCTTTTTCATCTTTGTTTCCAGGATTTTGTATTCTTCAGCTTTTTAAATATTCTCAAATGGACATGTCAGATGAGGTCCAATTTCATGTGAAAAAATCCAGAACAATTAGGATTGAATGGCCCCTCTTTGTGGGTTCCTACAGACCTTCCCGACCAAAAAGATTTGAAGGGGTGTCGGGGGTGTTGTGAGAGGAGAGTTTTCTGTTTCACAAGTGGGTAGGTATGAGTCTACATAGCAAAGTACAAAAAAAAATATATCATAATCAGATAGGGAGGGAGAAAAAAACACTCACTATCTGTTCCTTCAGATCTCCTAGTATTCTTAGTATGGGTCCATACATACTTCCCCCTCTCCTTCCGCTGCTCCCTCGGGTTCTTGGCAATCTGTCGGAGTGATGTCCACTTCAGTAAAAGATTAGTAGGAATAAGAATTCAAGAATTTGGAGGGGTAGATATAAAATGTACGTTATACATCAGTTTTCATAACTGGTATACAGTAGCCTTCACCTACCAATTAAAGGAGACAAGATGATGCAACAACCAACTTGATAAAAACCTCCCTCTAGAAAGATTGTATTTAAATTTATAGAGCCTTCAATATGCTGAGCTATATGCAGGTGAATGAATAGTGACCACCTGAGAACGCTGTCCGATCAAATGACACAATTAATGATTTATTAGTGCTTGATTAGGACAATTTCTATGTGTTAACAGACATCGTCTTAATTGGAACATGAAAGATGAAGAGAGGCCAATGTGTTATCAATTATGCTATGCAGTGTGAAGTCCTAAGGGTAACTATACTGAAAAGGTAAGGGCGAAAATTGAATAGCAAACATTTCAGATAAACTCATAAAAGAATATAAAAGCATGAGAACAAAAACTGGCATCAATGGTTTCAACAAAAATCTGACACCATAGTTAAATTAGGCATTCAATAAAACAGCAAGCATAGATGTCTATGTGCCAAGGACATACAATTTAAAGGCGTCTCTTTAAATTGAAAGCATCTTCTCCATTATATGGGATTCAAAACCTATACAGTAAACCTAACCATTACAAGCAATAGATGTGGGAATACTATAGCTGGCATTAATAAGTGATGCTAGTTACCAGAAAGAAAAAAAAGATAAAGAGAGAAGGAGAAAATTGAATAAGGGATGGCAGTCCTAAAAATAAAAATAAAAACAAATCATTGGAATCAGAAGTTTACGTGTAGACAAGCTCATGCTCCAACAGGCATCCAAGCCCATAGATGTCAATAAGCTCTGACAAAGATGAAAGTCTTCTTTTACTTCAAAGCTCAGAAATGTGTCAAACAAACAAAGAGCATAGAATTTGGTATTATGTGAGGCAATCAAATAAGCTCATCAAAGATCAGTAGGAAAATCCAATCTTACTACACTACACAGTGTACTCTGAATCACTATATTTTTATCCTAACAAAAATATCCCAACAAGGCCATCTGGGGTCACCTCTGAATCCAAGAAACCTTCATTTAGTGGAAGTTATCCTTACCACACTCAGCCAAAACAATTTTAGCACTAAAATGTTCCATCTCCTAGAAGGAAGCAGAAATCATTGAGCAAGTCTTCAGGGAGTCCACACACACACGCATGCACGCATGCGCACGCATGTACACTACCCACACACACATTCACACACTACCCATATTCTGAAATATTAAGTGGAATAAAGTAAGCTGTAATATAATACAAGCCATAATAAGGTCAGTCAACTTATCTGGAGTTTCATCACAGTTAGAACTGGATTTCATGTTCAGTTCAACAAATATTACAAAATTTTATATTAAGCCCAAACTCTGCAGTCATTGCTTTCAATTGCAATTCTGAGCTGTTACAATTCTATGACAAGCATACACTACCGTAAAAAAACATATGGTGTGAGGTTTTTGGGTTTTCTACAATCAAACCCTGACCTTTCTAATTAATAATGACACGAGTCAAGCAGAACTTAATATGGGCTGATCAAGGCGACTTTTTCTTTCAGTAGAATTGCCAGACAGCTTTGCTTTGGATACCGAGAATAACTGTATAGGTACTAAATGACAAAGTTTAAATTCCTACAACACCCAAAACTAGCACAAACCTCCATAAAGTTTTTCTAGAGAAAATCCAAGATTTCATTTTTTGTAAAAAATGGAAAAGGATGACACAGACACTATAAAAGTAGGATGGGATTCAATTAGATTATACTCCATACATTACCTGAGCCCTTGAAGAGAAGCCCAGGGGCACAAAATACAAACACACCTGCAGACCTCATCAGGGAAAAATCAATCACATATTAATTAGCCACTCTCATACCATCCACTACTGCTTCTGACATATTTATCCACAATGCCAAACTCTCTATTTTGCTCAACTCGCCTAGCATAGTTCTCAGTTGATATTGGCCCCTTCTTCAACCGCCGGTAGTAAATCATCTCCCATGGCCACAAGCGAGCACTACCAAAGTATGAGCCCACCGGCTTATCTTCATCATCTTCTTGCATGGGTAGTCGATAGTGCCTCAGAACCATACGCATTTCCTGAGACGATATTGTCAGAGTGTTCTTGGAATGGGAGCCAGTGGGAATCTTTGTAGGATCCAGTCCTGACTGTGATCTCACGCCACTCTTCTCCTTTGAATTCTCAAGAGAATCTTCACCAACTTTATCTGCTGATTTCATGTGAAACCTTCGTTCTTCATATCCAACCCGGCGCAAACAATGGTTTACATCGTCATTGTCGTCATGATGTCCTGCATGTTCTCCATTCACTTCCACAGGGTAGTTGGAAAAGCACTCTCATCTCTCTGTTCTAATACAATGTCTCTTGTTTCTGAACTCTCTGATTTGGCATCATATTCTGGAGATATTGACCTGGGACTCGCTAATTTCTCCATGTCACCCCTTGGAGATGGAACTTTGGCATTCAAACCTGCGTCCGGAGGAGGGAGGGAAATGGACAGTGATTTGAGAGAACTTGACCTGGACCTGGACCTGGTTCTAGAACCTTTAGATTTTGAAGAGGATGTTCGGGATGCAGACCTCAAATTAGGTCTAGAATGGGTCCTTGAGACTGATCTAGAGCGTGAATGGGAGCTTGTGCCTGAAACAGACTTCAATGATGAGGTCGTTGAACGGGAGTAGCTAGATCTGGTGGAACCAGTATCACTCGATGAAGAAACAGACCTCCTCACTTTCCTCTTTCGCTGGCTCTTCCCACCCATCTGTCCAATCCTCTTCTTCCGGTGTGACTCTCTTCGAAGCTTCAATCTGTGATTTTCCTCACTTCCAAGGGAACTCTCGCTCTTATTGACCAACCGTTTAGCTTTCTCAGAATTGAATTTCCTTTCATCATTTACACGACGTCTTACAAATCGAGGGTCTCTTCCATTGCTTGTCCTTTCCCGCTTAACAGGCCTTGGTCTATTGAACTCTCCATCGCCTCTAAATCTGATATCAACTTCATCATCCCTCTTAAACTCAAATCTATTAAATCTCTCCCTCCTGGGAGCGTCTACTTCTGGACAGTTGCGCATTAGATGACCCACCTGTCCACATTTATAGCAGCTCTGTTGAGGCTTCAACTTATTCTGATGCTTCCAAGAGGCATCACCTGGTCTTACTCTCAAAGATTTTTCAGAACTCCGCACAGGAGAACCATAGGAACCAGTGACTCGGTGGTTGTGATTTTCTTCTTGACTGTCATAACCTTCATCAGGCACATATCTCTCGAACACAGTCTCATTCCCAGATGCACCGTCAATCGGTGCATGACTAACAGGATCACCACATTGATCACTTTCAATTCGGTTCACCCCAATATCTGCCTCCTTAGCATTCTGATTTTGTTCACCTTCATGGTCTTGAAGATCCTCTTGATGATAATCTTCATTATTGTACACACCATGCAATTGCAGACCACCTCTGTTACGGACTGGGTGAGCCATTCCTGCAGCAAACTTTCTTCGATCTTGTGAACCCTTGTTTCTGAAACCATTGCCTTCATCTCTTAAGTTGTTCCTGCGATCATAGAACCTGGTAATACGCCCAGATCTTTGGAAGGGAGTGGGCTGTCTCTTTGACCAGTCAAGGGATATTCGCTCCCCACAGATGATTTTGCCCCGCAATGCACGCAGAGCCCTATCTGCATTCTCAGGAACTTCATATATAACAAACCCATACCCATCTTTCAACTGCACATTACATCGTCCAAACTTCCCAAAAACTCGTTCAAGATCATCATGCCGGATGTGAGGGGGGAGATTACCAAGAAACAGAGACATCTGCAAGACAAATCCATGTTTACATCATTTGTTTAGCATGCCAATGTTTTTCAAAAACAAAAAAGTTCAATGCAGTCATGCAAAATAAATGACAACCACACACACAAATAATATGGAAACAAAATAATAGAAGTGTTTTCTTCTGAGTTCTTTTCACTGTTCTGCTAAATGAACAGATTCACATAATAAAAACAATTATCAGTGACCTCTTTCAAAGTTTTACCACAGACAGACTCATCAGAAATCACAGAAAAGGGAATAATGAAACATTAATTAGTTAAAGATACCCCAAAAGTTATTTTGTTCACATACAAAGGGAAAATGAATCCTCACCTAGTGATATGTCTCCTAATCCTTGGCTTATCAGCTTACTGAAGATATTATATTTGAAACAGAAATTTACATAACTATCATTGTTCTCAACATTCATCTTTAGTTTGACATCCTGCCAACAAATCCAACAGGAAAGGTAAAAAGGATTCAATTCTATCAGACTGTAAGCACTGGTAGCAATGTCTACCTTGTTTCAAAAAAAAAAAATTCTATCAGACTATATATACACACACACAGTCCTCCATGCACATTATACAGCAGTAAATTCCATATTCAAAGGCTTTAACAGTAATAATTTATAAAATCAAACCAACAGTCAAATTATGGTATATTTGATAGATTACGTGTTGATGATCACCAGCAATAATGCAACCTTTTATCTTATATCCATATAAGGCATGAAGATTGGAAAAGCAAACGGATGGCTGTTCCCAAGATCTGCCTAATTTTTCTAAGTTGCATCCAAGCCAGTTTTGAGCTAGTTTCAAAAATCATCTGAACCTGTGCAGATTCCCTTTTACTCAGGATGAATACATTTTTAAAAAAGAAAATAATAGATGTACTATAATGAAGCCATGCACATTCCTATTTTTTCACCACCATCCATGCTTCTTCTTCTTCTTCTTCTTCTTCTTCTTTTGGGGAGAGAGAGAGAAGGCAGACAAACACCACCCTGATTTGTATTAATAAAATCAAAGAAACATTGTCTAAAATGAGGTAAGAGGACACAGATGAAAGCCAAAAAAAAAGACTAGGGTAACCCCCCACATGCCCAACCCCCTCATTGTAGAGGAGGAATCTGCCCCAGGAGGATAGACACAACCAAACCCGCGTTATTACTCCTCAATGAGCAGTGATCCTCCTCCAAAATGGACACCTTTGGCCCCCATGCTGTGGTGACCCCACTCCTTTATGAAGCCCACAGATTTCAAAGTGAAATCTACTCCCCTTGAATAGGATCTTGTTTCTCATCAGCTAGATCGCCCACGCGCCCATCGAGGTGATCAATTTCAAAAAAAATTCCTTTGATGCGTTTATCTTCCCTCCTTGTGTTTTTTTTATTGACTGCCACATTTCCTCTAGGTTTCAAAAGCCTGAACTCAAGCCCGTCAAACCCCAAGCACTGACCAAAGCTAAACCATAGCCGGGCAGTGGCAAAATAATTGTTCCATCGTCTTATCCTCACACTAGCAGAGAGAGCATATAGTTGAGGCCTCCGGGTGCCACTTAGACAGATACACCTCAGTGAGGATGCGACCCTGATGCAGTAATCACATTAAGCCTTTATATTTTGAAGGGATCTGTAGGCTCCATATCTCTTTTGACTTTTCCTTCATTTGCTTGATGGGTTGCAAATTAACTCTCCACCACTCATAAGCAAGCTTCATGGTGTAGCCTACACCCAGCTTGCCATCCCAACACGCTTCATCTGCTATCCTCCTCGCTGGCTAAACTTCGCTTAGCATGCGAAACATCTTACTAATTGGTCAACCTCTACATCGCGGAGGTTTCGGAGCGCATCTCAGTAGGCCTTTGGTTAAAGGCAATTTGTCAAACTTGATTGGAGCCCACTGGTGGGAAAAATGGAGAAATGGCTGGCAAGGTGGCTTAATCACCATATAAGCCTGGGAAGGAAACTAACCTTGCTTGAAGTCGTGCTCACAAACCTGCCCTATTTTGGCTGTCCACATTCGGAGTTCTACAGGGAATCCTCAACATATTGTAGTCATCAAAAGAAGTTTTTATGGAGAGGCAAAGGAGGAGGACATGAGGTTGTTTCAGGTGAAGTGGAGTTCGATGTGTCAACAAAAGAAGCATGGAGGACTTGGGGTGAAAAATTTCAATGACGTGAACAAGGTACTCCTAGCTAATGGACTTGGAAGTGGATTACAAAACCCAATGCGACTTGGGCTAGAGTGTTCAGAGACATATACGGTGGAGGTCCATAATAGGAACACCTACCAGACCTATCACACAATGCGATGGACCTATGTAAGGGAATTTCTCGGCTTAGGGAAGGTGTTTCTTGCCCCAATTTCTTGTAAACTCAGATATGGTAGCATTATAAATTTCAATTTCTGGATGGATAAATGGTGTGGCAAACACCAAAATAAGTGTTGGGTTCTCGAACATCCATTGGTCACATGGCACAGAGAAGGGACGGTGGACAACTTTTGGTGTACAAACACAAGCGCGAGCATGGAAGCGACTGAATGGCACACTAGACCTAAATATGTTCGCAAGCCTACACGCATCCCCTTCCCCCATATTAGTCAGGATCAAGGAATTCTTTGAGTAATTTATCTTAAATCCTAATACCAATTCAAAACAATGTAGGATAAATTTAAATCCTTTGATAGCGTTCTCCGGAGCGCATAAGAGGAGTGTGTCATCCAAAAACTGGACACGCATATGTAAACGCATTTCCCCCACCCCGGCCAAACCAGTGAGACCGGAAATCCATCATCGTTTGTTGTCGCACACATGCGGCACATTGACCACCATCGTGAATAGAATGGGGGATAGTGGGTCCGCCTAACGAAGTCTCGATTGATCATAAAATAAAAATGACAAAAAGCCAGGCCACAAAAAGCTTGGGCTTCCTATTCATACTTCATCACTCGGAAAAGAGATTGGGCTCCTCTCATTGAAAGATTCAGCAAGAACCTTGATAGGTGGAAAGGAAGAGCACTGACTTTGGGTGGCAGACTGGTTCTTCTAAATGCGGTCCTTACTAGTTTCCCAATTTATTTCCTCTCTATTTTCAAAATTCCTATCGGCATTCTTAATGAGGTGGACAAAAAAAGGAGAAGATTCTTATGGGTGGCACAAAAGATGGAGGTTCAAGCCCATATCTAGCTAAGTGGGACCTAGTATGCAGGGATAAGAAAGATGGAGGCATGGGGGTTCTTAATCTACAAAACATGAACAAGGCATTGTTGGGCAAGTGGCTTTGGCGATTGATTGCAGACCAGGACTCGCTTTGGATTCGTATTATAAGAGAAATATTATATGCACTGTTCGCGATTAGAGTTAATTCCTCATTCTAGAGCGTCTTTATCCAAAATTTGGAAGGATATCCTCGAGAGTGCCGAGATTATTAAAGGAAACTCATTATTTGTTTCGGGCAATGGAGTTGAGATAAAATTTTGGAAGGATCATTGGCTTCGTGGTTCATCTCCGGCTAATATTTGTCCTAATCTCTTCCGCGTAGTAACTCATGTGGATGACATGGTATGTGACTCTTTCACTTGTGAGGTAAACTCTATTATTTGGTGTCCTCGGTTGCGTCGAAACTTAAATGATGTCGAAGCCATGGAATTCACTAACCTGTTGGACCTACTTCAAGGCATGGAGTTAAGGTTGGAAGATGAGGATGTCGTAAATTGGAAATTAGCACATCTTCTTGGGTTCTTGGTGAAAAACCTTTATCAGCAGATTAACAAAGTTTTTTCTCCAATCCAGAATGCTAACATTCAGGTCCTTATTTGGGGTTCACTTGCGCCATTGAAGATCAGAGCTTTTATGTGGCTACTCTCTATAAACAAAGTGCTCACCAAGATTAATAGAGCTAAGTGGTTCCAAACATTGACATTTCCTATTTATTGTGTGGTGCTGCCGAGGAGGATAGAGAGCATTTATTCTTCACATGTTCTTTTGCCTTATCAATTGGGAATTGGTTGGGAAAGCAATTGGTTCAACATGTAATTTCCAAAATATTGATGAGATGTGGAACCTATTTCGTCATAGAAAGAAAAAAGGGGATCATAGTAATATGGCTAATTTCAGCTTTTAATTCCTCATGCAGTATGTTGGAGTATTTGGTTGACAAGAAATGAGTGTTTATTTCAGAGGAAAAGGGTATATGTGGAAAATACTTGGGCTCATATTTCATACTTGCTCAAGGATTGGGTGAAGATGATTCTCCAGGAAGACAATCATACCACGATTATGGATCCTTTTTGGTTCATGAGGAAGTGATTCAACTTTTATTGTGCTTATACGATTTGGGCTTTTGCTCATATCGGTTGTTGTTTTTTACTTTTTTTTTTTTTGGAGATCCCTCGTCTCCTTTGTTCGGGAGCTTTTAAATTAATAAAAGTTCATATCCTTATTCAAAAAAAAAAAACAAAGCTTTGGCCGATCCAATGCACTATGATATCATTCTAATCTAAAGAGGATCATGGTTGTAAAGCTCAAGAATGTGGAGAAAGAAGTTCACATCTACATTGTCATAATGCCACATCTCTTGTCCTTGTGGAGCGCCGCAATGATCTCTTGCGCAATGACGCAAACTCTGCAATGTTGAGCACTCCAGGATGAACACTGATTGCGTATCATCGATGATGAAGCCACAAACCCACTATAATTTGTTGGCTAGGACCTTAGCAATCATCATATGGCATCCGTTTAATAGACATATTGATCTAAAATCCAAAACTTTTATGTCTTCCTCCCTCCTTGACATTAACTCAATCTCTTATTTCTAGCTTTGTTGCATCTCCAAACAACTTCAATAAACCAATTAACAAGTCCAATAGTTTATCTACAAAAAGTAGAATACAACCATTCTCCCCTGGTTTCTATTTCTTCCATTTAAATCTACCGGTGTGCTAAATTAGTTTATACACATGACACAATCACACAACTCAACAGTCTACCAATGTTTGAATCTACCTCTCAAGCATATCTTCTCTTATCTAGTTATCTTCCTTCAGACATATACACTTCCCACAACAGATAATCGTGCAAATACATTGCCAAAGCATTAGTGTTGAGTTTTTAAATGGGAGTTTCATCATTGAGTGAGTTTTGAACATGCTGGCGAGGACATCAGTTAACTCTACTACTATCAATCCTGGGGTTGTGGTGTGAGTGATTTTTGTGGGGTTTTTTTTTTTTTTGATGAAAAGAGGTAAGACTCTTATTAATTAAAAACCCCCAAATAAATGGAGGGATATCCAAACAAAAAAAAGAATAAAACAAAAATCGAAAAGGAACAATCTCCCAATCAATTATAAAAATTAAATAACTAACTCCTCACAAACCAAGAGTGGCCCATAATAGAGGAAGGATTATCCACTTGGATAATTATTTTCACCCAATCCCTTAGCATAAATGAAATTTGCGCCCAAATATTTTCCACATACAATGCGAACCAAGCTTTAGTAAAGTCGGTAAACATCTCTTCTCTCTGTGAAAGAAATCAAGGGATCAAATCCTAGGGAGCACTATTCTTCAAAAAATTTATATATATTTTCCACATACATCATCTTTTTTTGAAAGATTCCTTCATTTTGAGTCAACCAAATATACCAACAAACCGCTTGAGGGATTAGCCAGTGAAATTTAGCTTCGTTGCTACGATCACCTTTCTTCCTTCTTTGACGGAATAGATTCCACATCTCACCAATGTCAAGGAAGCAACAAGTAGAGTCAATAGCCTTCCCTACCAAATCCCAAATGATTTTTGTGGTCTTGACTGTGTACATTTTTCATTAATGAATCACCATAGCTTGTCTACCCTTTTGAAAAAAAAATATTATAAAAAATAATCGCGCATTTAGCATACATGGGGAGTTGCTGTGCAAGAAGACTTAGTGTCACATAGAGGCATTGAATCGCGGGGTGCCAGAGCCATAGTTAGAGGAGTGTTCATGTTGGAAGGGAAGCGGTCAAAGAAAAATAGCCAATTTGTACACAAGGCATTTAATTAGTTACTTGTTCCTAACAAGTTCAAAAAAAATTGGACACACAGTTGTTATAACTGCCATTGAACCAATAAGCAAACCCATGCTCCACATTTCCAAGGCATTAGATATGAAATTTTGAAGATACTAAGTTTCACTGGTTCAAGATGGTCCAAACCAAAACTTAAATCGTGTCAAATGATTTGGATTTTGGCTTCAAATGATATAATTATACTCACTGATCTCAAAAATCCTCCTAACCAAAACAACACCACCTACAACACGAGAAGAAACAACACATCTATAGAACAATTTATGGGTAACCAGACGCATTTCTAAAACCCAGATACAAAGTGTTCTTGTTACACAGAACCGATATAAAATATCAAACGTAATCAAATCAAAGAAGCTCTGGACGACAAAAAAAGAAAAAAAATTGATAAGATTCCACTATTGAACAGTGCAGAGAGCTCGATCAAGAACATTCTAATCTAAAACCCTAATTTCAACACCGATTATCAAAAATCCACAAGGAAACCCACTCTGAATCGACGTTTCTATAGCTCTATTACCTCTACGACTTCAAAAAGAGATTAAAATCAACAAGAGAGTCATCAAACGGTTCACTATTGATGAATGCAGCAACAGTTCATGATTTCCATCCGAATCGAAGGCGTTTTGTACCTCTATAGATGCATTTCTCAGGGAAAAACAGCTGTGGAGAATCAGGTGTACCTGGAATCGATTCGAGAGAGAGTGAGAGAAACGAAAATGGAAACCCTAGATTGAACGGACGGTCATCATCACCGACTGATTTGGTGGGAGGTTCGGATCCCTCACTGCGTGTCTTGTTTTAGGGAGCATTTGATGGGCTTTAAGCCTGGATGAAGATGATGGGCTTTAAGCCCATTTTACAGTCTCGTATATATATTGATCAATAATGTTTTCTAGACCCCAACTTTACAGACTCCATCATACTCTATCATAGGCCCCATGAGGTGGCAATAGGATACATATTATATCATTTACTTGATAACAACCTTGAGATTTATTCCGAGAATCATGGAGTATCATTCATTCTTTATGCATATCTCAACCGAATTATTATTATTTCCTTGAATGAGATCTAAACAAATAATAAAAAAAAATGAAGATAATCAAGGTAATCTCTGAAGACTCATCTCTCTTCTTCTTGTTGTCTTCTCTACATTTTCTCCTCCTCAATAGTCCACTTGTGGCCATTGTTGCTGCTCACCTCGTAGCTCTCTTAGATTTTTTAATCTTGTAAAGATCGAAAACATTGTTTTGTTCTTTGTGGAGTTGAATCTTTCATCAACGCCTACCGGATCAGGTTTTATTTATGTTTTGAATGTCATTTTTCATAGTTGGATTTGTTTTTTATAATGTTACATTTTATATATAGAGCATTCTTCATTTTTTTAAATATGTGTCGTTTTTGTTACATTCGTAAATGTAACAGTCAACCACATACGTGTATTGATTTATATTTGTTACATTCATAAATGTAACAATGAACTACAGGTAAATTGAATGGAATGTAAAACATTTAGAAATACATATATATAAATGTAACAATTTTTATTAAAATGAAACCAATAGTTCATGTAATATTTATTAAATGTAACTCACAGCAAAACAAGTGTTTGATATTTTTAATGAAATGTAAAGATTTGTTTTAAAATTATTTAAACATTGCAAGAAATGTAAAACATTTATGTAATGTAAATGTAACAGTGTTAATATAAATGTAACAAATGATGTAAACATGTAGGAAATGTTTTTACTGCTGTTTGAAAGATTTTAACGAAAAATAATTTAAGTAGTTTGGTGTTATTTAAGTAAGTTTTGATGTAACTGAAATAGAAAATTCAATTATTATGTAAAGATTTCAAATTTAAATTTTGAAATAGGGTGTAACTGAAATTAATATGAAAGATTGTAATCGAATAGAAAAAAAGAGAGATTTGGGTTAATGGGATATATTTTTAATGAATGGCATATCCGTATTTTGTCATTTTACACTTTTTCAAAAGTCAACAAACCATTCAAAACCAATTAATAAAGTAATGACACCTCATGGGGCTTGTGAATGAAGCTTGTGATTTGGGACTTAGGTATCACCACTGATATATGATATATGGTGCATAGCATTCTATCACTCATAATATATAACACAAATTTTTTTTTTTAAATTAAAAAATCATATTAATGTATTTTAGTATATATTTTATTTCATATAACAACGTGTATTTTATTTAAAGAGTATATAATTAAAATTAAAAAAATCTGTTTAAACTGTAATTAAGGCTGCAAAGTAAGCTGGATGTATCAGTTTTATTGGAGGCCCATTGGGATAGGAGTTGAATCACAGGCTGGGTTTGGGATGGTTGATGGGTCATTTATGTGGCCCACCACCAACCCGGCCCAATTCACTCATTGGTGGTTTGTACAAGTAAAATGATATGTCCATGTCCAACACTCCAGCCCTTTTGCAGCTCACTTACACTCCAGCCCTTGTTTTGCCATATAATTTTTTTATTATATTAAATATAGTGAATGATCAATTCAATTCATTTTAAACAGAGTGGGGTGGGGCAGGGCGGGGCGGATATGGATTTTAAAATAGAAAACTCAAAATGTAATTGAGTAAATATGGATTTCAAATTATAAAATCCGATATGGGATAGGGCGAGTGTGGAGTCTAACATCTGGGGAGACGGATTGAGTGTGGATTATGATAAACCCGACTCCAACATGACCCATTGTCATCCTTAAAACCCATTAACCACATATACTTTACAAGGATGAGTGATAATTAAATGATTTTAGAGCATCTTCAAAAACCTTCTTACATTGTGAGAAAAAAATGCTCTATGTGACATGTAAGAAGTTTTTTTTTTTTATCACTTTAAAAGTCTTTCCATTCTTCTCCTGTATGGGAGGCTTTTAAAAGTGGATTTTAAAACCGATTTAACGAAGTTTACATGGAGTTGTAACGAGTTTACAGGGACGTAATTGAGATTTCGATTATTTGCCATGACTAGTACGCATTCAACACGAAAAGAAATTAAAATTTCAACTGGACCCCCCCTCTCACCTCTCATCATCGGATTCTGTCTCCATTTTTTTTTGTGACCTTTCAAAATACCAAAAAAACCCTAAAAAAGGGGAGGTCCGAATTCGATCTCCATATCTGACGATTCCGAGACAGAGAGAGAGAGAGAGAGATGACGATCGGATCGGGTGGGTCGAGCGTCGTCGGTAACCCTCTCATTCTTTTTCAATCGTTCCCTATTGATCCCTTTTTGAGTTCTTTCGATGGAAACCCTTGATGGGTTTGGTTTGTTTTTAGGTTTTCGTCGTATCGATGAATCGCTTCATCTATGATTTTGAATCTATGTGGTTCTTTGAAGGAGTTTATGATACCGTCTTATTGGAATTGATGATGATTCGTGTTTTTATTTGTTTTTGGTTTTTTGGGATTCTATGATTATCAGATTTTTTTGAGGTTATCTGTTTATGATGTTTTCAGAGGAGTCTTGGTGAGTATACTTTGAGCTTCATGAATCCGCTGCGCAATATTTTTTTTCTCCATAAATTACACAGGACTTGGTGTTATTTTTAGTTTATGTTTTGCCCACATTAGAGGTTTATTTGCAGTTCTTGTTTGTAACTTGATTTGTGGGTTTCCTTGAGTGTTTATGCATTATGTGATGTGCAGTTATGGTTTGGAGTGCTATTGTTTTTCTTGTCATGCTTGCTATTGGATACGTGATTGTTTTTCCTTTGAAACCAATTTGTCTAAAACAGTTTTTTTTCTTTTTTAAAAGCCATCTTTTTCCATAAATAGGAACTCTCACTGAGCTTCTTCATATAAGTTTAGACTCAACTAGTTTTTTTTTTTTTTGTTTCCATAAGATTTTCTTTGTAGAAAAACACTTTAAAAGTCAAAATATGAAAATAAAAACCAAAGTTTTTAAAAAACTTGTTTGGTATCGATTATCTGAAAGTGATTCTGCAATTGGTTCCAAATGGGGCCTAAAATGACTAAATAGTTTATTCTGGTCTCATTGCTGTGATTGTTTTTCCTTTGGAGCCAATTTTTCAAAAACAAATTTTATTTTAACAAAAAAGCCAGTTTTTTCCATAAATAGGAACTTTCAATCAGCTTTTTCATAAAAGTTAAACTCAACTGATTTTTTTTTCTCATAAGATTCTCTATGAAACTGATTCTGCAATTGGTTCCAAATGGGGCCTAAAATGACTTGCTAAATAGTTTATTCGGGTCTCATGGCTGTGATTGTTATCGAAATTGATTGGACTTTTTGGGTGTGTTGGAGCCGAGGAGTAATGTGATTGGGTGATGTACTATTGGGGTCAAGGAGTATGTTTTTGTATAATAGTTGTTTTTTTCCATAATTTGTTTTTGTTTGGTATCATTTTAATGTATTAAGTTACTTAATTACTCAGTCTGGGAACTTTACCATATATAATTAGTTTAATCAGTGCATTTATGGTTCTTTTATGTTCTCATAAGCTCTGAATCTTGATTAGATCGGTTTTTTTTTTTCATGTATTTCATATGTATTTCCATTTTTTCTTCTAATTGTAGTTTTCTAACATTTTTTTTTATCTTCTATTCAAAAATGCTTTTATAGTACTTTTTCATTCCTTTATTTATTGCAGATCTTTTTAGTTTTTGGGATTTGTGTGTGTCCGCTTATTTTTTCATCCTAAGACATTGTTTTATGGAACTAAGACACCTGATTGAGAAATGCCATAGCTATTTCCCAAAACTTGAGCAATTGAATGTCATGCTTTTTAATTAATAGCCTGCCGAACTCACTAGTGCAAGAGAGCTGCATAACAATCATGTTGAAACATTTCAGTGGGACAATTTTACTGTTTTGACATAATACTGTTTCATACATTTTTGAAGTATTCTATTTGAATCATTACAAAGAATTGTTTATTTGAAATAAAAGAAAACATGACATGTAGCATGATAATTTTAATCTTCTGAGGGCTTTAACAACTTTACATTTGGGAGTTGGAAAATTCCATGGTCCTGTTTTGAATAATTAACTTTTAGGATTTTAGAAAGTGATTGATGGCAATCATGACTAGTGGAGAAGAATCTAAAACACCATTGAGATAAATGACTGATTGGTATTCATCGTAGTAGAATTATTATATGTTAAGATCAGAGTGCATAAACCATGGTTCTATGTACTCCTTGGGATGGTAAAACCATGTGAAATCTATAGTGTCATCTTGGTTAATCTTAATGCAGCCGTACGAGCACACAAGTGTGAGTATTGTAACCATACGCTTACTACTGTAGTTCATAACTATAATTTGAAGGGTATCTAGTTAATTTCATTGATTTAGTGGGAACATCCTTTTTGTAAATGTGATTCTATGTAGTGGCAGGCCATCATTAATGCGGGATGTAGTTTGTATAGTGAAACAGAGCAATTGATAAATCTAACTGAATAGCAGATTGCCTAGTTCTCATCAAGCCTGGTCTAGAAATTGTTAGATAGGGATTGGGATTCAGCTCAAGAGTCCAGATCGTGGACTGTAAATTCTGGATTATGGATCAAAATATTGTGACCATTCTGTGCACTGTAAGATGTACCGGAGATTGTTATATATTGGCATTGTGAGCGTGGACTATTAAACTTTATTGTGGAGAAATTTTTAATTAAATATCTGGAAAATTGTGTTTCTAATGACTTGTTCTTTCAGTGCCTCGTAACTTCAGACTGCTAGAGGAACTTGAACGTGGAGAGAAGGGTATTGGAGATGGTACAGTTAGCTACGGAATGGATGATGGCGATGACATCTACATGCGTTCCTGGACAGGCACCATAATTGGCCCTCACAATGTATGTCTGTAACCTCTTCACTTCTATAGCTCAGGATGGTTTCAACTCAATTATGTTGTATCCACCATTCTTGCATTTTAATTTATCTATAATCTACAAACTCCTGATCAACTTTCGTTTTCTCCATGGGTTTAGTAACCTCATCCATTGTTTCTGGCGGTTGTTGTAAGGATAACACAGAATGGTGCAATGAGAAAAGTAACAATGCCCAGGAAAGCAAGAACCTGTAATACGAGGGAATTGCAGACACCACACCTAAAAATGAAATGAGCCAAGATTTGCTAACCCTTTCATTTCTCTTGCGACAAACATCACTCAACGCATCATTATACATGAGATTCCCATTCTCTTTATTTCTAGAAACTAACTGTAGTGTGATCATTGTTCATTGTTTGTGGAACTTCCATAAAATGCATGTCAATACAAAGAGGCAATATTACTTTCGGATAATTAATTTAACATTGATATCAACATAATTTTTTTGTATGGTTTTGGATGGGCAGTGGCAGAGAGATTCTACCATAAATGTTTCCTATCATGAAAATTCAATTGTAGTCTACTTTTGCATGCTTTTCCTACCCCTTTCAGTTCATTGTGCGTCATCTCCCATAGCTCCTTGATTATTATTTTCTAAAACTGCAACAGAGCCATTTGTTTGTACATTTCAACTGAAGTTGAACGTTTTTGATATGTTTATGCAATGTTGCGCATCATTTTGCCCTAAATAATGATTTATTTGAGAAGTTATGATATTTTTGGTGTGAGCCCCTGCTTCAGATGTCAAACTAGGGAATACATGGAGTACATTTAGCCTAAAGTCCACATTTTTTATCGGTAATCCGTAATTGTAATCTTGCTAATTTCACTGTCGTGTTTCACATCCGCAAAACATTTCAGTACTTTTTCATAGACCAGTAAGCCAGTGTTGTGTTCCAAATAACTTCATCTATTCTATTGACAAAGCATTTATACTCATTACATGGAATTTCTCAATGGCATTTGTGTATAGGATTTGATACCTCGGTTTCTAAATGGACAAGTGTGTTTTCCTTGGTTGTTTTTAAGTGCAAGTAATTATCATTGTTCATTATTTAATATGTAGTTACTTCTTTCTTGAACCTGGACCCTTTACCAGTGTAACTAGTAAATACTTAGATGAGTATAACAGATATTTGAAGTTGTGTGGTAGTTTTTCGTACTCGCAAATCTTATCTGCTTCATCTTTTGATTGCAGTCCGTGCATGAAGGTCGAATTTACCAGTTGAAACTCTTCTGTGATAAAGATTACCCTGAGAAGCCACCAAGTGTTCGCTTTCACTCGCGCGTCAACATGACATGCGTGAACCCTGAGACTGGAGTGGTAACATCATATAACAATTTTAGGTTGCGTTATCATTGTTGTTAGTATATATCAAGAAATGGTGCACATTAGTAACTATGGTCCATTTATTCTTTACATCATCAATGCACGGTGGATTTGACATGAAAGTGCAATTGAGTTAATCTGGAATGTAAGTTTATGTCTCATATACCTTCAGAAATCTAGGATTTTATTGAGGTCCCGTAAATCACTTTGTACATGTTTTTTTAATATTGTTCATTATCATATGATATGCAACAGAAGCCATGATGTTGTATTGATGTCTGACTTTGGGCTTCTTATCATGTACTTTTCTTTCTTTTTTTTCAATTTTTTTTTATAAATATACTGAATTAAATGGGAAAAAATGTTTCAAGCATATAACTCCAAACATTTCTAGTCCTTTACAAATTCTGGAAGATAGGGCTGGTTGTCGGGTTTATGCTTGCATTACTGGACACCAAGGAAGAACGACCGCAAATGAGGTGTTTACACATTTTTTCTTGTGTACGTGTAATGACAGTTTTATGAGTAAGAATTTATCATACTATTTATCTGTAGCCCCTCACAAGGTCTGTAATCCAGTAAAGAAGCTAAAGAATCTCTTATTTATCCACAGTAGGCATTGCTTTGTTAAACCACATAAATCTCATCTTGTGTTGTTTGTCTGTCTGTTTTTCTTTATTTTCAATTTGCGGTCCTATTTTTTCAACATTGGTTTGATCATGGTTTGATATTTTTAAACTTGTTTTTGGTTTCAGGTGGAATCAAAGAAGTTTGGCATGTTGGCGAACTGGCAGCGGGAGTACACCATGGAGGACATTCTAACTCAGCTGAAGAAGGAGATGGCGGCACCACACAACCGGAAACTGGTCCAGCCTCCCGAAGGTACCTTCTTCTAGTTGTGCATGGAACGTGAACCTGATTCATAATATGCATACCATGGTGTGAATTGGTCCTAGGAAAATTAAATTAAGATCCTTATGTGCTGCTTGTCTTCTACAATTTCACTGGATTGCCATGGGTTGGCATGAAGTTCGTTAAAAAAAAGTGGGATTGCTTGTGTGCTATATTTTGAAGGAAGACTTTATGCACTCGCTATATAATATATAATAAATTTGAATTTTGCCTATTCTACGTGTTCTTTGCACCTTGTAAAATTTGCATTTGTGTTTGTACCCCCAACATGTCATGATGTTTATGCGCATTTGATGTTCGATGCATTGTGGCTTATGTTTCTTTATCTCTCTTATCCCCAAATGGATCCTCTCTCAAGTCATATAGTTATAAAACAAACTTCATTGTATTCTACTACTCGAATTAGGCAGAACTGTAACTCATGCTTCTTGGTGCAGAATCAGCCTCCCCAAATTATGAGGTTTGATTGGTGAGGGATTTGTGGGTGTGTGTGTGTGTGTGTTTTGGGGGGTGGAAGGAATTGTCTTTAATTTTCTTTTATATTTAGTTGTTCTTTCATTTTGTAGAGAGTTTGAATTGTTTATATATCCTCATAAATCTAGGGAGATTATGGAATCATGATATAAATCGAGTATAAACTTCCATGTCTGGGTTGTAATTGAATTATGGAAGGCAGTACTTGCACAACACAGATAATTTAACTTCCTCTTGTGTGAATGTTCTCTTCACTGTCAGTTATCTATTTGGGAGTTCATGCACTCAATGATTTCTCTAATTTCTATCCCTAGTCATACCCTAGAATGTGATATCTGTAAAATATATAATATTTATTCAATTTCAATTAAATCGTGGTAATAACATCTACCTATTATTTTTAAATAATATTTATTTAGTGGTTTGGTGAATATACTCAATGCCTGACCATTGTGCACTGGTTGCGATTCCTTTCACATCCCATCAGTTTGTGATTGAAAATGTTTGACAATGAGATATTATTTGAGTGATGAACCTTTGTAGATTTTGCATATTTTGTAAACATTTATAAATGGATTTTGATGGACTTCTATAGACTAATGAATTTTCAGGTACTTATTTTTGGATTTCTAAAATAATAAATTCAAACACAAGATTTTTTAATATAACCAATGTGGAAATCATTATATAGTAGAAACTAATGGTAGATCTATGCATATGTTATATAATAAATAATAACAATAATGAAAATGATTGTTTGCAATACAAGTATAATTCTTCATCAAACACAAAGCGACAACAATATTTCACAGTAATGCAAACTGAGTTTATAAGACTTGATTTTCTGTTAATGAAATAATGTCATGATTGAACAACTCAGGATTTAAAAATCATGAACATAAACTTTTTATCTATAAAACTCTTAATTAAATAATCCCTCTTTACATGTACCCTCTAGAGCGGTGTGCACATCTATGTGATGCACCACCAATCTCTCTGTGATAAGAAAATATTAGACATAGTTATGTTTATAGACTTGTTTACAGTCTACAACGAGAAATTTTTTTTTAAAAATAAATTATATACCTTAGTGACTTGTATATATATTTTTAAAAAATATATAATTTTTTTTATTGAGAATTATATTTTTAAAAAATTTCTCCCATCTCTCCCGTTATCCCTCCCACCCCCCAAAAATTATCTCGATGTGAAATGGATAACTAGGCAAAAAGAAAGGTAGAGAGAAAAAAATGAATAACTAGGATGAGAGTATGGTGGGTTGGCATCGCCTTCTCCTAGCATCTGCGCTCACCATCGTCGCCATCTCTCTTTTTATTTTCTTTTATATTCTCTCTCCCATCCTCCACCTCAGCACCACCTCATCCTATTGCCGCCGGCTACCCTCTTTGCAGCCATCCTCTCCGCTCACCATCAACTGTCCTCTCTCCTTTTCTCTTCTCTTTTTCTCTCTTTGCCTCTTTTTTCACTTAGTTATTCATCCCTCACCAAAAAAAAATTTGAGGTGGAATGGATAACTGGATGAGTGGAAGGAAAGCCCCCTTCAATCAAAATAACCCCATTTGTTATTTTTAAACAATCATTTCAGAATAACTATCCCAATCAATTCATCCCACTTTTAAAATGCTCGGTAGGGTTGGTAAATGAGCAGAACACACCGAGCTTCCAAAATGCTCGGCGACTCTCTCCCCAAAATCTCCCCCGCAAAAACATTCCAAACCGTCCGCTCACCAATCCAACAGCCCAAACACCTAATAAATATAAATAATAAAACAAAATAAACCCCCATCCACGTCACCCTCTCCTTCATCCCCCATTTCCCCCCTAAAGAAACCTCGAAAGCATCAACAATGGCGGTCTCAAACGAACCCCCAAAAATCTGATCTGTTTATCACCACAACCTCGAAACGGAGATGAGACAAATATCATACTTGATCCACGCCTACCCCTTCGTTTCCATGGACACTAGTAGGAGTAAGCCTATCAAGTTGTTGTGCTTCAAAATAAGAGAAAGAGGTGAAGAATTAGAAGAGTTGGGAAAAGAAACAGAGGAAGAATTGGAAACATTATTCGCTGCCTTTCTTTATTAATCCATAAGGCATAAATAGCCATAGCCACATCTAACTACCTTCCTACAATTCATGAATCCCTCCTCAAATCAGATAACTACAAAGAAGAAACTAGGTAAAGTCAATTACTAATTCTAGCCTAAAATTAAGCATGACAATCTTCAGCTGACTGTCCTCCTAGCATATCCTGCACAATCTGAATGTCTGGCATGAGCATGCCAACCTGGAGCCAAGTCCATTAGCAACCTATCACTCCCTCCCCCTTCCAAACGAACCTTGTCCTCAAGGTTCAAATGAGAAAACTATAACTTAAGGCTCCCAAGTCGCATCCTCCGGTAGTCACCCTATCCACTGCACTAATGATTCCTGAATAGCAGGATTGCCCGACGTGTTCCAACGAAAAGCAGTGATCAGGAAGGGCTCAACAGCTAATGCACCTGATTCTGTGAACGAAGGCAATTTTTTTGCTCTCCCAATTGCTTCTTCGGCTGTGACACATGAAAGACAGGGTGAATTTTGGTGTCTGGTGGAAGTTCCAACTTGTAGGCCACAACACTTTTCTTCTCAAGCACCTTAAATGGACCATAAAACCTTGGTGCTAGTTTCTTATTCCCGCGCACTTGAATAGATGATTGTCGATAAGGTTGGAGATTGAGGAAGACCCAATCACCTGGTTTGAATTCCAAGTCCTTACGATGCCTATTTTGTTGTACCTTCATCCGATTATGAGCAATTACGAGATTGTCTTTTAATAGACGAAGTATTTCATCACGATCTCGCAACTCCTGGTCAACCAATGCCACTGCTGTAGAACCCACCTCGTAACGTTGCACCGTTGGAGCCTTTCGGCCATACACCGCATCAAATGGTGTCATTTGCGTAAACGATTGAAAAGTGGTATTGTACCAGAACTCTGCCCATGCTAGCCCCCGCACCCATTGCTTCTCCTTGAGACTCGCAAAGCATCTCAAGTATGTTTCTAAGCAATGGTCCAACACCTATGTTTGCTCGTCAGTTTGGGGATGGTAAGATGTGCTCATCTTTATCTTAATACCCTGGAAACGAAGAATTCTTGCCAAAACATACTAATGAACAAAGGGTCTCGATCAAACACAATGGAATGAGGCATTTTGTGTAGTTGTGCCACCTCCTTCACAAAAATTCAGCCAACACCTTGGCAGAATATGGGTTTATGAGAGGAATAACATGCCCATACTTTGTCAATCTATCCACCACCACCAAAATCACTGAGTAACCTGAAGATATCCGCTGTCCTTCAATGAAATCCATCGAAATATCTTCCCAAAAACGATCCGGAATGGGTAACGGCTGAAGTAAGCCCACAAGAGAAGTAGTTTCATATTTGTTACATTGGCAAATATCATAAGCATGCGCATAGTCTCTTATGTCCTTCTGGGTGCCCTTCCAATAAAAATTATCTGATAGCCTTTTGTATGTATGCAGCACTCCTGAGTGACCACCTATTGGCGTGTTATGATATTCATGAAGAAGTCGTTCCTTGTATGTGCAGTCAATCGGCAAAACCAATTTTCCTTTGTACTACAGATCCTCATCTTTGATTGAATAATGATGTAACGAGGGTTCGCCCTCTGGAACCTTGTCACGAATCTGCTTCACCTCCGGGCTGTTGTACGCCTCCTTCCACAACTCCGTGTACCACTCACAACATCGCTGCTAATTCCACTTCTTCGAACTGCCGAGAGAATGCATCTGCGGCATTGTTCTCCTTACCCGGTCGATACACGATCTCGTAATCATATCCCATTAACTTCCGCATCCAGTGTTGTTGATCCAATGTGGTAAGGCATTGATCCAAGAGGTGTTTCAGGCTTCTATGATCAGTACACACAATAAACAGTTGCTCAAGTAAGTAGCTCCTCCATTTGTCCACAGCCAAAATCACTGCCATCAACTCCTTCTCATATGTCGACCTCCCCTTGCTACGGTCAGAAAGAGCCTTACTATAAAATGCCAATGGATGTTTGTCTTGCATCAATACCGCCCCTATGCCGATGCCCGAAGTGTCTGCCTCAATCACTAAGGTCTTTGTGAAGTCTGCTAAAGCCAACACAGGAGTTATAGTCATTGTTGTCTTGAGTTTTGTAAACGCTCGTTTTGCGACCTTGTTCCACTGAAACATGTTCTTCCGCAAAAGTCGCGTTAGGGGCTCCGCGATTGTACCATAGTGTTTTACGAACTTGCGATAATAGCCTGTCAGTCCGAGGAAGCCACGGAGTGCTCGAACATTTTGTGGACGAGGTCATTCCCCCATGCAACGGACTTTTTCAGGATCAGCTACCACTCCCGACGATGATACGATGTGCCCCAAGTAGTTGACCTTCTGTTGGCCAAAGGTGCACTTCTTCTGGTTCACCACAAGCCGATGCTCTCTGAGGTTTTGGAATACGAATCGGAGGTGCTTCAAGTGCTCATCCCAAGACCTGCTATAAACCAAAATATCATCAAAAAACATAATGACAAACTGACGGAGGACGGACCTAAATATGTCGTTCATCAAGGCCTAGAACGTGGTTGGGGCATTGGTAAGGCCAAACGGAAACACCACGAACTCGTAATGACCATCATGAGTACGAAAGGTGGTCTTGTGTACATCTTCGGCTGCAACCCGTATTTGGTGATAACCGGATTTTTAAATCCAATTTAATGAGTAGTTCATCAAGCAGCTCGTCAATCACCTGAATCAAATATCGTGCATTAATGGTAATCTTATTAAGATCACGGGAATTGACACAAAATCTTCAAGAGTCATCTTTTTTTTCTTGACCAGCAGAATAGGAGATGAATAAGGACTGGTGCTGGGCTGAATAAGAGCTTCTCTCAACATCTCACACACCAAGCGCTCGATCTCCGTTTTTTTAATGTGGGGGTATCGATACGATCGAACGTTGGCGGGTCCTCCTCCCGGGCTGATCACAATCCTATGATAATGAAAACTTTAGAAAGGTGGTAGTTGTTGCGGCACTGCAAAAGTGTCTTCGAACTCCGCGAGGAGGGACCTCAACGATGGATCAAGTTCCTTGTCCTACTTTTTTTTGTCCGTTGGTTCGCTAACATGATGTAGGCCCTCATTCCCATGTGTAGTAGGCGCTGCATAGAGTGCATAGAACCGGGTATCACTGGTTTGCTAGTCTCGCCCACTAATCGGTGGCAATTCCCATTCACCGTGAACTCCATGGTGAGCTTTTCCCAGTCGTAGATCACGGGCCCCAAGCTCCTTAGCCATTGAATGCCTATGACAATATCTGACCCTTGGAGTTTCAAGGATACATGTCGGTGGCAAAGCGATACCCTTGTATGTGAATATCCACTGCTCTGCAAATCTCCTTGCATGTTAGCTTGTTACCATCGGCCACCATAACCAAGAAGGGTGATGCAGGTGATGTAAGGCAACTGAGCTTCTTGATTAATATACCATTTTTAAAATTATGTGTACTGCCATTATCAATCAAGATAGAGACCCGTCAACCTTCGATGACCCTAGACACATGCATCGTTTGCGGAGAAGTACAACCTGATAATGCATGTATCGAGATCTAACTACCTTCCTACAATTCACAAGGCATAAATAGCAATAGCCACATCTAACTACCTTCCTACAATTCAGAAGTCCCTCCTCAAATCAGATAACTACAAAGAAGAAACTAGATAAAGTCAATTATTAATTCTGGCCTAAAATTAAACATGACAATCTTTAGTTGGTTGTCCTCCTAGCATATCCCCCACGATCCGAACGTCTGGCATGAGCATGCCAACCTAGAGCCAAGTCCAGTAGCAACCTATCAAACACCAAGTTCTTCGGCGTCATCCACGGCCGAATCTCCTTCTCCGATGCCGACGACACGTACCGCTCCATCAAGAATAACGTCAATAATCTCAAGCTCATCCAGCTCGGCCTCACCCTCTCCAACCCCAACCCCTCTGGTGCCGTCTCCAGCGTCTTGGAGTTCAATTTCTCTGACTTCAACCCCCCTCAAAGACCTCCACAGCTCGTCGTTGACTGAGATGCTGAGGGAATATGAATCGACCTCCGAAGGAACCTCGCCAAGGGAACCGAGGCCGTCTGATCAAGATCCTAAGCCAGAGGCGGTTTCTCGACGTGAAGTGAGTCGCGGAGATGATCGGGGTGGAGAGGACAATTCGGAAGGCACACCAAGCGGCGTCAAATAGTCTGCTGACTTGGGAGGTTTTCAAGAGGGTCGTGGAGAGGAGAATTGAAAATGGGGGGTCCGAGCCTCAAGGGCACATTGGGTGGCTCTATGCATTGGAGGAGTGTTGTGGTTCTTGATTTTGGATGGGTTTGGTCCGTTTGGATGTGAGGTTGAAACACTGATATTCTTAAAATCTTATATTTCAAATTCAACTTTTAAAAAACAATGTTTTATTAGATTTTCACCGTAAAATTTTTTAACTTAAAAATGAAGATTGTGGTTTGAAAAACTAAACGTTGAGATTGATTGTCACTACGTATTTGGATTTGAGTTTCAAAATTTTTAGCTTTTCAAATGTAGAATCTATCTAAACTCATATTCAAATAGACCATTTGATTGGTTTCAATTTTTTTTTCGAGAGAGAATGGTTATATCCACTTACACCAACCAAAAAGATCTTTGTTAGTAGGCACAACAAAGGAGGGAACGATGGAGGATGACAGGTGGAAGACATGGGTCTCGATCCCTTAAGGACTAACTTCGATTAATCCTGTCAACTGTGTACAATCTACGAATCAAACTACACAATCAATTGTTAGGTATATATTCTACTTTCTTATTAGATCTAGTCAACTATTAGATAAAACATGGATTCCTAAATATCATGAACATCTAATAAGAGAGTGAAACATGTACCCAATAATTGGATGTCCAATTTAATTCATAGGTAATAATGTAGTTCAATTAATAGCTACAACTCTGAGATGATTCACCGACACAACCATCTTCTTGCCCCAAAGCTATGGTTCGATAATTACAGGATTGACCAAAGCCCATCCTCACTCGATCCAAACTCGAAGGGGGAGGAGAGAGGGAGAGTGAGCCAAGGCGGAGAGAGGTGGGGAGGATGTGGACAACAGGAGGACGTGGGTGGAAAGCAAAGGAGGCAGACCCTCTCTCCGACTTCTCTTTCTGCCTCCTTTTCTCTATCCCCTCCAACAGTTTCCGCCTCCTCGCCACCCTATTTCCCCCCCCCTCCCGCGTATATCTCATCTCTGAAACATCCTCTTAACAACATCCACCCGCCACCTTCTTTCACATGTCCTACTATCCACACCAACCATTGTTTGGTTGGTGGGCTTAGCTAATGGGTTTGTGGGGATAGACACACTGAGCTTAGCTGATGGGTTTGTGGGTATAGACACACTGGGGCTTAGCTGATGGGTTTGTGGGGATGGACACACCGTTCTTATGCAATGTCTAATTGCACAATTGGACAGCTGCTTCTGCAATCGTGTTACCCAATAGTTTTACTATAGCAACTTCTTATAGACATATTTTAAACAAATAATGTCCAAAAGCTGAGAATAAGCTTCTTGCGGAATCAGTTTTAAAACTCATATTCTTACAGAATGAGTTCTACAATCTCGCATACACACCCTTAATTTGATTCTGTTTAAAACTGGGCCCATCTTATCGTTGGCCGTGCCCGTGTTAAACTTCACATGAATGACCTAGCATGGCCCATCAGATGACTTCGACCGTGTTAAACTTCACATGAATGACCTAGCATGGCCCATCAGATGACTTCGACCAACTAGCCGGGCGGAGAGGGTGAAGAGGGGGTGGGTGAATTTATTTGCACCCCCAAAACCATTTTGCAAGCTTATCTAATAAAAAAAATTAATAACTTATGAGCGGTGTGCAAGTGCAAATAAAAAGAATGAGGCTAGTATGATAAAAGGATAAGAAATGAAATAAGTGCTTGGGTAGACCAATTCATCCTACTTGGTATAAAAAAAAGCTGGATAATGCGAACAGTTATCCTGATTTAAAAAAAATAAAAATGACAATTTTTTATTCCACCTTAAGACTGAAATAAAATTTACTTATTTTTTGTACCAATTTTAATAATTGTAAATAATGAGACAATACCCTAGAATTAAGACTTATATTTTCCAAACCTTAACCCTGAGGGTCAATGTAACATTGAAGGAAGAGGATTTAGGGCTCTTATATGGACTGGACCCATGACGTTATGGTGTGACCGGCCCATTTTACACCTAAACAACAAACCCAATCAATACACAACACAATGATTACTCAATCTATTTTGCAACTTATATACGATTCCATAATAGTGTATGAAATAAAAAAAAAAATTTCATTAAAAAAATGCAATAGCATATCTCAATAAATACATCATTTTGTATAACAATATGTATTTTAACAAAATAGTATTTTTTAAAAAATAGAAATATGATATGAACTGCAAATCAAGTTGCACTGGACATATCATTTAAACGTGTGATTATAATGACAATTACTTTATGAGACAAATATATACTTTGAAACAAAATTCAATGGGCCAACAAAAGTAATGTAAAAAATGATGACATCTCTCAATTCTGTTTGAGCTATTTTTTGGGGTTTTTTTATAATTAAAATGACTTCGAATCTTAAAGAAAATGCAAGAGTCAATTAAATTTCAAGGATGATAAGTAACCACACATGATACTTAAATTTAAACAAGACATAATACAAACATAAATAATTATTCATATTCATAGGATATCTTGATTACCCATATACAAACATAAATATTAAAATTAGAGAATTTATGATTCAAGAATGTTTAATTAGACAAATGTGTATTGAATGACCCACAAAACAAATATCAAAATTTTGTGGCTTGACCACAGCCTTTGAATATTAAATGGACAAGAGCCCTCAATGTTATCAAGTACCTTTTGATTTCAACTGGGTAAGTTCTTCCCTGTATTTCACAGCTTTGGACGATCAAGCATTGCGAAATCGCCGGCTCACAGTGTTATAGTCCGGGACTTGATCAACTGCAGAAACACTTGCCACAGTGAAGATCATGAAAAGAGATAGCAGAGTTTAAAATTTCTTGGGACAGTGAAGTGTGACATTTACCGGCGCCCCAGCTGCTCATTGTTAGAGGTGAAGACAGGATTTTCTGCGCTAATACAACTAGATCATCGATTGTGAGTTCCTCCAGACACTGCAGGAAATACTGCACTGGTTTCCTGCACATGGAAAGGGATTTTTTTGTTGGTCTCTACAAAAAATAAATGATCTTTATCATTAGAGTTCAATTGATTACCTGCATCCATATATTAATACTTGTCTCCCAATATCTTCGGCGTTAATAACCTGCATGAAGAAGGATAATGTAAGATATCGAGTTTTTTGATATATTGATGGGTCCCCCAATCGCTATAGTTGAAAAAAAGAAGTGGATTTGAACATTTTTAAAAAACAGATCATAAAAACGTAAAAATGTCAAATATTATTGGGGAGTGGGGGTTACAAACACCCTAGAAAGAATTCCGGTCATTGGATATAGTCATTGACAGCAACTAGACTAGTAAAAAACTTAAATGGTAACCGATATACCATTGATATATAAAGATATATCGATAGTTTTCCGATATATTGAAGACGTCAGCAATGACGTCAAAGATATATCACCCAATCAACAAAATGGTCCACTAAATGGTCTGATTTTATTGAATTGGGGGACAGAATCCATATATTGAACCGATATATCAATGTATCAGTCAATATTTTAAACTATGCTAAGAATAAGCAACAGTGTCAATCTGCAAGCACAGGTTCAAAGCAACATAAAAGATAGTTGCAGAGTTTCTTACTCTGGATTCCAGATTGATCAAAACAGCAGACTTGGTAGAATTTTTAGCCCGAAGCAGTTCCCTCTCCGTTACTAAAACGTGTAGAGAGACGTCACGAAACAAGCCATTTAGGAGGAAAAACAAAGCACAGTACAAAGATTCCAAAAGAACAATATCTTACCTTGCCCAGGTGTTGCGATCGCCAATAATTCATCTGCTGCCACGTGAACAGCTTTTTCCACAAAATCTGATCCCTGGGTTCATAATAACAAGGAAGACAGGTGACAAAGGTGAAAAATAATTCACAAACATAATAAG
This sequence comes from Acorus calamus, assembly GCA_030737845.1. Lineage (NCBI taxonomy): Eukaryota > Viridiplantae > Streptophyta > Magnoliopsida > Acorales > Acoraceae > Acorus > Acorus calamus. The sequence goes on from CM060870.1 coordinate 27,708,875, forward strand.
TAAAACATCTGAGGATACAATTCTGGCTGTTTAAATTATAGATGTCAAAGAAATTTTCTAAGGGTTGATTGTTTGCAATATGTATTCCTTCATCTTGCTAATTTCCAATGATAATTTCATTTCTTTTTAAAATGAAAAAATATCAAAAATAAAATCATGGTGTGCATGATGGATGTTGAGTCATCCACAAATGGGAATCCTTAATCCATTGTTAATTAACTGTTCTAGGAACATGACAAAACATGAAATCATAATACTGTGTTTAGCAGCAAGCTAATAATATTCCTCTATGCCATTGTGACAACCGTAATGCTTATTGAAATATTTTTTTTCACGAAAAATACATACCGTAACTAAGTGGATGCCAAATAAACCCGAATCATCGTATACGCTACTGAATGCTGAGAAGGACTGAACTTGATGGTACTTGTTTAAGACACGGAGATCTGTATTGATCAGTAAAAAGACACTGAGTTCATTAATTATTTAAAAAATTCTTTGAAGTCTGATTATTTAATAGAAGATGGAATCAAATGCAACTATAATACTTTATGTCCAAAAGTATCATTCAAATGCATAAATAAGTGTATTTATACAGGGAGTTATCATTTTCTCAAGAGCACGCTCATTTGCATTGAGATTTAACTCATATTGACAGAATTTAAATGGATCACCAAACAGCTTATTTATACAGAAGGGGTAAAAGAAAGAGTAACAGACTTAAAATGACAGATTTGAAAATGGATTTTAAGAAATCGGCCATATTTACTGATGAGTTGATGAGCAAATAAACAACTCATACTTTTATTGGAAGTTTGGAGAAAATGAGTGGCGTGTTCCTGTCACATCATCTAAAGTGTTTTTTATTCAACATCCTTTTACACCTTCACAAATCTTGCTATGTTCTTTCATTGGGTATTATCACCTATTTCTTGTGAATCCTCCTTCCCATACCTAATTTTCCATTTATATGACAATCTACCATGGAATCAGAAATTTGGAAAAATAAATCTGAAAAGAAGGAAAAAATATATCACCATTGAAGAATATGTGCATATTTTACTTGATTTAACATCCTCCAGATGATGAAAATATTAGTCAAGTAAAAACAAATGATTCATTGGTAAATGCATAGGTGATATAATCATATAAGGTAATGACCTTGATCAATCCTGTGCGTGGATGAATCTAGAAGCAGGCACTTTCTCTTGTTAATATCAAGGCTAGCCTAGCCATTTTCTAAAAGGTGAGGTGCCGTGAATACAAGGTCATGTCTGTTTTTACCACAAAAAAGAAGGGGTATACTTAAAGTTCCACAGAAATCATTCTAACTGCACAGTGACCTTTAAATCTCACCCGGAAAAGCTTCGTTCTTAGTTCATATGAATTACAAAACTTAACCTCGGTCATATTGACAATGTAAATGCTTTAAAAATGCATTATAATCGTATTGACAATTAAAAGCTATCTAATAAGCAAGACTAAACAAGCACCATGATTTCTGTCAAGCCAAGGTTAAGCTTGCTTGAGCTTGTAAAATGCTCAAGTGAGCCAAACATCAGCAGGTCAGTGTTTGGCTCGGCTTGGCTCATTTACAAAATTACCAGAATCTAACACTTGATGTAATACACTATTGACACAAAAACCAACTCTTCTTCGATCTATTATTTCTAGTGCAAAAACAAAGGAATGAAAAAATAGCAAAATCAATTACCTAAGAAGATTGAAAGCTAACAAGAATGACACCCAAATGTTAAAAGAACATTACGAAGCAAAGTATGATCTTTTAATAAAGGAAAATTAAAAAGAATCAACATCAACTTCAGGTAATCAGTGACTTACAAAGACGAGAATGCATCCCCTTCCCAGGACCCCCAGCAGAGAATGAACCACCACCGCCCATGAGAGTCTATTACAAGATTTGTTTCAGTGAATATTTTAAGATTCCTCCTACAATAGACACACATACTGGGAAGCAGGATAGAAAATTAGTGAATTTTTTTTTACCTGCAGAACGGTCATGGCTGTTGCATCTTTGTCTTCATGCCAGCCGCCTGGAACTTCAAAGGCCAGCGCAACATGAGTATTCTGTAAACAAAGGAGGACATATCACATTAAAATATACTCTAATGAACCGACTGAGAAAAGGCCACCTGGTGCAGAGGCAATATAAAGAAAAAAACTCAAAGAATTTAAGATCAAATCAAGCTTACCTCTGAGTTGGCTTTATACCTGAAATCACCACCAACATAAGTAGATTTTGGTGTCTCCTTACAGACACCACTCTGTAGGTCATGTAACAAAGGCTCCACCATTTTTAGCAACTTTTCATGATCCATTCCATATGCCGCCAAAACCATGCGATCAGCAGTATAGTTTTCCTGCCATTTTGATATGCACTTGTCAGATCCAACTTGCGTTTATTTTCTACAATACACAACCACTGTTCACAAATTTAATTAGTAGTACAAAAGTTAATAGCACAATAAAAGTTAGAAAAAAGACTCACATAGTAAAACTTTTCAATAATGGAACCATTAATTTTATCCAAAGCAGATTTGGGTGCCATCAATGGATTTCCTAGTGCACCTGAATAACCAGTAGAATGGAGGCATTCTAAGAGAAAATTTTGGGGATCATTTGATATTTCTTCTATTTCTTGTTTGACCTTAGCGACCTGCAACATTAGCATCATGTCTTAAAAGTAAATCATGCAGATGCAAAATCAGATACAGATGAAGAATAAGAAAGAAACAAATACTAGGATAAAACGTTGTAGAACAACCCAATCGTAACACATATGATGATGTCCTTACCTGTTCCGTGACCTCATCTTTGAGAAACATTGGGTTCCTTATGCAGTCAATAAGTAGCTCAACAGCCTCTGGCAGGTGGGTCTTCAATGTATCGTAACTATATCCCATTGTGTCCCTCGAGGCAGATGCACCCACATTACCTCCAAACGCCTCAATTTCACTGACAATATGCACATGACTACGATTTTTTGTTGTTTTGAAAGCCATTCTTTCAAGAAGATGTGTGGTTCCTACAGAATTCTCATCTTCATAAATAGAGCCACAGTCAACAAATAGCCCTAGACAAGCAGCAGGTCCCTGCTAAAGTAAAAACAATGCAAAGAGAAAGAGTTTCACAGATTCAAATATTTCAATCCCTTTACTGCACTACTGATGAAAATGAATGTACTTCACTTATTCAATAAAATTTCAGAAGTTTGATACTGAACACACTTGAATGTGTCGGTAACAAAGAACTGATAAAGTAACATATTGAGCTAAATGTATTTAAATTTTGACAGTAAAGTTCATGGTGAGGCACATTGCAATGAAAACTTCTCAGATTTCACCTGCATATTATTAAATGTACATATACAATGTCTATTTAATATCTTTTTTTTTTTGATATCGGAGGGAATCCCCGTGGTTGACCTACGGTCGAGCTGGGAAAGCTACCTCTGCCTGTTTGCCCCGGTCCCATGGAAAATTCTATTTAATATCTTAGTTACAAATCCAAGCTTTTTCCTAGTTTGGCATGATCCGATGTACAATTATGTTATGACTTTCAAGCGACCACTCACACAGCATGGCCACATCGTTTAGAAAGAACTCAAATTATGCACTCTGGACAGATTGAATATCATAGACCAAATGTTTTGGCATTGGCCATATCATTATACAAGGCACATCACTCCTTACGTTACATTTTTTCCCGAATTTGATGCTCAACCTATGGAGACAAGAAGTTAGATGGCCATGGTAGAAAGTTATTTCACTTTGTGTTAAACAAGAAAATTTAAGACAACAGAAATATAAAAAATGATTCGGTCTGGGTTTTTGAATGACGGTTTACCAACAAAAGCCTTTTAGTAACATGAGTAACCTATCTTTGCAAGAATATTAGGACTATTGTATGCTATGTATATGAAGAAGGAAGATTGTATTCTAAAGTGATTAACAATAGTTGGTCTAACAAGGCTCGACATCAGATATAAGCGAGATCTTTTTTCCATACTTAGACAACGATTTGGGGATATGCATCCGTTGTCTTATTTCTTTCAAAAACTAGGATGTCAAACGGACAGGAAATCTGAACGATTGTGATTTTCTTTAGAAATGCACTGCGAACAATCTGTTTCACATGCAGTATAGATGATAACAAGAACTTAAATAATTTAGTATTGAGATACATTTACAAGGCACTGAAACATTTTTTAATGAAGACAAAGAAGGTTAACACCAACTACTTTTCATAAAATACATATTTTTTAAAATTTAGCATTGCCCAAATCTTCGAATACATGAAGTTCATTTCTCGAACATAAAATCAATGTAATAGCCCAACTATATAAATAAGTCTGCAATAACAATATACACTGGCGCCCGACAAAAGTTAGCTGTATAACAATTCCTCTCATTTGTTACAAAAGTTATATAACTAAACATTTCCCCAAAATTTCCTATCCAAAGAGTAAGTGAGAATGGACAACATTTATATGAAAAACAAATAAAACAGAACAACAACAAACGATATGACTGTACCGGAGAATCCTCAGAAGCGACCCTCAGACCGTTCGGAAGCGTTGTGATCTTCGTCGTGTGGAACTCCACGCGGTCCGGAAGGTAATCAGGAATCGTTATGTCTGTGATCGGTTGAAGGAGAGACGGGAAGCGCTCGGTGTAGCTACTTCTGAACCATGACAAAGGTCCTCCTTTTGAAGAGACTCTCTCACATTGGTTTCCAGTCGCGTACGAGCTTTCATACCTCACTCGACGAACCGCGCTTTCACGGAGCTACAAAAAGTGAGGGTTTTTGTAGAGATTCATGGATCGAAAAAACATCAAGAACTAAAAAAAAAGTAACTTTTGATCGGAGAGAGACTGACCTTTCGAAGAAGAGATCGATTGGAAGCTCGGAACATCTTGAACGCGAAAAATTGAAACCCTAAAAAACCCTAATTTTTCTTCGCCTTCTTCGCGCGCGCTCTCCTTGACGAGGCGGAAGCAGAGAAGTGAAGGTTTGTGAAATGACTTGAATACCCTTTCGTGGGAACTGATATATCGGCTGTTGAAATCGTGGACCTCGAATGATTTGTTCGTTTGAATGGACTGTTTGGGAGCCAGGATAGTGCTATGCGGGGTTGTTGGGATGGTGTGACTGGGCCGGGTAACGTCGTTACGACCCGTTTATTAAACGGATAGGACGCTTTCCGTTTTGGGTAGCTCTATTTAAGCCCCTTAAAATTGTAAGTAAGCATCTCTTAAATGAATTTTATTGTCAAATATCCATTTAAATTTTTCTAATAAGTACATCACCCAATAAGTAAGCCCACCTAATTTTTTGGTAAAATCTTTAGTTAAGATTCTTTTAATAAGCATACCCCCATCTCATTTAAATTTATTTATTTATAAAAGAGTCGAATTATACTTGGACATCAATGTGGCCTCAATTCTGAACTTCAATGTACGCTCTAATAGAAATTGAATAGATATATATAAACGGGGGTTTCAAAAATTTTTTAGTATATGGATGATGTAAATTTTTTATAATTGTTTATTACAATTTTCACCAAAAAAAGAATAATAAAAAATATATTTTGATTGGCTAAATATTAATAAAAAAACCATTTTTGCATGTGGATGAAAACTTTTTTTTGTTGTGCTGAATTGATCTTTTATGCATGAAATTTTTTTTTTTTTGTTGAATATTATCTCTATGAATTCTATTTAACAATTTTTGGGGATTTGATTTTAAAAATGGATTTTTATTTTTAAATCCCCATAAATTATATGATTTAGTGATAAATCCCTCACTTTTTCATATTTTAGTTTAAATCCCAATACTTAAAGGATATGTTCATTTTAGTCCCTCCCATGGACTAAAAAGAAAACCAAATATATGAGGGACTTATAAATTAAGTTATGAAAATGTGAGGGACTTATTAATAAGAGGGCTTACTTATAATTTTGAGGGACTCAAATAGAGCCACACTTTCGTTTTATAGTCAGTATGATATACTATACTATCATAGCATGTGAATTTCATTCAGTGGCGAAACCGGGGGGCGGGCCGGGGCCTCCCCCCCCCCCCCCCCACTCAACAGGTGGGTGACTAATACATGCATGGGTGATGAATAATTAAAGGGACTTTGCATATACAACCCTCAAAGTGCTTATATTGTTAAGTATCCTCTTTTAAATTATATTCCCATGAACTAAGGCTGCAACTCGGTAAACAATCATGATCTCTTTTTTTTTTCTATTAGTTTACGGGTTCGGGTTGAATCGGATTGTGAGTGAGGCTAACCCGAACCCAACCCGATTTGTGAGTCAACCTGAAATGGTCAACCCGAACCCGAACCCAAACCCATATAATATTCGGGTTCAACCCAGCCTAAGTTGCAGCCCTACCATGAACACCCCCTCAAAAGGGTTTGAATTAAATCAATGCTCTTTTGACAATATATTTTTGCATGACAAATTTTTTTTTATCTTTTACCAGAATATTCTTTGGAATATCATTCATGAATAATTTAAATCATTTGAAGGAATAAGGCTTTAAATAGTAATTCACCGAAGTAATTTGATAAAATGAAATCTTTTTAGGGGTATATGCAAAAAAAAATCCTAATAGAAATGAGGGGGTTGAATTTGAAAAATGTTACACGCAGTCTCTTATGCATCCTGGTTAGCATGCATACATTTGATTTTTTTTAAAATGTATACTTATATAATAAAGTAAATTAATCTTTTATAGAAATGATGTACATGCTCACATATAATTAGATATATATTTTTTATTTACGTTTTCAGCAATAGTGTTTATGAATATATAAATGAACTAGATGTGTTATAGCTCATTGAGAATTGGAGTCATAAGCCCTTTTTATAAATTAAAAAAAAATGTAAAAAGCTTTGTTTTAAGGAGAATATTAGTATTTGATTTTGAGGGGTTGAAAAATCAAATATTTGGATGTTTTAATCATTTTATTTGTTTATTTTAATTTTTTATCATTAATATATTGAGTCTTCTTATATTTTTTAGAAATTGGGTTTTAAAATTTATTTTCAAAATTTAGGGCTAACGATATCATTGTATATATGTTTTTGTGATCAGTTATTTACTTCATATTCATTTTTAAAAAAAATTGGAGCTTCATTTTTTTCTATTTTTGGTGATGTGAATAATGCAACTTCAAGATTTTTTTTTTAAATCTTATATAAATTTTTTAAGATCACTAAATACAAGAATATAAGTAAAAAATAATAACTTTTGATATGAATCGATCATCAATTAACTTGACTTGCTCTTAGCTGTAAGATCAATCACATCCATTTTCGTTTCCTGTATACAACAGATGTTAACCCGGAATTGCTTTATCAATTCCACTATAGCCCATTTTTTAGAGGGGTAGTACATGTTGAAGTATGATGCAAATCCAGCCGTCCATTCTTATATGTGGTTCATCATCTTTAGTTAGTTGTATTTCATTTGACTTTGTCTTTCAGTTAGTTTGTAGTGGATGTATATGTGGCCCACTCAAATCAGAAATTCTAGGAACATGTTGTTAGTGGTTGAGTGGGAACTTATCCATTTTGTTATGCCTGATGTATGCCTATATAATGGGCAACTACTTATCTTTTTTTTTCAAGAAATCAAATGAAAGTTTCATCCACTTAAAAACATACACTCTGTTTTTCTGTTTTAGTTCTGTTTTGCTGTAGCAAACAGTGACAGAGCTCCACACATCTCCTCTAATTTCCAACAATTTTGGTATCAGAGCTTGGTTTGATCAAAGGTGGGCGTCGTGATTCACTACGGGGGCTGACTGTTGTAGCAGAGAACCTTGGTGAAGCCAATCTCAGTTGGTGAAAGGGACAAAAGAGAGGTATTTCACTTGCACAAGAACTGTTTGAATTAAGTTCTGTGTGAAGTCAGCAGCATGTCTAATGGTATGAATGCTCTCAACCTCTCTCAATCTTTGGTCCCTATTTTTAATGGACAAAATTATGAGTTTTGGAGCATTAAGATGAAGACATTTTTCATCTCTCAAGATCTTTGGGATCTAGTTGATACTGGTTATGCAGAAATAGAAAGTTCAAAGTCTGCAGAGAAGAATGCAGAAATGAAGGAGCTCCGCAAGAAGGATGCGAAGGCATTGCTTGCCCTCCAACAAGCAGTGGATGAATCCATTTTTCCTCGAATAGCAAATGCTACCAAATCGAAGGAAGCTTGGACTATTTTGAGGCAAGAATTCCATGGGGACAGCAAGGTAACCACTGTTAAACTTCAGACCTTTCGTAGAGAATTTGAGACTCTACTTATGAAAGGAAGTGAATCTGTGCAACAGTTTTTCTCTAGACTTTCTGTTATTATAAATCAAATGAAGAGTCTTGGTGAGAAAATCTCAGATCAGAAAGTTGTAGAAAAGGTTCTAAGGAGTCTCCCTTCAAAATTTGATCATGTTGTCACTGCTATTGAAGAGTCCAAGGATTTGTCAGTTTATTCTCTTAATGAATTAATGGGTTCACTTTTAGCTCATGAAGAAAGGATGAACAGGTCAGCAGAAAGAAATATTGAGCATGCATTTCAGTCAAAGGTGGAGATTTCTAACAAAGATAAAAATGTTGAAGGTGCCTATGATCAGAGACATGCAGGAAGAGGCCGAGGTAGAGGTAGCTATCGTGGCCGCGGAAGAGGAAGAGGCAGATACAATGTGAATCGTCAAGGTGCAGAAAGTGGTGATGATGGCAAGCAGAATCATTATTACAGAGGAAAGCAATGCAATTTCTGTAAAAGGTTTGGTCACCTTGAAGCAATGTGCTGGAAGAAAACAAAGCAAGCTGCACATTTTGTGCAAAAGGAGGAGGAAGAAGGTAACTTGTTTCTTACTTATCTTAATCCTAGAGAAAGTAAGAATGATGTGTGGTTTTTGGATAGTGGCTGTAGTAACCATATGTCAGGAGTAAAAAATCTTTTTCGGGATATTGATGAATCTGTCAAGTTATATGTTCGGCTTGGAGATAATAAGCAGGTGCAAATCGAAGGAAAAGGAACTGTTGCTGTAAAGACCAAGTCAGGTATTGAAAAACTTATCCATGAAGTTTACTATATACCTGGTTTGGCACATAATTTATTAAGTGTGGGGCAATTAATTGGAAAAGGATATTCTGTTCTATTTCATGATGATGTGTGTGAAATAAAAAGCTCAAAATCTGATTTGCCTCTAATGAAGGTTCACATGGCACAAAATAAAATGTTTCCCCTTGATTTATCACATCTGGATGATTGTGCAATGGTAGCTAATACTAAAGATGAATCTTGGCTTTGGCATTTACGTTTTGGTCACTTGTATTTTGGTGGACTGAAATTGCTAAATCAGAAAAATATGGTGATTGGCTTGCCTTCAATTGCTAGTAGTGATGATATTTGTGAAGGGTGTATATATGGAAAACAACATCGTTTGTCATTTCCTGTTGGAAAATCCTGGAGGGCCAAAATGCCTTTGGAATTGATTCATGCTGATATATGTGGTCCTATGAATACTTTATCTTTGAACAAAAGTAAATATTTTCTATTGTTCATTGATGATTTTAGTAGGATGTGTTGGATATATTTTCTGGTTCAGAAGTCAGAAGCAATTGAAAAATTTCAGGAATTCAAAGCTCTAGTTGAAAAAGAAAGTGGGCATGTTATAAAAACTCTTCGTACTGACAGAGGGGGAGAGTTTTTATCTAATGCTTTTGACTCCTTTTGCAAGAAAAATGGCATACGCAGGCAGCTAACAGTAAGACTAACACCGGAGCAGAATGGAGTAGCAGAGAGGAAGAATCGAACAATTGTGGAGATGGCCCGAAGTATGTTGAAAGAGAAAAAGCTTCCAAATGACTACTGGGCTGAAGCAGTGGCAACATCAGTATACATTCTGAACATATCTCCAACAAAGGCAGTGAGAAATATGACTCCTTATGAAGCATGGTGCAACAGAAAGCCAGAGGTGAGTCATTTGAAGGTTTTTGGCTGCATTGCTTATGCATTTATCAGTTCTGAAAATCGCAGTAAGCTGGACAAGAAAAGTGAAAAATGCATCTTTGTTGGATATAGTATTGAAACAAAGGGATATCGTTTGTATAATCCTGAAACAAAAAAACTAATTATCCGTCGAGATGTTATCTTTGATGAAAACAGTTTTTGGGATTGGAATGAAGAGCAAAATAAGCATGTACCTGTAACAATTGAAGAACTGCAGCAATCTGAACTAGAGAAAGAATTGGTGGTACATCAGGCCTCTCCAAGGAATCCAAGCAGCATTGACAGAATTCCTCACAGCAGTTCGATAGAGTCCACTTTGGACACCGATACTCCTCCAAGGAAGGTGAGATCTCTTGCAGAAATATATGAAACATGTAGCTTTGCTCTTATGGTTGCAGAACCAGTGTGTTATGAGGAAGCAAGAGGAAAAGAAGAGTGGGAAAACTCAATGAAAGAAGAGATGGCAGCAATTGAAACAAACAGTACATGGGACTTAGTAACCTTGCCACCAGAAAAAAAAGCAATTGGAGTGAAGTGGATTTACAAGGTAAAATATAATGCTGATGGAAGTGTGCAGAAATATAAAGCCAGGTTGGTTGCTAAAGGGTATGTGCAAAAACATGGTATAGATTTCTTCGAAACTTTTTCTCCAGTTGCTCGATTTGAGACTGTTAGAATTGTTTTGGCATTAGCTGCTCAAATGAAATGGAATGTGTTTCAGTTTGATGTAAAATCTGCCTTCTTGAATGGATATCTAGCAGAAGATGTATTTGTTGAACAGCCACAAGGATTCGTTGTTGAAGGTGAAGAAGAGAAAGTCTACAAGCTTAATAAGGCACTTTATGGATTGAAGCAGGCCCCAAGAGCATGGTACAGCCGTCTTGATTCCTATTTCCGACAAAATGGCTTCCATAGAAGTGAAAGTGAGCCCACTTTATATGTGAAGATGAGAGGTAAAGATAATCTTCTCATTGTTTGTGTTTATGTAGATGATATTATTTACACTGGATCATCTGAAACACTCCTTCAAGAATTTAAAGATAGCATGAAGCATGAATTTGATATGTCGGATTTAGGACTGCTACACTATTTTCTTGGCTTACAAATTCAGCAAAATGAAAGTGGTATATTTATTTCTCAAGAAAAATATGCCTCAGATCTGCTTAAAAGATACAATATGCTGAATTGTAAAGTCTCTCATACTCCAATGAATGCAAATGAGAAGCTGACCATGGAAGATGGAACTCCGAAGACAAATGCTCATTTTTTCAGAAGTTTAGTTGGTGGCTTGATGTATTTGACCCACTCACGTCCTGATATAATGTTTGCAGTGAGTTTAGTCTCGAGGTTCATGCATAATCCTTCAGTGCATCATTTGGGAGCAGCAAAACGGATCCTCCGTTACATAGCAGGAACTAGAGCATATGGAATATGGTATAAACCTGTTTCTGATTTCAGATTAATTGGGTTTACTGACAGTGATTGGGCAGGTTTTTTAGATGACAGAAAAAGCACAAGTGGGTTCATTTTCAACCTTGGCTCAGGAGCTGTCTCGTGGACGTCGAAGAAACAAGCCACCACAGCATTATCGTCATCTGAAGCTGAATACATTGCTGCCTCATCTGCTGCTTGTCAAGCTATTTGGATGAGAAGAATATTAGAAGATATGAAGCAAGTTCAAGAACAGGCAACGGGGATTCACTGTGATAACAAAGCAACAATTTCAATGACGAAGAATCCAGTCTTCCATGGGCGAACCAAACACATTGAAATCCGTCATCACTATATTCGAGAAATTGTGGCAGAAGGACTGATCAAAATGATATCTTGCTCCACTAATGATCAAATTGCAGATGGGTTTACAAAGGCACTCTCCTATCCCAAGTTCTCCAAATTTCGAGATCTTCTCTTTGTAGAAGAATTTGCATCAAGGGGGAGTGTTGAAGTATGATGCAAATCCAGCCGTCCATTCTTATATGTGGTTCATCATCTTTAGTTAGTTGTATTTCATTTGACTTTGTCTTTCAGTTAGTTTGTAGTGGATGTATATGTGGCCCACTCAAATCAGAAATTCTAGGAACATGTTGTTAGTGGTTGAGTGGGAACTTATCCATTTTGTTATGCCTGATGTATGCCTATATAATGGACAACTACTTATCTTTTTTTTTCCCAAAAAATCAAATGAAAGTTTCATCCACTTAAAAACATACACTCTGTTTTTTTGTTTTAGTTCTGTTTTGCTGTAGCAAACAGTGACAGAGCTCCACACATCTCCTCTAATTTCCAACAGTACAATCCCCTTATGTTCCATGAGAGACACTTATTAATCATGGGAAGAAGTGTACTCCCCCTGTCTTGCTAATGAGGCCACTTGTCCCACCGTGGCCTCGGATCCCGTCTTCACTTCCAGCTCGTGTGAGACCATTTGATGCTGGGAGTTATCGCCACGCACTGCATTCGGGAATATCGTCCCGTCACTGAATACCCGCCTTAGAAAGTGAGTAAACTTGACCTCCTCACACTTGTTATCTACCAGCAAATCGAGTCCCTGAGCTCTGCCACACGCCTGTGTTCGCTCTTTGTTCCTTATGGCCTGCGCCTCCACATTCACCGTCTTCGTATCTCCAGCTCTGTTTTCAACCTCATTCTGCACCTCCCTGATAGCCCCATTCGGAGTGGAACGCCCTGCCTTAGGCCCCTGCGAGTGTGGCTCGCATTCATCTCCCACAGGATGTGGCGTGTTCGAGGTATTATCCACCAAAACAATGGCCTTCCCTTTCCCGCTCTTTGTGTTTTCAAACATTGTTGTCTCTCTCAAGGCATCACTGGCATTCGCAGGTTGCGTGTGACAGGTCTGTTGCCGTTTTGGTGAAACTGTCATAGCTAGGCGGCCCAGAGTTGACTCGTCCACGTGACACCAGATTTGTCACTCGAGCAGCGGGGCTCGGTCGCCCCCAACAGGTGAGCGCGTCCGCCACCCGTGCCGGCGCCTTCGGAGACTCCCCTTCATCCCCTGTTGAAAGACTTCCTCGCCTGCTCGGAGCCTTCCGCCACCTGGAACTGCTCGTCGCCATGCACCACCACTAGCGAGCTTGGGAGGCTGACTCCCTCCGGGGAAGTAAGAAGTACCTCCTTCACTGTACGGCCTAGATGGTCGCGCCCTTCGAACAGAAATTCCTTCACTGTTCCGAACTTGGCGAGGATCAGGTGGATACATCCCGCCGCCGCCAGCCATGCAACGCACGTCTCCCTTCGTTTGCCCATCGATGTTCGCCCCAGTTTGCCCGTCGTTCGCCCGAGTTCCTCCAAAAGCATGCTTCCGAATTATTTTACTTGATCTTTATATTTAGGGTCATATCCTACACTAAACATTATAAATAAATATATAAACAAAGAAATTTAAATGAGACGGAGTTTACTCCTTATTAAAAGAATCTTAATCAAACATCGGATTGACCTCAACTTAAACCCAACTGAATTTTAAACTACTCAACCCTAATCTGATCCAACCCAATTTCTAACCCGAATTGGACTAACCCGAATCCAACTCGAATTAAAATAAATCAACTCAACCCAATCCGATTTTTAAACATGATGTGCAATTAAATAAACCAACTCAACCCAACCCGTAAGATTAGTTAAATTTACCTAAAATTTGAACGATCCATATTAGAAGCTACAAAATAAACGACCATGATTTTTTTTTACTATTAGTTTACGGGTTCGGATTGGGTCAGGTTGTGAGTGAGGCCAACCTGAACCCAACCTAATTTGTGAGTCAACCCGAATTGGTCAACTCAAACCCGATTTGACTAATCCAACCCGTATCATATTCGGATTCAACCCGACCCAAGTTGTAGCCCTACCATGAACACCCTCTCAAAAGGGTTTGAATTAAATCAATGCTCTTTTGACGACTTATTTTGAATGACAGAAATTTTTTATCTTTTACCAGAATATCCTTTGGAATATCATTCTGAATTATTTAAATTATTTGAAGGAGTATAACTTTAAATAGTAATTCACCGGAGTTATTTGATAAAATGAGATCTTTTCAGGAGTATATGAAAAAAAATCATAATAAAAATGAATGAGTTTGAATTTGAAAAATGTTACACGCAGTCTCGTATGCATCCCGGTTAACATGCATATATTTGATTTTCTTAACATGTATACTTATATAATAAAATATATTAATCTTTTATAGAAATGATGTACATGCCCACATATAATTAGATATATACTTTTTATTTATGTTTTCAACAATAATGTTTACAAATATACAAATGAACTAGATGTGTTATAATTCATTGAGAAAATTGGAGTCATGGGTCCTTTTTTATGAATTAAAAAAAAATGTGAAAAACTTTGTTTTCAGGAGAATATTAGTATTTGATTTTGAGGGGTTGAAAAATCAAATATTTGGATGTTTTAATCATTTTATTTGTTTATTTTGATTTTTCATCATTAATATATTGAGTCTTTATAGAATTTTTGGAAGTTGGGTTTTAAAATGTATTTTCAAAATTTAGGGTTAACGATATCATTGTATATATGTTTTTGTGATTAGTTTTTTACTCCATATTCATTTTTTTTTAAAAAAATTGGAGTTTCATTTTTTCCTATTTTTTGTGATGTAAATAATGAGACTTCAAGATTTTTTTCTAGATCTTATATAAATTATTCAAGATCACTAAATACAAGAAATAAGTAAAAAAAAATAACTTTTGATATGAATCGATCACCAACTAACTTGATTTCATTTTAACTTATCATATATATCTATAATTTTTTTTATCTTACTCATTCACTCTTTGGCCCCCTTTGCTTTAATTCCTCGTTCCGCCCCTGATTTCATCATTGTGTAGCTGATTTTTTTTATTTTTTAAAGAAAAAAATATACTAATGTATCTCAATATATATTTCAATTTGTATAAAAGTGTACACTTCAGTGGGCGACTATATATTTTTTTAAAAGAAACCGATGAGGGTTGTACACGGGGCTGGACATATCATTTTTTCAAATTTATTTTAGCCCATGAATGTACACAACCCTCAAACAAGAGCGCAGATACACGCAATCTGTTTTTGCAGCCCGTTTTGCTATTCTATACACTATGATAACATATTATATACTGCACTATCATAGTGTATAGGTCATATCATAGTATATGACCCAATGGGGGCTGTGTGTATCTTTTTCTCTCAAACAAAGCAATTGAAGTCTCGACAAAAGGGTGAGAATAATAATTTAGTGGGGTGCAAATAAGACACTATAGAATTGGAGACTTTAGATCATCATTGGCAATCCTATTACCATCATTGTTGGACTTGAGCTTTTATGTAGATCTGTTTTATTTTTATTTTTTTTTTATGAAATGGTAAGCATACGTCTTAATTTTTTTTAAACTAAAGCAACCGAGAGGAGCTACAAAAACATACTCCTTGATCACAATTTTGTTCTCAATATACAAAATTTTGCTTACCATAGCATAAGCAACTCCCCAATCTCTAAAACATCAACAACTAAATTCCATAAATTTTCAATGTAAACTTTTGTATCCCTAAATATCAAATGATTGCAGGCAAGCTAAATCGTCCATGCTATAGCTGGAATGAAATATTGAGTGATTTTGTCCATCGCGCTTCAATCACCACTCAAGCGATTTCACTTTATGTTATTAATACACACAGTTATGTTGCAAGAGTCTTCATACAATTATTCCAAGACTCCTAATAGAGTGTATGAAATATGTAATTGATTATATACTCAAAACTCGATTAGATGAGTATATGCTTAATTTTATTCAAAAATAGAAAAGATGAAAGCACAATCACAAGAGGTAAGAATTTACATGACTTAGTAAATTATTTTCTACTTCCACACAAAGGAAGAAAGAAATTACGCGTTATTTTTTGGATTTACAGACTTTGTGGGATGGGGTTGCAAATTTGACTCGTCTTCTTTAGTATTGGTCTTTATCAGTCGCCTCGAGCAAGGGTTCAAGTTTTGGATCGAGGATGTAGATCACCTTCAACGCCGTGAGGAGGAAACGCATCTTGTCTTTCCAACGAGAAAAATTTGAACCATCGAAACGGTCCAACTTCACAAAGTCTTGGTTCATCACCTTCATCGTTGCCATGCTTGTTTCGGCCTCCATTGCGAAAGAGAAATCACGCTTTAAAATTGATGGAAATTTTGAGTCGCAATGAAAGGTCGAAATTGATGGCTTTGAGGCACGTAACGAGTACGCTTTCTTTAAAGCGTGATTTGCTCCCACTTGAAAAGAGTTGCTGCAGGAATTCGATGCAAACCGCTTCGGATACAACAAAGCCTCGTGGAACTGCGTTCAGCAAAACGAAGAATCCACAAAGAACTTCTTGTAGTACTTGACCTTTGGCACACAGTGGAAATATTGTATGAATGGAGAAGGGTTTGTGTGAGAAGAGGGCTTCTCAACACTTAGAATATTTTTTCGGGTGGTTTATGGAGACCTGGGAGAGAGAGGATAGGATGGCTAAGGAGGATTTGGGAGAGAGAGAGAGGAGTTTGTGTTTTTTAGGATCACAAACTTCTAAATCCATGTCTATTTATAGGCATAGAAACACAAATAACCACCTCTCTTACATCCCTTCACGAGAGACTCTTTAACCAATCCCAACTACCTCTCATACACCCCTTCACACTCTCCCAACAGGTTCTTCAACCAACTCCAGAGACACTCCAACGGAAATCCCAACGGACTATTTGAATTTAATTCTCAATGGGTGTCTCAACCACCATTCCAACTGTATATCTCAAGGGATCTATCAAATGGATGTTTTAACTAACATCCAATTGAATTTTAACTACCTTTCTCACTCTCAATGGATACTTTAACTGACTCATTCTGTCTCTTACGGATGTTCCCTATAACATCCTTTTTTTTTTAAAGTATCATAAGTGACAAAAATAGCATCTCAATTAGATAGGCCCAATAAACCAAGCCCATTAACAAATGGATCTTGGTAAGCCCATTTCCAATAGATCCATTTAGAATAGTTATAAAAGCTATTAAATACTCTTTTCCATTCTTTTATTTTTCCGATATGGGACTAAAGGTGTCCCACACAAAGTATCATATTAAACTATATTTAATAAACACCCAGTTGATTTCTCAACATGATAAACAATATTTCGACAATGTTATGTGGTTCTCCCCTTAATGTCCCATAGACAGATATGTAAGACATAAAATGAACAGTTTGGATCATATCTCAAAACTTGAAGAACCAATCTTTCAATAGATGTTCAAAAAGGGAGACATTTGGAACTGTTCGAGATCCACACTATATTCATGATACAATGCAAAGCAATGTCACTGTGAACACATTCAAATTGTTGGATCAATTTAAGCTTCCACAATAATTGTTTCCATGAGAAGGTGAGCTTTCAATTTTATTTAAACCTTTGATTTTAATGCATCATATTGATTGTTTTGGTGTGGGAAGTGTTGTCCATTCAATTAACATCTGCTGAAACTTGTGATCCAGACACAATTAAAAGCAGGACTTCACCTAGCTAGGCTTTTGTAGGGCTGTTGATTGCATGAAGAAACCTCTCATCTATTCAATGCCTTTTCACATTTACACCTTACCATTCAATTTTGTACCACTAAATTATAGATAGAATTTCTTTCAAGATTTTTCATTTTATCGTGGTTTTAAACACCGTTTAGATCCGTGATTGTGGGCGGATTCAAACATTTTTGCCATCTAAATTTTTCAATATATTATTCCATTATTTTGTAAGAAAAAAAAAACCATCAGTGTTTGGAGTATTGGTGAAACAATGTTTTTTAAGGGTCGTATTTGAACCCCTGTATCATTGGAATGCGGGTGTTTAGATCTCATATCCGAAAGCATGAATTGCGAAATCTTAATTTTTATGAGTAATTAAAGAGTTATAAAAGGGAACGACACAATTAAGTGAGCATTGTTGATTTTTCTTTGGATACAGAAGAGGAACAACTATAATAAAGGAATATATAATCATTCTTATCATTTTATTGGGTTGTTATGCATAATCATTTATGCAACTTCATGTGTATAGTAGTCTAATTTTACTAAATGTATATTCATGTTAGATGAAATGATATTTTATTTTCTGTGTGAATGATATATCTAGCTAATACATTGATGTAAATATTTTAATTTTTATAAAATATATTGATTGTGCATGAAATATAAAATTTTAAGAACACAAAATATGTGAGAATTAATTGCACGCCTACCTGTTTCTAAAATTATCTTAATTATTTTACCTTCAAACCAAATACAACAACAACAAAAAAAAAAGGACTAAAGAAGCAATGGAAAAAAACATGGACCCACAGTGTGGATCTCCACACCCTCCAATACCTAAATACAAACCTTTAATTCACTTCTCTTTTTCCACATGCAATTCACTTTGGCAGTTTGGCCCCTTCTCTTTCCCCTTTGTCTCCAAGGGTACCTAGTATTTTATTTAGTGTCATATCCTACACCATACATTTTCACACACCATACATTTTCACACATGCTGTGGCTTTATTGATAAGTGTAGTTTGTGTTTTTGACTTTCTTTTTTCTCATCACATCAAATCTCATGCACAGGATAATGTTGTTGGGTCCTTTTATACATATATACTTAAAGCAGACACAGTTAGTCCTTTTGGTGACCATAAGAGCAGAAGTGGATAACAAAATGGGTGACAAACTTCACTTTTAGTGAGTGCAACAGAAGGCATGCTTTTCTCTTGAAGGGATGAAAAGTTGTGGACAGGTTTTAGGAGGTCACCAAGAATACAAAAAAGAGATCATGCTTTGCCTTGAAGGGATAAAAAGTGTGGTTTTTTAAGTTTTGGGTGATATTTGGATAGATTTAGGTTGCAAAACAAAAGGCATACATGAGTCAGTTACAGGGATTTTATCTTTTTGGGGTAATGCTTTTGGAAAATGTTATACTTGGTTGTTGGAACATGTTTTGATATATTTTTTTCTCTTTCAATTATACACTTGTTTGACACTGACACACAATTTCATACATTTTTAATGAAGTATATACATCATCAAATAACACATATATTTTTTTTACTTCTTTTATAAGTGGATTCATATAATTCATTGAAATGTATATTTTATTTTTATGATGACATATGCTTCGTCATATAAAATATATAAAAGCATATAATATCACATGATTCAATAGATTTTTTTTCCTAGTTAAATGATATAAAAAGAATATAAACTTATATTATGATGGTCAAGATTATCAGGTGGACACTCATTGTTGAGTCATAATTAAGATTCAATACAGATATAAGCTTATGTAGAATCACAAAAATTGCGTTGTTAAATTTGTGTTAATTCATTGTATGATGCTATGATTCTCATTTGATTTCAATATTACTGCATGATTCCGAGGATTTATAACACACAATCATTGACCAACTCTTTACGAATCTCGATTCATTTCAACATGAACAATATCTGAGACAATCTCACGTACAATCTTTATACATTTTGAATGTTTTAAAACCATTTATTTGAATGAAACAGATTGTACATAAGTCTGTAAAATTAGTGAAACTGGTTGACTGAAGCTCCATGCCGTAATACCATATGCACCACATTTCCTAGAAAAGTAGTACTCTTATAAATGAATGTGAAATCATGTGATTATCTATACAGTAACAACAGACATGTATATTCAGAGACTCAGACATCTCATCATCATTCTTTAAAGTCTCATATACACCAAAATCTTTGACGTGAACAAAGCATCAATATTATCTGCACATAAGGGGTAAAAAAAACTGTTCAGTTAAGTTTTGATGAAATGAATACATGTATATTCTCACTTGGTGAAAAGATCCTGAGAACAATCATATCCACACTTAACTCTGGACCCTGTTTGGATGGGCAGCTGAATAAAGATTGCATTAAAAACACTCACTTAATTGCAAGGGGTCAGAGGTTTGCCAATTATTATATTTTTTTCACCTACTATTTAAAGTGCAAACAGTAACCTAGTGACATGACACACGTGTGTGGGGAGCGCGTGTGTTCCCACGTGTCTGCGTGTTTGTTTGTTTGGTACTAGGTCCGTTTGGATCCGCATCTGGACAAATTCTTCAATGGTACAAACAAAACAATGTCAAACATCGCACATGTTTCTGGTATTTTTCACGTTTTATTAAATAAAAAATTGTGTTTTAAATTCATTGAAAACAAGGAAAAGCATTGTTTTCACTAACAAAATTATTCATGTTCATAGCATGGTGTATAAAATTGTTTAACACAATATATACACTACCATATCATGTTCATTTCACATGAACATGTATTTTTTTTTTAATAAAAAATATATTTTAGTATTTAATATATATATATATATATATATATATATCGTGCGGTCGTGCGGTCGCGATACGGGCCGTATTGTTTAACACAATATATAGTCGTGACAAAATGTGAGTAGTCTGTGATGGACTGCTACAAACCGTAAGCTATATATATATATATATATATATATATATATATATATATAAACATTGAGTAGTCTGTGATTATTTTTTTTTCTTTTTAGGGCTGTATCTGGGTTTCCTAGGGACAAGGGGATCACCAACCACACAAATTTGTTAGGTTACAAAGTGATATTTTTTTGTTGAATAGAAAAGGGGATGAAGCAATGGTAACCATGGTACTTTTGTACCCCACCCACAAACGGTTGACCAACCGTCTAAGATAGATGATATTGCTGGCTCTTGTGGTGGGACATTTATATTACACTTGTTAGTGCATATAGGGGTTGATGTCTTGCACTCCTGTTTCTAGACAGTCAGAGAAACCACACACAAAAGAGAATTGTAAACTCTGATTTGAATTTTTCTTGTAATAACACAGAAGAAATATTTATGGTGATGTAATTGACTGCATATCTACTGTTTTATACACATGTTCTTTCATATATTTGAGAAATTGTGAGAGAGAATAGCTAGTATGTAATCCTTCTGATAAAAAAAAAACATAAAAATCCCTCCTTCCACTATGTGATTCCTTCTCATCTCATGTAGTTTGTTTACTTGTCTCTCTTCTTTATTGATTTGATTCCTAAAAATAGGTTTTAGACAACATAAGTTTTATGCAGTCTTATACATAGTTCAGTAGTCTTACTATGTTTAACAAGATATTTATTTACGTGAAATATTTTATATTTTATTTTTTATTTTTTTACGTGTATAATGTAAATAATTCGGGTTAGTTTGATAAATGGATAAATGGTGGACAAAAGAATAATTACGGGGATAGGTGAGTGAGAGAACAGTTTATCTACGTTTGGTATAAAAAAATAATTGGGATAAATTACATACAGTTGTTCCAATTTTGAAATAAAAATTGAGATAAGTTAGTCCACATAAAGGCCAGGCTAGCATTTATCCCCAATTTTTATTCTAATGTTGACAAATGTAAATATGAATAAAATTTATGAGTTTTTTATCCTTTAAAATTAGGATAACTTATTCTGGAAACCTTAACCACTTGCCAAACTAGCCTTTCTTGTCCATCTTTTAAAAAAATGAACACTTTTTGAGATATGTGAAAAGGATTTCATGTAAAACTGTAAAAATTCATTCCAAATTATAATTATATTTATTACTTTTCAAATTTAAATTTTATTTATTATTACTACTATTGTTTGAACCGTAATTACAAGGGTATTGTAATATTACTCATGAACTCAACTAATTTTTATCTTTGGCTGTATAATCTATACATCTAGTAAATATCAATTATACATCTTTTTAAATATCATTTGTTTGTGCCACATGAAAAGCGAACAAATGTATGGCATGAACACCCTACATGTGGCACATTTTTTCTCGGGTTAATGGAGGGGAGACTACAATGAAGAAGTTAAATTACAATGAAGAAATCTTAAGATATTTTTATAGCTGTTTTATAACTGTTGATTTAGTAATCAGATAATAATTGATTCTTTCAATTGATAGAAAATACTTTATTTTTCCTAAGGTTTCCTTTGACTCAAATTCCATCACTTTCCTTCAATTTTCTTTGTGTTTATACATAAATACACCCTTCAGTGAATTGTATGGTTATATAAAAGAGAAGACTGTTGCTTGTTGCATTTATTTATTTTATTAATACCTTATGTAGTAATATTTTATCCATAAAGATTAAAAACAGTATTTAATAACAAATTGTTTTTTTTTATCAATTTAAATTTATGTATCATGATTATATTAGTCACAACACCACTGTCACATGATGCCAAATTAATGGAGAATTCAATTCTAAATTTATCACCATGCATTGAACTGCCCCACCCCACAAATAAAATAAAACGCCACTGGCATATATGCCTTCCAATGGGTTAATTAGTAACAGTGGCATTGCATAATATGAACCCCATCAAAAAACATAAATAAATGAAAACAAACCTCACCCATTGAATGCCCACATTGGGTGATCTTTTGCATAAATAACCAATTCAGTATTGAAAGCCACCCCTCCATAAAGACCAAACTGCATTTCTTCAAAATCACTCAAGCCAAATAAATTTAAAATCCCCAGAGTCACACAACCCAACAAACACCAATTGAAAGGATGAGACCAAAAAGAAACTCACAAATTAAAGACACACAATCACAATCACAATAAACAACTGGAAGGAGAGGCATCACCATTAAAACACATTAAAACCCTTACAAGCTCTCTCAATATAAAAAAAAATAAAAAAAAATGAGAGCAGCCATTAAAACACCACCACACACTAAAAGCCACACACTATTTCTCTCTCCTAACTAAATACACACCAAATCCTTTAACTTCTTAAATTTTTCTTTCAAGTTGTTAATAAATACATATCATAAAAACTGGATCCCATCAAATATAATCAGTCTCTAATAGTAGACTAACTAAACATGATAAGCGAATCCCATCTATACGAATTCTATCAGCACATACATGGATGAACTGACATATCATGTCATTCATCCATACAAGTGCTAATAAAAATTCTTTTAATACGTACTGATATGAAAATTCTGACTCGCTCTCTCCCTCCCCCACCACCACCAAGTCAGGTGGGTTTGCAACGGTTGACAAAGACGCCGTTCCAGATCTCCATGAAGGCGGTGACGATGGCCTCGTGGTGGTAGGGGGAATTGAGGGAGAGGAAGCAGTCGAGAAGCTCGCGGAGATCGTCGAAGCTGTATATCTCCTTCTCAACTATCATCTGAAGCATGGAGTTTCTGAAGTCCACGTAGGGGTCCTCGGACTCCTTCACCACCGCCACGCTCTCTGTCACCCTCCCCGCCGCGGAGGAGGAGGAGGAGGAGGGTTTGGAGGAGGAGGAGGACTGGGAGGTGGAGGTGGTGAAGAGGGAGGGGAGTTTGGGGCGACGGCGAGGGCGGCAGCCGCAGCCGAAGTCGTCGACCACCGTCGCGAGGCGGCGGCGGAGGTGGAAGGATCTCTTCTTGGTGGTGGTGGTGGTGGTGGACATGGTTTGAGGTTTGAAATTTGTGTGTGTGTGTTTGAGTCAAATATTTGAGGAGGAGGAGGAGCCTTTGCAAAGAGAGGAAGGGGTAGGGGGAGTTTTTTAAAAGAGAGGGGTGAGAGGGGGTTGTATTAATTGTCCATCTGAGGGTTTTAATACAAGTTTTCTTTTTTCTTTAATTATTATTATTATTATTATTATTGAACACCCGAGGATGATTTTTTATGTCTATTGATTGATGACTGCAGTCCTGTCTGTAGCCCGAAAATGTTCCTTATTACAGTGTGAATTTTTTTATTTTTTAAAATGAAAAATACTTTAATATATCTTACTGTATATTTCACTTTTTATGATATATGTAATTTAATGGATGAATGTATATTTAAAAAAAAAAGTAAAATCGATGAGGACTACTCACGGAATTGCACACGTGGTTTAATGTATACTTTCTTAAAACTCATGCATTTGCCTTAAAAGTAATAATTCTATGTGTAATCTTAATAGCTTGGCAGGTAATTTTGGATGGATAAATAAAAATAAAATATATCTTTTCATACATAGCCATCGATTTCATCCTAGCGTGTCAAATAATTTTTATAGTTTACCCATGCCAAACAAATATGATTTTTTTTTTAAGATTGAGCTTATTACTTCATTAAGCTTTAGTGTTTTAAAGAGGGTATTCAAATAAATAAAGGGTTTGTAGAGGGTGTATGTGAAAATTAACCTTAAAATTATAGAGACGGGAAAAATTCATTGAAACCCGTGTAAACTGTCTAAAATCCATATAACCCCCTGAATTTTTCAAAAGTTCATATAACCCCCTACAGACATACATATAAATCTAAATAACCCCATGAGTTAAATTATCATTTACAAATAAGGAATATTCTGTTTGATTAACCCTGGTTGAAAACACATGAAACCAAAAACCTCCTCCAATATGTTATGACTTATGAGTGTGAAAAATCCTCAATAAATGATGATTTTACCATCTGAATAGCATTTTATAATATATTTGAAGAGGTAAAATCGTCATTCATAAATGATTTTTCACATTTTTAACACACTGTAAGTGATTTTTGGTATATTGAATTTTCAATCAGGGTTAATCAAATGGAATATTTATAGAATATTCATTTTCTGTCAACGAAAATTTAACTCGGGAGACTATTTGACTTTACATAGATATTTTCAAGGGGTTATATGGATTTCAGGAAAAGTCAGGGGGTTAAATGGATTTTGGGTAGTTTACAAGGGGTTATTTGAATTTTCCCCACATATAGAGAAATGTAGAGCATTGATTTTTAATTGGATGACATATCAAGCTAATGGTTTCTTGGTAAGTGAGATGCTGTTATTCTGCTATTTCAGATGCATCATACTTTTTTACTAATATAATAAAATGAGATGTACTTCATCTTATTTTTTAATTTCACATATCTGTGGTCCTATAAATTAAAAAAGGGCGTTGATACACGCAGTCATTTTTACAGCCCGTTTTACAGGCCTATACGATAAGATAACATAGTATATACTACTTTATTATAGCATATGAGTCCTAACATAGTATATGACTCAATTTTTTTTATATTTTTTAATTATAAAAAAAATACACTAATGTATCTTAGTATATACTTCATTTCATATAACAGGCACTTCAAAAGATAAGTGCATGATTTTTATAAAATGATGGACTGCAAAATGGGCTACAATTGGGACTGTGTGTATCTTTTTCCATTAAAAAAACCTTGTACATGGTGTAGAAAAAATAAATAATATATTACACTGAAAAAAGAAAGGCATAAACTTCTGAGATGTGGGGTGGATGATTCTTAAAAGTCTGAGATCCTGAAGCATTCACATCCCCTAAATTATTGTGCTTTGCATGTGCTGTGTTTGAAGTGAAGCAGAAAAAGGAGCATTTTGTATATATCCCCCTCATGAAAAATATTTGGAAAAGGTAAAAGTGACAGGATATTTGGGCAGAAATCAACTTATGTTTTCCATTATAAAAAGATAGGTTAAACTGCAGATACATGTCTCAATTTTGAATTAAAAAATTGATAATTTTTTTTTGTTCTGTTGTAAAAAATGACAGGATAACATTTATCCCTTTTGAGAGAGCACACAATTGGTAAACAATGAAGGTAGATAAACAATTAGGTCCCCTAAAAGGGCATATATGCAAATGCAAAATTTTCATATGGTATGTCAAATTTCCTTAATAAGTTTGATGTAATTTTATCCTTTTATAAATTACAAACAAGTGGCCTTTTTTGGGGGGTAAAGTGGGCATATTTTTGGTGATACAAACAAGTGGGCATTTAATGGTATATTAAAATCAAATGTGATAGTTCCATTTCTGATTAGTTTTGATCAGATTCAGTCAATATCCCCTAGTGGGTTTGATTAAAAAAATAACACAAGAACTTCATATTGAAAATAAAATATGATTGTACGGATACTAAATAAGATGCACTAAACAGAGAACATTGACTGGATTAAAATACTTGTCGTGTGAGATTAAGAGCTTTGTATAATGATTAAAATTAACCTACTCGGAAGCTGCATATATCATTTATTATAAGGTAATATTGTCGTTATCAAATCCATATAGAGATCAATAAAAACAACTAAAGGGAGAATTTCTCGTTTCTAATTCTGGTAAATTATGTAAAATGAAAAACTTTACCTGGGATATAAAAAAATGAACACAGGAGTGAGATTCCAAACGCAAATTTTCAGGGGTATTCAAATGAGAATAAAAGCCTTAAGTAACCCTAATTCATCTTGAGCATCTCAACATTTAGATTCAGTTTAACATTCATTTTCATTCTCCTTCTGAAAAATCTAGGAAAATTTTGTTTACAATCCCCATTACTATGTTCATTTATAGATATCTCAAGTAAAATTTCATCTTCTACGAAATCTACAACTGACCTTTAAGGTCTTTTTCCATGAAAAAAGATAAGATATGAGCCATACCTTGGGAGTTTGGGTTGTGAATTCACATGATTTCCCTGAATTTACAATGAGAAGGACAATTAAAAGAATGTGAGACGCAAAGTTTCATTTCAACTCAAGAAAAAGAGGACTTGGTACCGCCTAGTGAATAATGAGAATAAGACATCACAAAAAGGTGAAATGCAAGGGAGATAGGTTTTGCATTTGATACAATGAGACACAGTAACCTATGTTTTTTGTGCTATCTATAGTTTTTTTTTCATGGTTTAGTTATTTTTTCAAGATTATAATGGAATCAGATGTGATTGTATTTTCACAAGAAAAGACTTGTCCCATTCATCTACTTTTACCTACTCCATGAAGATTTACACAATAGTCATCATATGTAGCCACAAATGTAGTTTCATCTTGCTAACAGAGTATATTTAATAAGATAAAAAATGTGATTTTTTTCTTTTTCGTATACACCTTCAAAAAAAATTCATAGCAAGTAAAGACAGTAAAAATGAATTTTATATAAGACGGCCCCTAACATTATCATTATCTTTTTGGCTTAAAATACATAGTTTCCCTGTCCAATAAAATAAGATGACTGGGACTTATTTATGGAAAAATGTCCTGACTCAACTCCATTTCAAACACCAAGTGCTGCACCAATTTTTTAAAAGTATATCCCATCTATTGATGTATTTATTTTTTTAAAAATACATTCTTTAATGAATTGTATGAACTCATTTATGGGATGTAAAAAAAAAATTTAGTGAGATACACCTTGTTATAGTGAGTGCAAGAAGGCCAACGAGGTATATAGAGCTATAAATAGGACTGTAAAAATGTCTATGTACTAGACTTTTTTTATATGAAAAAATGTTAGGAATCATCCCGCGTGCAGCCCTCACATTTTTTGATTTTTTTCAGTGTATATCTCTCATATGCTTTGATGTTTTTTAAAGTGTGTACCTCATGTAATGAAACAATATATTTTCATATAAATGAAACATATATACTCCAATTAATTATAAGACCCACTTATACAAGTGAAAAATTACACACAATATTGAATGTAACACCCTATTTACATTTACATTTTCGGAGGGTTTTCAGCTCTTTGCATTCATATTGTTGTATGAGTATAAATACATTGTCCATGAGTAGTAATGTTGAGTCTGTTTTCTGTACAATATATCTTTACATGTTTGTTAATATGCAAATAATCTCCATCATAAACTCCAGGTCCTTCACTGATTGGTCCACAGAGCAGTGAATACCACCAAATACAAATCTGGAGTCCTCCCAAGGACCACAAAGCCATGTAGGACTCTTAATTTCTGGTGATAAAACCTATGGTGACACTAATAAATATTTCCCTTCCAGTCTAGCTGCATTAGATGATATTTTAAATGCCCAAGAACCTTAAATACACTCACTCAACCCTTGCTAGTTGCTAGAGGATTTGATGCCTCCCCGAGGACACCCAGATTTTGAAGTAACACAACATGAATGAATCATTTATTTCAATTGAAGTAATTGTAACATATAATGCTTTCACTGGACACACACAGAAAACAGGCTGTTTTTACGAATTCTACATGCACATAATGTTATGGAATCTGTTTTTATTTGTACAACACTATTATAGCAATACTTAAATTCTTTGATGGGGAGTTCCGATGTATAACTGACTTAATTAAAATATAAGAGAGGATTCATATGGTACATACTATTGAAGACCACGTTGTGGGTGGTACAAACAATAGATTAAACAAATTGTACAAAGTAAAAAGTATCCATTCCAGAAGGAATCAATATCTACACTTGTTTTTAGTGATTCACTGTTGTCCTTACCTGAGGCACACATGAAGAGGATGGGGAGTTGGCCACCACCAATTTGGCTCACCTACAAAAAAATTGGATCAATAGAAGGAAAAGAGTATGGGATACGATCAGTGTTGAATTCCATCAGTGTTTGTGATTCCCTCATTGGGGATTGACAAAAATTAATGGGATCCTAATTGGATCCAATACCAAGGAAATCAAGTTTGCGAGGAAAAAAAAATGTTAGTACACGTCAATTTTCATCACTAAACAAAACAGAAACTTTAAAGTTCATAACTTTCTGGAATTATATACTCAACACCACATCCACTCCATGTCACCAGGTCCAAAAATTGCTGCATTGCATTGTGTCTAGGTCGATTTGATGATCGAGAAAGTGTGTTATGCTGTTTGTAACTACATAAACTTAAATGTGTTTATTATCGTATTTTCTTGTGTTCTACAGTCATAGGTATGCCTGACTTGTAGTTGTTAATGTTTTTTTGGGTTTTTTTTTCCTTTTTTCTTGGTGGGGGGGGGGGGGGGGGGGGTGGTTAGATGTGTGTACCAGCTTAGTCCAGTAGTCCACCAACATTTCCATGCACATGTTGACAGAGACAAAGCAGAAACAGTAATAATCAATCAAAACTGATACATGTATACACCAGTGAAATAAATGCTTTGATTTGGATGATACATATCTGATTAATGACAGCACGTATGCTACCACCTCCCAGGTCTCTCAATACAAGACTAAAAGTTATCACATGATACATTGTATTTGTCATAACTTATATACATTGAAATTTCGTTGTGTACCACTTTGATAGATGACCATTACTTTAACATGATGAACATATAAGGATTTCAAAGGTCTCTTGCATATGGTACTGTTCTGTGGAAAAAATCCACACTCTTGCGAGGAAGGTTTGGAAGGGGATGAGAACACTTCTTTTTTATAATAACAAAGGGATCCATATATTCAACAGTATTGGGGGGGGGGGGGGGGGGGGGGGGGGAAATTCCAATGTGGGAATAAAAGAAGATGAACAATTTTTTGAAAAACTAGCTTGCAATAAACCTGATGCAACAGCCTAATTAATTTTTTCTGATGAGAGAAAACAGGGTGAAATGCTTCCCTCTCTCTCTCTCGTCTAGATAGTTGATTTCATCCCTAAAAACTTTCCTGTATTAAGTCAAGTACCAATTTAGGTTCCTCTAGAGTTGTGAGTTTATCATATCTCAAGGGCTCATTTCATATATATTCTAATGCATGCTCCTCTCTGACAACAAATCTGTGAAGCATTAGAGCAATGAATGTAGCCCCATTAAGTGTTGAATTATGTCTTGCATTCCAGTTTCTGAATCATCAAGGAAGAATTGCAACAGTGGAATTTTCCATGATCAAATATAGTTTGCCCCTGCACGGTTAGCTCACTGGGGGTTGAACAGGGGCAACAATCCCTAAGACTCCCATTCAGGGAGAAATATATATTGTCAACAAATTAATAATTAAAACATTCTCCAGATTTTAGGTTTTTTTATTTTCTTTTTTAAAGGAAAAACTTAAGAAGTGTTTTCCTTCTCTTGGGTATGGCCATATGGGTTATTTTTACAATTTTGTTTTATTTACTCCTGTTTTGTTTGTTTTTCAATATTTTTTGTTTTCTCTAAATGTATGTGTTATAAGTCTCTTTAATTTGTTTATTATTTATTTTAATTTGTTACTATTTTGTTGAATTTTTTCCCTTAAATAACTTTGTTAGGGTTGATGTGGTACCACATCAGCATTGATTTTATGCAAGGAATAGTTCTACAAAAATAAATGGTTAAGATAAATGATGAGAATTGGGAATTAATCTAAATTTTTTGTAAAAAAAAAAACTTTTGTATTGGTAATAATAAAAAATGTGTTATGAGACCCACTTTCAGGAGTTCACCTAAGACCCCATCTCGCCTCACTACTATCATGGCCAACCCTGGTTGAAGTGCAAAAGAACACAAAACTTGTTGGTTAACAAATATTTCTATTTTAGCCATAATAAAAATAAATACTACCCCAAATACCCTTTTGTAAGATAATATCATAATGGAAAATTTTAATACCATCATCATAAGCTCAACCAGAAGCAACCTGTTTCCTATGAATGGAAACCACAAGCTCAATGCAACACCTGCGTATATGAAATGCCACTATTGATACTGCTGAAAGATGAATTCACTTTATAGTGATTTATGGTGATGAATGGCCTTTTCATGGATAAATATGCATGAATCATTTTTTTGACATGATATCAGTAGATCTTTACCATTGTCAGATGCTCACATAATTGAGTTCATACTCAATACACCAAAAGCACCATATCTAGGTGCTTTTGGTGTATTGGCTAGGCACATAACTATCTCATAGAAATAGCATAATTAATGCACAAGGCATAAGCCTATACATAAAGCAAGGTGCAAGTGCATCAAGATGAAGTGGAAATATGTTTGGAAACGAGTTTATACAGCTTTTGGAGATTCTGTTGTAGGAATCATACTAAATTTAAGCTCGTTTCCAAACGCCTCCAATGGTCTGAACTTTTAAAGAGAGGCTATTTTCCAGATTCATTTCCAAACACCTTTAAACATGATTTCCATGCCATTTATGGTTTTTATACAAAAGAACCTAATATGACCATGCTTTTAAAAATCTTTTTCAACGCAACATATTTCAGAAACATTTGGTCTGGAAAGTGGAAATTCCTTCAATAAATGAACCTAAAATTTCTTTCAAGATATAACATAAAAAGAGGATATATAAATTTTCTCAAGCAACTTCACTGGTGCAAAAATCCTATTTTAAATATTATAAAAGGCATTTAGAAGAACTAGTCAAAGATATCTTTTCTATTCAATCCCAATGTTCTTTATATTTAGCTTAAGTTTAGACCTATGAACACAACGAAACAAAGATAATCATATTACTGCAAAAAAAAGGTGCCAAGAGAAGTTTCCTACCATTATTACAGGAGTTGCTGCATTCTGCAGCTATTGCTTTAATAAATTCAACCTGCAACATGTTAAAATGAACTTGAAAATTAATGAAATAAATAAAATTAAACCAAATTTTATATAAGAAAACATGACCTCTGCAGTTTATAAGATGGGGAAAGGGACATCATGAGACATATTGTGACTAAGGGACGGTTTCTCATTTAACTTGATTTTGATATTTCCTACCTTTGGTATATAGAAGTCAATATAGGTTCAAAGTGACATTTCCTTCAAGGTCAAGCCTTCTAAAACTTATGGAGCTAACTTGTGCCAGCTGATGTCTAATATCAATGAAAACATTACAAGCAAAATTCAGAAGATATAAAAAGTATGAACGAGATTGTCCATTTTAGAGATTACATCCAGATTCACAAAGGTTTTATGTATTGAGATGCTCTGAGACAGATTTACAGGTCACAACCAAAGATTATAATATGAGTTATTTTTCAAATAAGCTGATCATCTACACAAAAAATAAATATAAAAGCAGAGTCATGACACATTTTCTAATCACTCTCAACTCAATATTCTCTGTCGATAATATAAGAACTCCACAGTTCATACTCCATGTGACCAAAAAGGTATGCCTCCTTGCCTTCCAATTGGACTAGACTAAGAGCTTCATGGCAAACCTTATCCAGCTAGTCATTCTGACTTCGAAGAATTTGACACATTTATAGAAGGTTAAAGTCAGGATCACATGGGAATAAAAATAGGCTCATAAGATGGTGCAAGTGGGTCTGGAAAAATTGAGAAGGGCTTCAAGCAAAACAGGAAATCCCATGGCAGATAGGGAAATCAGTGTAAGGTTGGCACACAGTTTTTAATAAAAATAAGAATGTCTGGTTTCATGTCATACCCATGAGTAGTTGCCCTCCAACCTATAGCTTAATTAAGTTATCGTGCCTCAAAAATAATATGCTGAACATAACATGCTAAATGGATAATATCAGTCGTACTTCAAAACGATACAATTGCTTGCACATGGCATGTAGAGGTGAGTAATTTATCAGACCAAAATTGACTATAATCATGAGATATAATATCACAAGAATCTGATTAGAAATCATC